>JAMXBB010000002.1:40527716-41006045 GCA_024138015.1 Lumnitzera littorea | reverse complement strand
TGAAAGAGTGGCCACCAATCGTGTAACCACAATACCATCTCCATCCCCTTAACCTTATTACTGCCAACTACTCCTTACCTTAGGGTGATCAAATTTCTATTTTCTTAAATTTCTTTTTTTATATTTTTTTCTCTTTTAATTAATATATTATTAAATTTATATTTATATAAATATATATTGTTAATATGTAAGTGTTTATATAAGTATATGTATAGTTTTTAATTTCATAGATTTTTTTCATTTCTCTAATTTTTTAATTTATTCTTATATATTTTTGTTCTATTTTAAAGTATTTTATTATTTTTTATTTTAAAAATTACTTGTATACTAATATTATGATACGACATGTCCTCAGTGATGGAAAATTTAATGAAATCTTATGAAGAGAATAACTTGTTAAAAATTAACAAGGTTGCGGATAGAAATAATACTTTTAAAACACTAAAGACTGAAATTAAAAAATGGATAGACATTATGAATTTTTTTATATTTTTTCCTTTAAACGATGTTAAAGTTAGATTCCCTCTGCAGCCAAAAGAGTTTAACTTTTTGGGGAGGAGAAGAAGTAGAGGGCGAGGACTTTTAAGGGTTTAATTTTGTGGGAGAAGAAAAAGTAAACGTAAGGACTTTACTAAGAATCAAACCACAGACTACGGAGATAATTCTTAGGGACTTAACCACTACACCACACCATGATTTCATATTATTGTTTACATTGTTATGTTTAACTTTGTAAACCTGTGTCTTGAATAGCAACAAATTCAATTTTTGTGAAATCGATTTAAGTTGATTTTAAATTCACATTTTCAAGACCTGAATTTAAGCATGGTATTTTTTAAATTATTTTTGAAAAAGCCCTATATTGGGAATTATTTTTGAAAAAGAAATATTAATTTGCTTTCCCTAAGATCATAGAGATATTTATTTATTCATTTATTTATACAGAAAGGCCGATCCAAAAATGAGAAGGGTTAGGGGTTTAAAATGGGATCAAACAAGATTAAAATGTGGTTAATAAAAATATGAAAATATAATTTATATTTATTTATGAAGTAACAATATTGCTTACATCCTTGATATTTGAAAGTTCAAACTATTCAGAGTTTACTTTTTATTTTTCTTCGATCTATATTTATTTGTTTAATGAATTCATGCGTTTTCTTATAAAGAAAAAAGAAAAAATAGTATATTATAACCTAGAAAACTTGATTAGTTCTTGTAGGAACCGATTGGACTAATCGGGTCTATCGGATTGATCAAAGCTTATTTTTAATGAGGGTTCAAAGAGGTTATCGAACCAATTTTATGGAGGGTTTAGTTCCAACTAAGTTAGAATGGGCAATTCAATCTAAATCCGACAAATACTGAAATTCTCACGATGTAATTAAGTAGGTTTTACATCAAGATGTCTGAAAATGCTACGGGAAATTCTATTATCATTTTTGTTAAATTGGAATGAAGAGATGCAAACAACAGTACTAACACCTTTCAAGCCTTACTTTCAATAAATGTGGTAGCTATATAAATTATGTTTCCCCATTGCAATATAGCACAATGTGGTTGGATTCGAATTTATTCAGCTGGTGTAATCCAGTTCAATCTGATGTTGTTATGAAATGATCAACCCTTTAACCTTTATTATTAGTGACTCAAAAAGACTTGATTGACCCGCTCTTGCGCAATTCTTCTAAGGTGCAAACGGAATTTGTTAAGTTGGAATGTACAATTTTCTTCTTCTTTTTCTTTCTTTTTTATTTTGATAAATAATACATCAATTTATGAAAAAGATAAATTCAAATTCAAGACAAACAAAAAGTAAAGTATAGAAATCTCTCAACTTTTAATTATGAAGATGAATGATTTTATTTTTTAAAAATAAATATCATTTATATTTTAACATTTTTATTGACTTTGATTCTAATAACCTTAATTCTTAATTTGACATATTCAATTATTGTGTTTCTTATGTAAATGTGACTGGTTTATCATTTAAAAATTTGTAAATAAATCTATAATATAGTTATGAATAAAAAAAAAAGACTAATCATAAAATTAATCTATATATACCAGCAAAAGTTGAATTGATAATGCGGGTGCAAATTTAATAATTAAAATTCACGTAAAGATTATTTGTAAAATATTTACATAATTAATTACATGTAGGAAGAACCAATAGAACATGTAAAAAGAAAAGAAAAGAAAAAAATCTATGTGAAAACTGTTGAAAAATATCAACAACAAAGGACAACATTAACATTGTATTTGCAAATATATCATTTGGTATGGAAATCAAAGTTGAGTTGCTCCATTGAAGATCTTACTATGTGTTTAGAAAAGTAATACAAAACAAATTGATAGACTCAATTACTAAGTAAAGGTGTAATTGATTCCTTATGTAAATAGATATGGATTGAGGAAATACAACCAAGCCTACTGCAAAGTCAAATCATCCTATAAATGATCATTAAACCTAATGAAAAGCATAAAAACATGCAAAAAGGGAAATAAATTTAAAATCAAATACTTGCTCATAATCAAACCAATGATGGTGTTTTTCAAATATTTGTTATAAAGTTTCAAATGAATTTCTTTTTCCTTTTAGTACAACAGTTATTTGTAGTTATTATTGTGTGTAACTGTTTATTTTGTATCCATATCTATCAAATAGAATACCATGTATTAGCTACTATAAAGTTTGGAATTCAACGGGCAGTCACTTGCACATGCATGATAAAAGAAAATGATGTTCAAGAATAACTTCTTTTTTTTTTTTTTCAATCAGTTGTTGCTTATTATGATTGACATTAAAAAAAGAAAAAAAAAAAAGGAAAAACCTGCACTGAGAGCTATGGAAAATAATAAATGTTATTCTCAAAGAGCTTAACATGGAAAGTGGGATTAGGTTTTGTTGGGGATCTAAAAACACATTCAAAGTTTTCAGAACTTATAATATTTCATTATTTTTAATATCGTTAAATAGTCTAAAAAACAAAAACGGATGATAAGGATTTGATAATATAGACAGTGATAAGCATTCAAATATACAAGCTTTTATTATCTACTTTTTTTTTTTTTCAACAAAAAATTTAACCCTTTATTTGACGTCTTTTGTCACTAAAAGTCAATTTGACTGGTTTGCTTTGACGGATGACATGTAATAAAAACACTCTTTGTTTTGTTATATCAATTATTGCTCAGTATGAATTATGATTGCCATTCAAAGAAAAAAACTGCACTAAGAGTATAGATAAAGGGTAATAATTGCAATTTTGAAAGTAGCTCAATGATGAAAGTGGGATGGATTTTGGAGGAATTTAATACACATTTCATGTTTTTAAATCTTTATAATATTTAATAATATTAAATAGTCTATACCAAATTAGAACTTAATAATATAGAAAATAACAATAAACATTCAAATATAGGGGTTTTTGCAATGTACTTCTTTTTCTTTCAACATAAAAGTTTAACTTGTTTTAATTTTTTTTTTTTATGTCCTTTGCCATTAAAATCCAATTTTCCTTTTTTTTTTTTTACGGGTGACATGGCACTAAAAACTTTCATCTTTGATATTAATTTAGTGTATTACATGCATACATAATAAAAGCTTTTGAGGAACTCTTAAAATGAAAAAGGAAAATAAAAAGAAAGACAAAGAATTAAGTTAAATGAACAAACAAACCCAAACTTGTCACCAAACCAATAACGTTATGGTCCTTTGATGATTTTTATTGATCGATTGAATTATTCTTAAGAATATCTTAGTGAAGTCAAATCATCTTATGAGTTAACATCAAGAAAATTGTTAAAAAAGTACTAATGCATGAGATGATGAAAATCTTAAGAGAAACACATTAAAAAAAAAAACAATCATTTAAATATTGAGATAGAAAACCAACATTACAAACTAACAAAGTTTTAAATATAATAAATTTGGACGTTGGTTGGCTTCATAGCAATGGTGTAGTAAGTGGAATCGCGTCCTTATTGAATTCTACTTAAAAAGTAATGAGCAATGGTAGAGTTAAAAAGTGAGATTTTCCATTTGAAAATATCGAGAACCGTCGCATGCATTTTTCTACTCATTAAAAAGGCTCTTCCTATCTTGCAATAATTATGTAAAATTTTATTTAATTTTAAGAATTTATAATTTTTTATTAAAGAAGTTTTGTAAATATTTCTTCTTTCTTCATTGAGTCATTCCGGCACTCATTAGAAACATTCTTCGTATTTTGCAATAATTATATGAATTCTTATTTAATTTTACGAATCGACTTTTTTTTATTAAAGAAGTTTTTATATATTTCTTCTTTGTTCATTGAATAATTCTATTGAATAATTTTATATTTAAATGCTAAGATAGAAAACCAAAATTATTAAATTAAATTATATTGATTACACATATCTCAAGGCATTTGCGTAAGAATAAACAATTTAATATATATATATATACTAAAATCAAAATACATATTATAAAAAAAAAACCACATCAAAAGCATATAGTTTAAATAATTAATTAATTAATCGTTTTCAATGTCTATTTGTTGTACGTTGATTGAAAGAGAGCAAGTGGTGATGGCCAATAAAATGAAATAGAGAGGAAAGAGAGTGAAAATGAAAAAAAAAAAAAAAAAAAAAGAATAAACTACAAAAGCCTAACCCTAAGGTAATTAGTGTAGTGTGGTAGTAACCAGCTAAGAGAAATGAAACAAAATAGTAGCCATATAAACATTAAACATATTCATGCATTAAGTTCTAAACATGTTTATAGTATCTATTTAATAAACAGGCTCATAAATAAGTTTATAAGTTAAACTCAAGCCTAAAAAAATGGGTTTAGTACTCGTGTAAAATTTTACCAACATAAACTCATATATAGTCGTGACCCACAGTGCGCGATTGTAAATCTATCAACCCGAGCGACATGCCAATCCAGACCACCCATGCACCATCAGGTAAACTCCTCGTCTGGGCCAATAGTCAATCTACAATGAACTGATTCATAAAGTGAATCGAGTTTCACTTCAAATTATAAGCCGAAAAGATAAATGCAGCATGGAGACACTTGGACATCATTGGATTCATTGTTCTAACAAACATTAAGACAAAGACAGCACATCTCCATTCTACCTCGCTTACTTACATAAATCAATCATCATCATCTTCATTCATTAGTAGGACCTCCTTTACTAATTACGCAATGTACCTCCTAAAAAAAATGTGTTCATAAATCCCAATAATGGACTCGATAAATTAATCAAGTAATTTTTAATATAGAAAATTCCAAATACCATCTTATATTTATTCTATATATACTTAATTTCTAATATTTTAAGTAAAATGTTTAGATCTTGGAATATTTGCAAAATATACTTTCAAACTCATATTGTATAATTCTACCTTGAAATGTAAAAAAAAAAAAAAAAGAAAAAGAAAAAGAAAGAAAAGAACTTGAAAAACTAATCAAAAATTAAAAATAGGAATTTTCATTTTGATTTTTCTGTTTATTTTTTTTAATAAGTTTAGTATTTTCTAAATCATTTTATGTAAGTGAAATAGGGCCAAAAAGCACGTTTTACAAAAATTTTGGTTTGAGGCGGTAAGCTCATATCGAGCAAATAAAATTTAATATGTCTACAATTTACCCAGTCAATAACCACTATCTCATTTAGTTTGCCAAGTAATAACTTAAAATTTTATTGATTTAATCTAATACTTTTATTTTCTCCTTGATAAGTACATTCGGAGATCAACTTGAACTAGAATGTTTACCTGCTAAAATACGTGTATTTTTACGCATCCTATAGATCTTTTTTCTTTTTTCTTTCTTTTTTTTTTTTTTTTTGAGCAAATCACACAAACATGATTTGTATTTTATCCCTTTTGCAAACTCATAACTTGTATTTTGATTTTTAATAAGTATATGACATTTGCGTTCAATGCTACCTAGGAGGCATGTGTTGCCGTATAATTGTTCCATCATAATTAATTTAGTAAAATGAAATACTTTAATTGAATAGCACAATTAAATGATTTTTTTTCTTTTTTGCCAAAACATATTAAAAGATTAAAAATACTAGAGGGAAAGGAGGGAAAAAAAGAAGAAGTGATATTAATACTATATCATTTTTTATCATGGTAAGTAGTGACTCACACATGATGGAGAGCTACCATTCACTATTCTATAGATATGGTTTAAGCCCCCATTTAAGGAAAAAGGAAAGAAAAAGCACTAGAAAATCAATTCAACTATTAAGAGTTGTACAAGAAAGTAGACGGTCACTCAACACCTTAAAGGTGAGTTATGCAACCCCATAGACACAAGATAGTAGGTGGACACCGCCAGCATGCGTGGATTATGACTCACCAAAACTGCCACATAAATTTAACGCCACTTTTTTTTTTTTTTAGTTCTTTTCTTTTCTTTTTCTTTCTCTGCATTTTTATTATATTTCTAATTAAATATATTTAATAATATATTATATTAATTACTGCAAAAATAATAATAATAATAAGTTCAGATGTATCGTTTGATTAACATCAATAAATAGTAAGGAAACAGATATCATGTCATATGTAAATTTCTCATTTTTTTTCATTAGTGACCTTTACGCTGGAGAAAACAAAAAGTCAATTTTGGACCACGGCCTTAAATATAGCTGACAGGGAAATAATGAACGGGAAACTCATGGCCTTTTCCATCCAAAAGCGCCATCTTGCATTAAATATTTTTATACATTTCCAGAAGAGAAAGATCAAACTTTCACATGAATCCTCTTTCAAATCCACCGACAATTAATACTTTTTCAAAAAATACATTCATTCACTAATGTACATCGACTTACATGATATATTAATACCATTAAATTATTTTTCACCAAAAGAACAGTTTGCAAGATCGTAATTAGGATATTATAAAACTTGAGGTCCTTTATATCCTGAAACAGTAAGGAGAAAAAGGTGTCCGCGTCTTTAATCTTTCATTGCTTATATTTAAAGACATTTCACACCCGAATTAAAACGCTAGATAGCAAGTCACATAAAACAGCATCAAAACAATGAAAACATGTTAATACTTTTAAACATAAAAATTTCCTTGCCAGAAGCCCAACCATCTGGTTTGCAGATTATGCTGAATTTGAGATGGCTACCATAACTTGCACCGACGCACAAGCATGTGCAGCGCCCCCCCGATTGGAGCAATGGAATCCATTAAATACTTTAAGCTCGGTTATATATACATCAGATCAACAGCATCAGGTAGTCTAACGAACCTGAATAATATGACGGTTACGCTGGGGTTCAGCAAACTCTGTACAAAAGAACCTTCAAGCAGCCCGAATATAGTTCAGCACCTAAAGGAATGTCATTTAATCTGCATGTGTTTGATCAATTCCACGTCCTTGTCCTGGATCTTCCGTAGAATCCTCCTGAGAAGCTAGTTGTCCAGAAGTATTTTCTGCACAATCTTCATCGGCATCATATTCAGACGAAGAACTGGCATCCATCTCCTTTTCTGGACACTCTATTTGCAAGCATTCAGCAACTTCGCAGTTGCTTTCCAGGTTATAGCTCTGATTCGACGGTGTCAACACTTTTTTCACAACATTAAATAGAATTCCATCTTGAATTTTTTCAGCTTGCAGAAGATCACCTTCCGTCACCATGATTCTTGATGCTCCTCTATTTCTGAAATCCGCCTGGTCCATTTCAGAAATTTCCAAAGTCCTATTAGGAGTAGTGGCCCTCTGGATCTGTGAAAAATCATTCCTTCCCCTCTGAGGGGAGCTAGAGTTCATATTGCATAACTTACCCAGATCTACTTCCATCTCCAAGCTTTGTACATACTCAACGAACTTATTTGCTGAAGTAGTCCTCATCAAAGGCCCACCCAATCTCGTCCAGGAGTTCAAATCAATGCTTTCAGACTCGCTATCACTTCCATCAAATGCACCACGATGTGTCCGTGAATTCCTTCCTGGAGATTGTGCACCTGACAGGCCACCAGCTCCTTGCTGTGACGATGAGGAAACAGTTTCTGATGGGAGATATTCCTCAAGCGAACCAGTTGAGTTCTCCCTTGCAATGCAGTTCCATGAAGGAATCCTTCTCGAACCGTTGAATTTGGATGCTGCAGCAAGACCCTGAGAAGCAGCTGCAGCTCTTGCTGCACTCCTCCTAAGTCTACGCATGTGATTGAGAATTGCAACACATTCGTCAAGAGCAAGCTCGATGCCACAATTTGCTTTTATGGCTGAAAGCTTCTCCCAAGTGCACCTCCGTCCTTGATTAGCTGCTTTCTGAAGCTCCCCATGAGATGGGTTTTGTATGATCTTAGAGTACTGCAAGGAATCACTAAGAGAAATCAGTGATAGAATCACTCTGGTTTAGAAGACAAGACCATATCAAATACAAGAACTACGAAAAATACACAAGGCTATATATCTCCAAAAAATAGACCTTTCATGAAGTAAAGCAAAGAAATGCCCTCAATTCATTCCACACATACCTGAGCAAGAGTGGCAGGCATAACAACAGTGACATCACCTTCCCAATCCTGAGCAAATAGCTGGGCGATTCCACCAAGAGGGAAACCCAGTTCCAATATTTGGTTACATCTATGTTTCACCTCCCTCTCAGTTAGATGAGCAAGCTAGTGGTGAAAAATAAAAAAATAAAAAATCACATATCAGTTTTGGGTTAACAAAGAACTACATGACTAAAGTGGGAAATTATCCACCATTAAGCAAAGAAGCAGCCTGCATTTGTTGTGAAGAAACATACATCAGATCGAGGTCTAGTGATAGGCATTCAATAAATGAGACAACATATTTTTAACCTTCTGAATCAACTACTATAAGTATATAAATGGACCTCCATAATTTCTTGTGGAATGCTGAACTTACATTACAGTGAACTTTCAACCGCATTTCCAAATATGTCTTAGGCATGTTAACATAACTTAGCAAACTATTTTGAATAAACAAGCAACTTTACTGGATCAAAATCAGTATTTCATTTAAAAAAGAGATAGATTTCATAGTAGGGCGACATCCTTGCTACTGGTCCATAAGTCAGGAAGTAAAATCTCAACATAAAAGCTAGAACATTGGGTTTATTCAATAATTCTTCTCCACCAATAAGATAAAACAATGAACTTTCTATCAAAATCATATATATAACATGAGATGATACAGCAGGAAAATAAAGACAAACAACATAAAAGAAAAGAACTACCCACAAGTATGGCACATCATACCTTGGCAGCAAAGTTGCCCCCATGAGCTCTCACAAACTCCTTCATCCTCAGGAGTGGAGAAATGTGAGGGTTAGCCTGGCTAACAATAAAATGATTTACATTGAATAATTCCTTAAGCTGCATTGTAGGCAAATCAACCTCCAAGCTTCCATCCCTCCATCGGCGTGCTGATGCATCAGATTTCAACTCAGGATCCAAATTGAATGGTGGGTGATAAGGGACAATTCCTCCACTTCTGTCTTTTGCCATTAGTTCCTGGGCTTCGAAAAGACCAGGAAAGGCACAGGAAGCAGTCACTGCACTCCATATCACCACATGAGGTGAGGTCAAGTAGTTTAAGCACCGTGGTGGCTCATGCTTCCGAGGGGAGCACACTGTTATCCCAAGAATACGTCCTGTCATGTCATAAGCTTCTTGGAAAGTTAGATTACTAGTAAGATTCCTCAACATCCATTGCAGTTGTCTGATCTCATGAACAGCTCCTTGTCTCATAACCCTCCTGACAACAGCAAAAATTCCACCCAGCTGATCAAAAAACTGCAATGAATGCCAAGAATCCTCAAAGAAACTTTGCAGCTCTGGCCAGGACCGAGTTGCAACAATGGAACAAATGATAGATCCTACACTAGAGCCTGCTATTATTCTAGGCAAGAACTTATGTTCTACTAGTGTTTTCACAACACCAACATGAAATGCCCCAAGTGAAGCTCCTCCACTTAAAAGCAATGCTGTCCTACCAAAAGCATGTCTTGTTTCAGTCATGAAAGAAAGCTTCTCTTCCAAAGTAAGCTCTTCAGAATCAGAGTCACAGACCATTCTTAACTGAGTCGAAACCTCATCTATATATTCCTTAACGAGCTTGGGCACTTGGAGTCTGCCCTTGTGAAGCTCTGGATTGCACATATTCCCTAAATTTCTGACTAGATCAGCTCTCATGCAAAAGATGATATCTCTAAGAGACCCCTCCTGTCTGCGATGTTGAAGCTCTTGGAGCTTGTTTCTGACTAGTTCCTCATCGTAAAGGTTCAATTCATTCATCTTTAGTGTCTCCTTATCAAGCATTTTTGCAGCATGAGACCATTCCTCATATGTCAATGCACTTCTCATCATATTCCGCCAGAATTTCCTCCGGTAAGCCATCTCAGCCGTCACTTTTACATTAGTATATCTCCTTATCAGAAAAGCTAAAACCGTCACTAATGCCAATATTGCTTGTGGATTTTTTGGATTCAACCAGGACACGATAGGAATCACCAAATCCCCAATCTTAGAAATGTAGTGCAACAACACATTAAAAATCTGATAGCGCAAATGCGACATTGACCGACAAAACAATATCCTAAAAGCAAACGTTCTACCAAGAATCGATGAGGGCCCAATAGAGAATGGATTAAGGGTAGCCTCATTGCTTATATCCATCTTTCAAAGAGGCTACTCTTCAAAGGGCAAATCACCAAAAGTTTCAGGTACCTTATAGTAGAGTCATCACTAAATCAAGCAACTTCCCCGTTTGTAATAGCACAGAGCAAATCCCTTACAAATATGAAATGCAATAGAGGATTGGCAAAACAAGTTTCCACTAATGAAAAATCAGGACATTAAGTTTTTCCAGTAAAATCAGATGGACAAAACAATGATACAGCTTCAAACAAACCCCCAATGCTAATTAGAATAAAGGTCAGAAGTTTTGATGAAGTCAACCTTCAAAAGTTATCAATGCTTCCAAGAATCATGTCAGACTTCCAGACCCACAAGCGAAACCGATGGAATTTCTTAATCAACATTCAACTGGGGTTACTCCGGAAAACAGAAAGAAACACCACCTTACCAGACAATGGACGAACCAGGACCCAACATAATCGAAAAGAAAAATGTTTGAATCTTTTTCTGCTTTATTCAATACCCAGAAGTGGATTACACTGACTATACCACCTAAAATCGGGCGAGCAACAACATTTACAATTGAAACAAAAACCCTAGAAGACCGACAACCATAACTCAATAAAATAATGTAAAAAAAATTGGAAAGACAATGGTAAACACAGAAAAGGGTATGATGAAACTGAACCGTTTATCTTGTGATCCGTCAAGATAATGAATCTGTGTGCAACGATCTGGTGAATGGAAGAAACTTCACAAGATGGATAAGGATGAAACGTAAACCGATAGGGAAGTGCCAATATTTTTGGAATTTTTCAATTGAATAATAATATTTTCAAGGCCGTACTTGATATGGCGTGGCATTTGCTAAGCACAGGTTTTCTGTTTGTTTACGTTGCTTGTGCGAAAAGAGCATCGGCCTTGACGGGTCACAAGCATCTTTTCTTTTTAAAATTGTTTTTCTAAGAAAATATTTAAAAATTCACCTACAGAAAGAAAGGAATTAGCACATAAAGAATGTGAATAAAAAGAGAAGGAGAACGAAAATAACGTTATAAATGATAAAATGAAGAGAAGGAAAGGAATTGGCACGTAAGGAATGCGAAGAAAAAGAGAGATAAAATGAAACGAATTTTATAAATGATAAAATGAAACATGGTACAAAATTATTAACATACTTATGGTAAAAGTCTAAATTTGGAATCTCGACTTCGTATTTTTTTTCAAATAATTACATTCTAAAGTATTAATTTATTATTTAATCATCAACATATTTGGTTATCTATACTAACTTAATTAACTCCATTAGTTATTATTTGTTTGCATGAATGGAATTTTGAATCGATCAATTTGAATGTATTTTATTGTATAATGAATAAATGGAAGATCTGAAAACTTTAATTTGACTCTATAATTATCCAAATTGAATAAAAAAATAAAAAAGTAAAATCCTTTTGGCTCCAAAACCTAAGGAACAAAGGCAAGATTTAGAATTTAATTTGACCTCTTTCAATTTTCAATAACATAAAATAATTGTTTATTTATAAATAGAGGGTGCTCTCTAAAAAATCAGGGCCGAAACCAAATTCTTCTCTCTTTTTTCTACTGGTTGAGGTTACAAATCTCAATTCCAGATCCAAAAAGCAGCAGAGATCCTAAAGAAGTTGAAATCAACAACTTCAAATTGTAGAGGAACATGAGCGTTCTCTCTCCTTTGTTCAAAACCATGAACCACAACTCTAGCACGGTTGATGTTAAAATTGATTCTCGACCTCTTCAAACACTAAAAACCCCCCCCCAAAACATCCTTTAAAAACAAAAAAAAAAAAAGAAAATCAAAGTCGAGATTATCTTGATTTTATTCATCGCATGCGTTTAGGGTCTCACAGTGCATACTTGAATCACCACCATATTGTGGCTCTACCCTTGAATTGACCCCCACCAGTAAGCCAAGCATTAGCGTAAGAATTCATCTTATGCAACCCCTCCCACCGATCGTTGCTAGAGTATCACCAACAAGGACCTCATTCAGCTGCATGCTTTAGCTATTTTTCTTATCCCTTTTTTCTCTTCTTTTTTTTTTTCTTTAAATTTTTTCTAATGTGCACAATTCTTTTCCATATTATTTCACCTGCACATCATACTTGGCTTTTCTTTGTTAAATTAATTATATTTGATACGTAGTACCATGTAACTGAAAAAATTTCACATATACAAATGATAGTAAACAAAGTTAACTAAGGTGATATAGGCGATCTTGAAAATTTAGATTAGTGGTGTTAATAGCACATTTTGTATATTGGCCCTCCACATTCGGAAGATGGCCCCACACACGTATTGGGCCTCCTTTGGAAAAGAAGACAAGAAGGGATAAGTGTCAATTTCTAATGGGAAGCCGCCTGATCCTTGATTTAGTTGGGACTCGCTATGGGGAGATGCCTGCAAGAGGACTAGCTAACGGAGAACAGCGAGCAACTAAAAGGACTTTCTCAAGGTAGTATATATGATGATGATGATGATGATTATACGATATTTTAAATTTCAATATATTTTTTGAGACGTGTCAATCTTTTACTGGTCATAGTATACATAATCTCGAAAAGATTAATTAGGTAATAAATTGGTAAATTGACCCTTTTTAAATTTAGGTATTGGAAAAAGATAGACTTTTCAAAACTTAATCCAAAAGTGTTTTGTGAAAGTAAATGTAAAATATGTTGGACAATGTAATTGACAAGTTAATGATTTGTAAATTAAACCATAACCTTTACTCAGTATCATCTCTATTAGGTATTTAATTATAAAAATGGTAAAGTTTGGATATTAGAAGCTGATAACTCTAATTTTAAACATATTTTATATGGTGATTTTATAGTATTTCCCGTACATTTTTTGTTTTATTTAAAGAAATTGATACTTAATTGAGTAAAATGTTGATTTCAGGGTTTAAACGCGTTCTAGGCTCGAAAATGAAGAAAACGAATCAAGTTTCACTCAATTCCGAGTTCAAACGAAGAAGTTATGAAATTTTGAAGTTGTGCAGAAATTTTGCCTTTGTGCAGAAAGTTACACGACCTGGGGACACGGCCGTGTACCAGGCCGTGTCCGGTGACGAAAATAAAATCCGTGAAATACACATATAAAAGAGGATCTTAAGGTTCAAAAGAAAGGGAGACATTACAGAAACAAAGAAAGATAAGAGACAAGAAGAGACTTAAGGAGAAACAACATCAAGAAGCGATAACGACATCGATTTCAAGATTAAAGATTGTTCATCAAATCAAGAGGGGTTTTCATGTTTTATTTTACGTTTTTGATGGAACTTGTTTTTAGATTCATTATGATAGCTTAGAATTCAAGTATTTAGGATTATGGAACCTAGGGTTTCATGTGATTCTTGGATTGAATTATAATTTCAAGAAAGTTTCTATCTTTTCTTGATTCAATTATGTCGTTAATTATGGATTGATAATTCTAGAGTATCAATATATGATATTATGCATGTTAATTGAGAAATTGCATGTGTAATTAGATCTAAACATAATTGAAGAGAATTACATGTATACTTAGAGATAAGATACATGGTTCTTTCGGAAAGTTGATTGTTTGTATGGGAATTCATTAAACATTAATGCAATTCTAAGTTATATTACTAAGTGAAGAGATTCCGGTAAATAATTTAGGATTAGGGTTAATATGCTTGAGAAAGATATTAGCTTTAATTGTAAATCCTTCCGGTCAAGAATTATAGAAACTGAATTGAATCTATTTTAAAAGGTTACATGTTAAACACTAGGGGAAATAATTCCTAAATACATCATTGCATACTTGAAGTCGTTAATAGTTTATTGCTTTCTAAATTGCTTAGTTAAGTCTCATAAGTAGTTTAGTTTATTAATTTCAATATTTTTAATTCATTCAACTCAACATAATTTTCCGGTTAGATAATAAAGCTAAAATTAATATTAGTACTCAAAATCTCTGAGGGATTGACTCGGACTCATATCCGACTATATTAAAATTGATAGGTGCGCTTGCCTCGTATCAGAAGCCATATTACTCCATTATTTATATGTTTTATCTATTTTTTATTTGGATATAATTTACATGTAATTTGTATTGGTTTTATATCTTATATTTATGATTATCACATAATTTCACGGTATTTCATTTGGTCAAATACTCAGCTTCAAAATAGTGTCATATGCCAAACAAACTTCAACCATTGTAACGTAAAATAATCAAAAGAATAGTTATAGGGGTAGGCAGGTAAACGTCCTCATAGTATGTAAGGTATTAACTCTATTTTTCCACCAGAAAAAAAGAAATTTTAGCTTTTTAAAATATATAAGTGGTAAAAGGAGCTATAAGTTTAATAATTAGCTAATTTTCAATAGGAGCTTTTAAGCTTTTATTCTGGTTATTATTTCTACATCTACTTTATTCTCGAGCAAAAGAGTTATACGATTGAATTACCCTGTCTTCAAAACTCATAATAGTGGCTAACTTCACTTTGTGCCGTATAGGGATTGCATCTAGCAAGAAGAGCAGCTTAGCCTTATATAACCAAGTCTTGAAGTTTTTGCCATTGAAACTGGAAAATTCCAAGTAGGTAATCGATACCCAATATGCGACTCACCATCATGAGTGGACAAGTCAGTTTGTCTTTTGCTGTCGTCCTTGATTGGGGTTTTATCATCTTTGAATTACTGGCCGAAGGGGATACTATACCTTAAGAAGATTGAACTCGACTTTTTAATCCTTCAATAGATTGCTATTGGTTCTTAAGGATTGCTTGGTGTTCTTTAAAAAGAGCAACAAAAATATCAACTGACTTTACTTGTCTATCTCCTTATTCTTTCATAGCATTTTCGTGTTTCTCCGCTTGTTCCTTAACAAACGCTTCGTGTCTTGTAGATTGCTCGGTCAAGATTGTATGCAATGTCTCTTCCATTCTTTGGTGCTCACTAGTCTCCGGCATGGTCACTGACCAAGTCCTTGATAACAATTAGAGCAGTGGTAATTTTCAATTTTAGATACTAGTATGTAAAATTGATAGATGATGGGAAGAAGAAAAGAAATGGGTTGAATCCAACCCTACTCTACTCTGAATACAGAAGATTGGGGACTGATTCTTTTTGTTATTTTTTTCACGATCCAAATGTATATATAGAAGTATTCTTGAAGTATATCAGAATATAAGATTTGGTTCCCCTATCTAACTAAATACACATGGAGTGCAACACATCGGTGTAAACAAAAGAATTATAATGGAGAAGATCAAAATTTATAAATAAATTTAAATAAGAAATCAACGTTTCATAAAATAGTTTAAATAATTTTATGAATATTTAAACCGTTTTATGAAATGTTAATTTTTTATTTAAACTTATTTTCAAATATTGATATTTTTTATTGTAATTTTACCCACCATAAACATACATGTGACTACAAGATAATGTTTTAAAGGAAAAAAAAGAAGAAGAACATGTAAATAGCAACTGGACTTGCTCACTGCATTCTCCTGATGTCTTAAAAGGCCTTTGCCCATTAATATAACTGTGGCCCACGGCCCAAATCCAACCCACTACCAACCATGTCCCCAGATGTCCTCCATCATACTTGCACTTTGACTAGGAACATCCGTAACTCTTTTCTCCTTTGTTCTTGTAGACAAATCCTGGACTTCAACTCCAGTTGTTTCAAAAATAGATATAAAAAAGGATATAAATAAAGTATAGAATAAAAAAAAAATGAAAATTCCAAAAAGCCCGAAGCTTAAAAGTTACTTGGGTAATTGCTAATTAAAATGCATTCATAGTGAAAATGATTCAATGTTCTGAAGTAAATTATCCTCTTTTTTTTTCTTTTTTCCTCCCGATATAAGGTAAATTAATAGAATGAAAAAACATCAAAATTATTATCCATTTTTATGTTAACTTATAATTATACATCTAAACTTATTGGTTATTGGATTTGACACTAAATTAAACCTCCAAATGCCAATGTTTGAAACCTTGTCTCGCTCCACCAGACACTCTTAGACGATATTAACATTTTAATTTAATACGAATGGAAGACATGTATTCTTAGTCGGTTTTAGGCACACTAATAAATAATTTTATGGTATAATTACTTTTGAGTTACGGCACATAATTCTCGTCTACAGCAAGCTAAGTACGATCCATCCAATGAATCTGTTCACAATTTCTTTTTTTACTATCAACAGCTTCGTTGTTATTTTGAGTGGCTTTATATATTATTGTAAATGGGTTAATTATTGTAAATAAGTAGCTGTACCATATATTCACGTATAATAATTTTTTTTCTACAAAAAGCCCCATAATAACTATGAAACCATTGAATTCATCAAGCAATCATGGTTTAACATTATTGGAACCATATGACAATATACGGCAGTAAGTGGTACTTGATAAGCATAAACAATGAGAAGATTTATAATTTTTAACATACGTACAACTAATTTACAAATCCTCTGAATTTTTTTTTTAAGCTATAAAATGTGTGATTGGTACATTAAAAATATTAATTTTCAATAAAATGTGTGATTGGTACATTAAAATTTTTAATTTTCTTATTAAATATGCCTATCGAAACGTCAACTTAATCTATAGCAAAAGGTATGTATATTAGGCTAGGGTTTATGAAATAATAGTTTATGTTAAAGGTCTACGACTGTAATTACGAAAGCAAAACAAAAATGTATGTCATGGGATTAGACATAAAGGAAAAATCGATTTCGAATTATAAACCGGTTTAGTGATTTTAACGAACCTGAATAATCCCGTCTATAGTGAGTTTGAATCGAATGGCAATCTAATAAGCTCGACAAGTTACGATAGTTCATCCACGGCAATCCACCAAATCAACAAGTTAGTAGTTCAACCAACAATAATCGCTAGTTCAACCTATCGAGGAAAAAAGAAGAAGAAAAGAACATCACTTTTATAATTTGCAATATATATTGAACATCATTATTTGATCGTAAGAGATTAGAAGTTATTTTTCTATCAATCATGTAATTATTTTTTTTTTCTTTTTGCTATCAATAAACTTAATTAAAAATAGTAGCTTTTACTTTTCTCTTGAATATTTTGATGATTAATGGTTTAAAAAATAAAAACAATTTACATCTTGCAAATCCTTTGATGATAATTGCTCACTAATAAAAAGAAGTATATCAATTAATTAGGATAATTAATTTCACAAAATATGAGGAGATCGAAGTCTAATTTATTTTTTCATTGTTTTATCTAATTTAATAGTTTCTATTTTAAATAGTTTAGTATACTAATATACGTCTAAAAATAATGTAGGAAAAAAATAAAAGAGTAAAAGAAAAGCATTTCAACAAATAGATTTTAAAAAAAATATGGAGAGCTACTAGCTCGTGAACTGCTGAACTTTCCGAACTAGTCACAGTTGAACGTTAAGTTGAATCACGATATGACGATCCTGGGCTGACTTTGAAGGCCTAGGGTCTAATGGGATGCCACAATAATTTGAGAATATTTGAAGTTGGGCTAGCAATATGGGATCTAGACATGATAAGCTCAGATACGGCACGGTACGATTTAAATAAGTTAGTATATAAAAAAATTTGACATAAGATACAAACAAATTAAACCCGTTTAGACACAGTGAAATTTGTGTTTGGGTTTGAGTCTAAATACTAAACCCGTTTATAAACCTATTTAAATAAATAGATCCCATAAGTAAATATAAGTTTGATTCGTAAACTTGTTATATTTAACTTTTAATTTATTTTCCATCCAATGAAAATCCAAGAGAAATAGCGAAATATCACACTAAAAGATTAAAAAATAAATAGTGAGTCTTTTCTTTTCTTTCAACTTAGACAAATCTAAGGTTTTAACTTTTATTATTCCTATTTTCGACTACTCTTTGTTGCAACTTCTTTTTCACCTCTTTGCCTCAACTTTTCAATTTCAATTAACAGGATAAGGATATCTTCTTAGTTGACGTGAAATGTAAATTTTTTTATTTTTGGTTTGATTTTTTTTTCTTTTCCTTTAACTTTTGTTTCATCTCTTCTTTCATTGATATTCTTTTATGGTGAGAATATAAATTGTTTGTTTAGGGTTGGGACTTTCATGGCAAATCACTCTAATAGGCATTACTTAAAAGTGCAAGTTAACTTATATTTATCAAATGACTAGTAGCCATTAGAATTTTTATGATGTAATATATTTTTATTATAAAGTTTTGTTTTGATTTGATTTGATTTAAAATACTTTTATAATTAGCACATTCAATTAACAAAAACATAGACAGAACAACAATTTTTCTTAGCATTATCATCTTCTACTACAAATGCTACAACACTAGGATTGTTTATATTGTAGAAAGCATTACAGATACTAAGATGAAAGAAAGTAGTATTTCTCAAAATTTTTTTAAGAGATTATACTCATCCCATCCTAAATTATTAAATTACTAATATAGGATCCATATTAATGAACATCTAGAGTAAAAAAGATATAAATAAAATATCAAGATTAAAGTTAAAAAAATAAGAAGAAACATGCGTTTTTACTACCTGAATTTGATCTTATTTGAGTTCAAATTCATAAATTAAATTATGTATTAACTATATTAAAGTAGGAGTAGTAAAAAAAAAAAAATAGTTGGTAAATCATATGAAAGAGGGAAATAAGTATAATTGTTTAAAACATATATAGATAGTACTTGTGTCATTGTCACTTCGTCTATTAATATTGACAGAAAAGGAATTTAATTGACTTTTAAAACTTTTTTAGAGTCTAATTGTTTAACTTTTCAACTGTTATATAGTTTGTTTGTATTACGATATTATTAGGTTTTGTTATACAATTCATAACGAATTTTTTTGTTATAAAAGAAAAAATTACATTAAATATAATAAAACCTGAATATAAATAAAATAATAGCGGACATATGTTTGCTTTCATGGTTGGTTCACATTTCATTTAACATATTCATTTATCTTTAACTTTGGATAATGAATGTTAGAAAATACATATATTTCATAATTCAATTTAGATAATAATTATCAGAAAATAGTACATTTCATAAAAATCTTTTATATGTTTTTGGAATTTATATAATTTTTTCTATCAAAGTTGTAGAAATATACATATAAGTTTAGTATAAAGTTTGGATGAAATATATAAATAATGACCATTGAAAGGTAAAGAATAATTTTTTTCAATTTATTTATAAATTTTTAAGGAATATATCAATCCAATCTAGATATTAAATACGTTTATTAAATAAATTAGGTTATAGATTTAAGTTTTTTTACACGATTAATAAATAAATTATGTTATAAATTGAGTGTTTTTGGATATAAATTTATTTAAATATAAATATAAAATATAATACGATATAATGATACCAATTGTAAATGAAAAAGAAAAAGAACTCCATGAGATGGGAGTGGAGTGAAACCTACTTTTAGCACCTGTGGAGTATGTCGTTAGAAGTGTGAACTCAAGGTGGACTCCAGCAGTCCCCATGGCACGTGGTGGTTGAACTTTGACTTTGAAGTTACCGTACAAATCACCGATAGCTAATGAGCCTTACAGTGATGATTGGACTGAAAAACGCGTTACTGAGCTTAAGATATGACAGAGAGAAGATTCATACGTGATACGTATCGTCCATTGGTCCATCTGTCGCTACTTTGGGCCATAGAAAAATTGGTCATTGCTAGCGTCATTCTCTGATAAAAAGCTTTCCATAGGAGTTTCGTACCGTTCGAAGTGATATTTTCTAGAATGTTATGAGAAAATTTAAACCTAGTTCGACTTCCGTCGATGCAAATAAAAATTTTACGTTAGTTTCTGTTCTTATTATTAGTTGATGCAATTTCAACGAAGAAAGATTTAATAATTTATGTAATATTTGATATACGGCTGGAAATGATTCGGAATAAAATCATGATTTTAAATTTTATTTTTTATTTTTATGTTTAAAAATATATTTAAAAAACAAAATTGTTCATTCTAATCTAATTTGGAAGAGAAAACGATTTTAACTTTGAAAAAACGAAATCATGATTTTATTCCGTTTTTTTATTAATTAGGATTAATTAAAGTTATTTATTTAACTTTTAAATAAGTTACAATATGCAATAATTAAAAATATTTTTAACAAATAATAATATTTATACATTTAATGTCATTTTATTCCATTTCATATTATTATACCATAGGCACATTCAAACACAGATAATGGCACTTACGCATTTAGAGTAGCCAAAAGAAAAAGGATACTAAGAAATTTGAAAGGAGTCATAAGAACGGTGAAATTGATGATGGGAGAAAGGATCAAAATCATAATTTTTCTAATGAGAAAAATAACGGTAAAAAGTCTTGAAGTACTATGATTATGATAAGATGTAATAAAGAGTTTTACAAATACAATTCGCATGAAGAAAACAATGGATTTTTAATGGTGGTTGAAAAGTATTTTTATCTTTAATTTTTTCTTTATATTTGTGTTATGGAATTGTTATAATTAGCAGATTACTTGTTGTAGGTATGTTAGTAAATCTTGAAAAAATCTTGAGCTAATGATACGTGAAGAGATATCATGGGAAGAAGCATGTAAGGTCAAACAAGCAAACTTAGTATCTCAAATACGTACATGCTACAACAAATAAAATTCGGTGTTCTTACTTATTCTTGAAATGTTCTCAAAAGATTTGCTAGTTTGATTTTTTATGAAAATGTTTCAACAAAGTTTTGATGTTTGTTTCAAGTTAGCAAAAGCTTTAAATATGTAAAATGAGAAGAGAAGCCTCTTGTTTTGAAGTTTAGAGGTTAATCTTGATTGTCAAATCACTTCAAGAAGGACGACTAAGATCAAGTATTACGGTTAGATCACCATAAGAATCCAATGGTTGTCATTGAAGCCCTTTTCTTCTCTTTAATCTTTATGAGCTTGGATATGAGCTTAGAGATACCCTATATAAGAATCCAATTTCAAGGCTTGTTTAAGCCATCTTAAGATCTATCAAGGTCAAAGCAAGCCTAGATGACTTAGAAAAGCCTTCTCTGAATCTACTTTTCATATATAAGCCAATCAAGCTAAGCTAAGAGTAGAAAAAACAATCCAACAATATATTTAGAGTATGCCAAATTAGATCTCTCTAAAATATCCTTGAATGTTGTGCTTGATCTCTTAGGTCCTATCACTAACATAAAAAGATCATTATGTAACAATAAATTAAGCTAAGGACCCGATTAACTAAATGATCCTTTATAATTTTCTTGACATGAGACTTATTTAGTGTTTATAAATTCAATACATGTTGGATTTTGGTATCTCTAGACCTATTTAATCAACTAAAATAAGAATGTGAAAAATAGCCCAGAATGGTTTATTGATGATGGCTGATGTTCGATTGAGGAGATTGCTAATCGATCAATCTTAGGTCAATCAACTGATTGGTATAGTCAAAATCTAATCGTCTTTAATAAGTATCTAAACAAACTCAAGTGTGATGACTTGTACAATTCCTTATTCTATATGCATTTCTAACATTATGTTTTCTCAATCATGACACCAATATATGTTAATAAATAAGGGCTTAAGGTTTTACATTGATTATCTTAGTTTAAATATTTTAGAAACACTTTTAAGAGTCTCATCAGAAGTTTTTTTTTTTTTTTAATGAGAGATTTCTAGTGATTTGAGAAATTATGCAATTCTCTTATAGGGTTAATATTAACTACCTAAACTATATCAAAATGTGTAATTTGCTACTTATTAATTCAAAAGATCAATATATTATCTAATTGAATTTTCTTTTCGTCATTTATACTATTTATCCTAACTCCATTAATATCCGTTTCCTGATGTAAACATAAGTACAAATCATGACTTGACACGTAGATTATGAAAGCTATATAGGTGTTTACGTGGTATTTACACACTTATTGATATCAACATGGCATTTTTATGCCAAGGTTGATTATGATACTTAGAAAGATCTAAAATACCATAAACAATATGATCATGCCACTTTAAATTGCTACTATTCGATTCACCGACCACTTTAGCTTCAACCACCACCATGGCTTCAATATTAACATGGGACTCTATCAAATGGTGATAATGGTCCAAGTTAAAGTGACCATATAATCAAAAAGTAGCAACTCAAAGTAGTATGATTAGGTTGTTTCTAGTACTTAGGATATTTTTCAAACACTAGAAATAGCCTAAGGAGTTTACTTTACAAGCATTTTCGAGTGAGGTGGTGATGTTAAGTGGTTTTTGGCATGGTACAATAGAGGGTGCAAAGCACTTTCTTTTATTTTCTTAACTTTGTATTTGCATATGCAAGTAAAAGAAACAAATAGATAATAAATTAGTTTTGCGATTGTTGCTCATGAAAAAAGTGAATGATATACTTACAATTGTTGTTGTACTTGCTAATTTCATAAACTTTATTCCACTATATAATAAAAGATATAATGTAGATGGACTCCATGAGCCATTGGTAAGTGGAAAAAGGTATGTTAAGTAGACTCGATGCTTAGTTTAATGGATTATATATTTTAATTAAAATGTATAATAATAACGTCATATAGATGTCATGCAGACGTCATATAGATACCATATAGACATGAAAATACAATGAAAATGCCATGTAATTGTGCAATCATAATAATAATAATTAAATATTTAATAACAATAATATTAGAAAATGATACCATGTAGACATAATTACATAAAAATGCCCTCCCGTTGATATGTTGCACGACGTGTTTAAGGACTTCTACAGTGTTGTAATTACGCAAGAGCAATTTACGCCCACTAATTGTCATCTAATATATGACCTTGCTTTGTCCCAAAAGAAATAAATAACACTAACATTTGGAAGTTAAATTAAGCTTTAATGTAATAACCAATAAGTTCAGATGTAAAGCTAAATACAAACATGTTATCAACCTTTATAGGGGAAGAATTTACCAGCCGTGCAATTGGAGGGTCACGGCAATAACTCGTGAGGCTGACAGGCTTACTAGACGAGCACTGCCGGAATCGCAACCTTTTTTTTTTTTTTTTTTTAACTTCGATCGCCTTCCTCCCAATCCCTTATCTCTTTGCAAGAAAAAGATATAATACATAGGGCACTTTTGCTTTGCGACCGCGACTTTTTGTGTATTTGTAAATATTCTATTTTAAGTTAATGAAATTATCCTATGTTACCAAAAAAAAAAAAAAAAAAAATACAAAGTCAGATGAATTTATAAATTAAAAGAAAAAATGGATAATAATTTTGATATATTTTTTTGTTTTTTTTTTTTTGTGTGTGAATTAATTTGATGTTTTTCATTCTGTTAATTTATCAACTTCTGGTTTGGACAACGATATATGGAGACGTAGTTTGCTGGCCAGCTGCCAATCTTTGTAGTCGGCGTCAATTTCGTTCTAACGTGTTATTATTTTGTTTCCTTGATGGTTGATACTTGATACTTTGTTCATTGGCCTTCGGTAATGTTTGTTGCAATATTCTTAATGGAAGTCAAGGTCTTAAGTTTTTTGTGTTAGGTCAAGCTTTTAATTCAATAATAAAGATTATGCTATTAATAATTCACACTTTAATTATGGGATTATGAATGTAAAGGATATTAGATTAGAACTTTATCTAATAGTTTCAACTTTTTTGGATCGGTTTTTTCTTTAATTATATATTTCATAGGAGATAAATAGAAGAACAATCAAATCTATTCCAATGCATTGAAACAATAATCACGTATATGAGTTATACAACCCTTTCAACTCTTAAATACCAAACTAAAAATTTCATAGTAAAAAATTCTTTCATTTTATTTTAATGATACAGCACACTCTTCGATTTTTAAATCAAGGTATACGGAGAGCAATAGCTGAGTAGATGTAGTCACATGCACATGGTATTGCTAAGTAGATGTAGCCACACCACCTTAATTTGACCTAAATATCTTAAAGTTGTTGTAAAAGTAGACTTCAGACCATGTAGTTGTCAACATAGATAACTCATTAGTATTTAATTTAGAAAATACATAAAAATATGGTGCGCCATAAATATTAAACATGAATATATATATATATATATATATATATTTCAAGATAAACATGAATCTGTTTTAAAATGTTAAAAAAAAAAAAATAGAAAAAGTGTAATCTACTTTAGAACGTAGAATCATTTCCACCATGAGTGTATTTAAATTAATTACCCAAGGAAGGGCCTTTTTGGATTTTTATTTTCCTTCTTTTTTCTTTTTATTTATACTCATCTATGTATTTTCTATATCTATTCTCAATTTGATTTGTACTTTTTTAAAACTTGTCTTTGGAAAGCCACTTAATCTATATTTCATTTGGCTAAAATAGTTATAGTTTAGTGGTACAAATAAAAGTTTATCAATTTGATCTATTAAATTTGAGTCTATCTTCCTATAAGTTGTAATATGCAATTTAGTTGAAAAAAGAAAAAACCTATATCTTATTTGTTTCTAGTTCAATGGGATAAAATTTAGTTATAATATAGTTGTAATATGATCATCGATCTCTTAATAAGATGAATTAGATTCAAGTTCTTCTTTCCACAAGATGTTTTAGGAATTTTTTATTTATTTATGTCATAATTACATGAGGATGGTGATGAGATAAGAATCGAAAAATAGAAGTTCACTTGTTTTTGAGCAAAAATGTTGAGGAAATATATTTTATTAATTAGAAAAAGCAATTCTATTTAAAAAAAATTAAATAAAGTAAAAGATAAGTAAGTTTAAAATTATAGAGAATTCTTAGATATGATGGGGATATATATTTATATTTTAATCTTTTCATTATCTTATTTTAGTAAACTATATTTTTAATATAAAAATGCCAAAAATGTGGGAAAAGCAAAAAGAAAAAAGGTTGTCCCCTTCAAAATCTTCATCTTCATTTTGGGAAGGGAAAAAAAAAAAAAAATCTCCATCTCAACTTTTCAAATTAATGTGGCAAAACAACTCATTGGTCCAAGTGCGATTAATGTTAATTTAAAACATAAACTCATTGTCATCCAATAGGACAGTTGATATTAATAATGTTATTTGATCTAAACACACCTATGCAAGAAAGCAATATAATAAATAGGACCACCTTCAACATGATCTTTTCATCTTAAATAAGAATCCAAAATACAGGTCAGGCCATTTGGCCAAGTCAATTCAATTTATTTTACGAAGTCAAGCATTCAATCCTTTAAAAAAATAAATATTAATATATTATAACATATAAATAAAAATTTTAATATATAAAAATATAATTAATAATTTTTTAATAAATATATATATCTCTATTATTATGTATTTAAAAATTATTAATATTTTTACTGTACCTATTTTTATTTATTTTTTGTTTTCGGTCAATACACAACTTTCCATGATAACGGAATCTAAAATTTATGTTTCAGAAGGAAGACATTAACTACGCCCCAAAATCATACTTTAAAGTTCATGTTCTTTACTTTATCATCAAACGACTTTCGGGGAAGATAATTTCCAACATTGGAAAATTTTTCAAGAATTTCTGGTACTCTTTATATGTTTATCTTGTTTATCTGAGGTTTTCATCCTGTGACTTTGTCTGCTGTCACGGTCTGTAGAATAGGCTAGTGACTTTGTCTGCTTCAGAAAGCCAAATATGGGATCATCAGGACTAGAAGGAGAGTTTCAGTATGATAGCCACGGTGGTGCCTTATCCACTGATGCAGCAAGTTCAGGCCATTCAACTCCGGCATACATGTCAGATGCATCACCAAACTACATGAAGCCCACAAACTCTTCTGCTTCTAATGCCAACGCGGGCAATTCGCAGGTAACTTTATCATAATCCTAAATGTCTTGTTGTTGGTGCTGATTTTACTTTGGAAGAGAAAGGAGATAGTGAATATCTGGTTTTAGTATTTGGTAGTCAATATTCGATTCAGTTTCCGAAACTTTTCGAATGATCAATTTCGTTCCCAAGTCTTTAGAAGCTTGTGATTACTCAAAATTGTTTAAATGTTAAGTTGAGTGCTTGTCATTTTCATAAAGCATGTGATTTAATCCAGTTTTATTTAGATGTGTCGTGTAGGAAATCGAAAGATGTTTAGAATTTTAGTGGGATATCATGATGTGCTGTCTGAAACGTACGGCGCTAAGTTGCAGTTGTTACAGATATAAGATTAGGGAAGTTGAATTGGAACTTAGATCTGTATACCATTTCGATTATAAGTTACAATGAAAAAGAATTAAAGGATTTATATGCACGTTAGTAAGCCTTACCTTTGGTTGACAGAAATCAGTAGGACCATTAACCCGGAGAAGTAGTGTTAAATTGGCCAAGGGTATCACAAGGATGTCTAGCTCAAAGTGGAGAAGGCCATCCATGAGAAAAAACTCTGCAGGGATTGAGCAGAGGGTGAAGTTGAAGAAATGGCGATCGATCAAGTTTGCTACTCTTGAAAGCTCGAGATCATTTAGAAGGACGACTTCACAGTATCATGATCCTCAAAGTTTATCAGATGAGATGGATGCATCGCCAAATTATTTGAAGGCAACAAGGTCTTCTGATGTCCGGAAGGCGGGTTCCCAACCAAGTCCTGGTAATTCAGCATCTAGCTTTAGCGGTAAGGATGGGAGTGAAAGAGTCTTGAGCAACCCAAAGGTGAAATCATCATCTTCTAGTTATAAAGCTTTGGTGCGGTCTCCTACTCTTAGACCAGTGAGGATTCTGACGAAAATGGCCAGCTTAAAGGCCAAAAGGGCTTCAAGGATCCATCCAGAAATTCCAATGGAAACAAGCGTTCATAGAGCAACTTGTTCTTCAATAATCAAAGATTCCAAATTTAATGATCAGGTGGAGACACAACCAGGGGATGATGTGTCTAAGAAGATTTCATCAATGAAAGTATGTCCATACTCTTACTGTTCTCTCCACGGTCATCACCACTCCACTCCACCTACTCTGAGGCGAATAAAATCAGCAAAAAAACGCACCAAGTCCCAGGGAAGCAAGACTCCAGATGGTCAATCACCTCGCAATGGAAAGAAGTCTTCTAGCCTGGTGAGAAAAATTGGGGAAGATGAAGGTATCTCCGATGGAGATTCTGGAGGGAAAGAAATTCCACATGCAAGCAGGAAAAGCATTTTGACCGTTCCTGAAAAGCCTGTGGATACCAACACAAGTCAGAAGGCAGATACAAATGCCAATGCTAGTGAACATACAACAAATGATGCCTCTCTTGCATCACTTGAGTCATCCTCAGATGAACAACATAACTTGGTAACATTTATGGCTCAAGAGGAGGTACATACAGAAACATCCTGCATTTCTGAATCAGAGAACTTTGGCAAGATCGAGAAGGAGAGCATCCCAATCAAATGTGACAGTGGAGGCAAGTTTAATAGAAATGAAAATTGTGCAGGGGTTGCAGCTCTTGACCTGGTAGAACCAGCAGATAGCAATTTAGATCTTGAGAATTCTCTGAAGAGGGATGGTGTTACAAGCACTTACCATCAGCAAAACTCAGGAGATGTTGAGATTGTTGGAGTAGAAAATCAAGGGTCATTAGCAGATACAAGCCAAAACCCCCAAAAACAATTTTGCATCTCCGAAGGACCAACTTCAGCCAGTAAAGAAGCAGAAGAAATTCCAAAATCTTTAAGTGGAGGGACTGAGCCTAATAGTCCTGCAGATGATGTGCCATTTGGAGGACGGAAGTATAATGGATTATGGTACCTGATATATCAGCACATGGTATCTGATGTAGCAGCAAATGGGGAAGCACTTTCACCTTCTGCCCGCAGCATTGAGGAAGAACAAGTGGACGATGAAAAAAGGATAGCTGAAGTGGATGACAAAGACAGCTCTGAAAAAATTTTAGAAAGGGAGTCAGATTCAAAGGAAGCTGATGATGCAGCTAATCAGGAGACTGAGCTGCGCCAATCTGATGCAATCAAATTGCTACAAGAAGCAATCAACAAAATTTTGCTTTCAAAGAGCCCGAGTCACTCATCATACAGTAAATCAACAGCTCCTGATATGGCTCCAAAGGAGAAGCTCAGTCAAAAGAATGTAAATGAAGGTGTGATGGAATCACAGATCAGTACTACTGTGGAGGAAAAAAGTATGGAGACAAATGCTGATGAAAACCAATCCAAAACTGATAATGTGCCTCTTGTCAAAGATGATACAGCAGCACAACCTGTAAACAAGTGGACCCAGCAAAAGTCCAATAGATGGAGCAATGTGAAGAAAATAATACTTCAAAGGAGATTTATCAAGACATTGGAGAAGATGAGGAACTTCAATCCTAGAATCCCTCGACAGACATCCTCAGAGTTTGCCTCGGAAGGGGAGAGAGTTAATTTGAGACGTCAATCAATAGAGGAAAGGAAAAATTCAGAAGAGTGGATGCTTGATTATGCTCTTCGGCAGGTTGTTTCTAAACTTGATCCTGAACAGAAAAGAAAAGTGACTCTCCTAGTTGAAGCATTCGAAAGAGTTGCTCCAGGATCAGGAGGTGAACCTCGGGTGAGCCCAAAGGTAAAATATTCACCTAAGGTAAATGACATGCAAACTGGCGATATTTACTCAAAGGATCACAAAGATAGAGAGATTGGAAGTAGAAATCTGTCTGATATTTTCCTTGAAGAATTACCAGGAGATCTTTCAGCCCAAAGAAACAAGCCAATAACAGAAGAGCAGCAGAGTCCATTGTCCTATGGAGTGTTAAAAGAATCAAGTTCAGATTGCTGCATCATTGATGATTCCAGCCAACTCGCTTTTGAGGATGTTAAAGGAGATCAGAAGGTGAAAGAATTTAAGGCTTCAAACCCTAATGAGGATATGGCTGACACCATGAATCCTAGTGATCAGCAAAACTCTGCACTTTGTTCAATGTCACCTAAGGCTCAGGTCCTTACAGATCTGAAGCATTCCATGAGTGTAGACAGCCCTGAAAGCAGAACTGATGTTGAAGTTTCAGCTGATGGAAAATCTCAAGAAGTCCATATTAAAAACATAGATTTACTGCAAGATTACCCTAAAGCTGTTTTAGGTGGTAATAACATGGAGACTTACAGTTTGACTGAAGAAATGGCTAAAGGTTTTGATAAATTGAAGAGTGGCTCACCAAAGTCCCCTTCACCTGATGCATATGTGGAAGCCAAATCAGAGCTGGAAAATACAGGGCAGGTAGAGTCAACAAAATTGGAGGAAGGGAATGAAAATAAGGATTTTGGGAGCGACACACAAAAGCAAGAGAACGAAGCCTCCCAAGAACCTTCTCCAGCTGATGAAAGCGTGACTACTGCAGATGCAGGAGAAGAACCACGGTTGGAGAACAAGAGATATACAAAGTTATGGTTCTTAATATATAAGCACATGGTATCTGGTCTCACTGCAGAAGATGGTGGGAAATCACTTTCTAAAGAAGAGGAAGATTGTGAGAAGAGGAAACATAATCAAGGAAATGAGCCTGCATCCGGAATAGATGATATGTATATGGACCAGAATACAGATGATGACAGTGTAAAGCTCAGGAGGATTGAAGCTATCAAGCTTGTGCAGGAAGCAATTGATCAGATCTCTCTCCCAGAAGCTGAGGATGGCTCACCAAAGGATCAATTCTCAGCAAGCAAGAATTGTGAGCAGCATCCAGAGGAGATGGCTCACGTTAAATGTGGAGAATCAGTGAATCCTGCTCAGACTAATGAGGATAGCTCCATTGGCAAAGCCAATGAGCGAGACAGAGAATCCAAGCCAGAAGCAAAGCTTGAATCAAGAGACATCTCCGGTGCTGAAGATGATGGAGCAAAATTAAAGGAGACAGACAAGTCCAAGGATAGACCAATAAAGAATTGGAACAACTTAAAAAAGGTGATTCTACTTAAGAGATTTGTTAAGGCTCTGGAGAAGGTGAGAAAGATTAATCCTCGGGAGCCCCGGCTTCTACCTTTGGAGCCTAACCAAGAGTCAGAAAAGGTGAATCTAAAGCATCAAGACATGGATGAAAGGAAAAACGCAGAGGAATGGATGCTGGATTATGCGCTTCGGAAGGTTGTTTCAAGGCTTACTCCAGAAAGGAAAAGAAAAGTTCAGTTATTAGTAGAAGCTTTTGAAACGGTTATTCCCACTGTAGGGAATTAATCTCATCAGAACTCAGGCAACATGTCTAGCACATGCACATTATTCAGTCTGAGTTCTGGTGAAGGTAAGAACAAAATCTTTCCTTGCATTATATCCTTTATGAACAAGCAAGTGCTTAAATTTGAGCACATAGACAAGTTTGTGAGGGTATGTGGATCCCTAATGAATTAAAGATTACATGACCAGAATCATGACACAATAGAATGGGTCATGAATTTATTTCATTAATAATGTTCTTATGGTTTCATGGTGTTACTTTTTCATGACATGAAATTTTGCAGGAAAGCAAATAGGCAGCAGCTAAGTTCAAGAGTTGAATAAGCCAAATAAGTCCATTGTTTCATCAGCCATCTACTCCAAACGGTTGGATACCAAAGAGAATTAAAAGGTCCATAGAGTGGTGACTCCTAGTCCTAGGTAAATACTTTTCACATTGTCCTAGCTGTTGATTTTGTTGTTTGAAACACATTATGGTCGTAATCTTATATTCAATAGCTGTCAATAGATGAGTGTACAAAGAGAAAAGGAGTACAGTGGTGTCTTGCATTAGAAAGCTCTTCATGTATCGAGATTTTGTCATTATTTTTTTGTATGGATAGTGCAACTGCTGCAGTTGAGAATTCAGAGGAATTGTGATTATTACACTGGCAAGAGTTAGTACTATGAGTGGTGAAGCAAGAGAAGTTTGAGAAATATAATTATATTTGTGAAGCAATTTATATAGATTAATGAGTCAATATCTAGGAAGAATCAATCCGAGAAAGAGTAAATTCAGATTTCAAAGTAAACAAAAAAGTTTATGCTGCTCAATGGAGGTGTATATTCGATTCTGAAAAATGTATTTCTGGACTTCTGTTGACATTTGATATGATTGTAGATTTCAATTTGTTAAATATTTTCGTCATGATCAGTTGGGGGACCCATGTTAATCTGGATCCAGCAAAAGTTCCTCTTAGGTTGCTACTCCCCCCCACTCCCTTTCAAACATTGGGGATGCTATTGGTCCTCTGTTTTTTGGTTTGGCTCATATAATATTTAGAGCTAATCATCGAAAATTTGTTAAGACTTTGCATCCAGGTGCACATGTCCACTCCTCCAATACAAACCATTGTAATTGACAACTACTGCTACATGGTCCAATATGAAGGGACCTCTCACCTCTATAAAATTTGTGGTTGCATTAGTCATAGATTTTAATTTTGTACCTTAAGAAATGAGAACAAGAAGTAGAATTCCTCCGAAGGGGATGTCGATCAGGAAAGTAGTCAACATGGTAATGCTTCTGATCATATTACAATATTGCTGGTGTCGGTGGCATGGATGTAATTGCTGCAGTTTCTTTCTTTCTTCGTCTTTATTTATTTTCCTTAATTATTTTATTTAGGGGGTGTCGGTGGAGTGGGGAAGGGAATTAGTTAACATTAGTATGTGTAGAGGAAAATAAAAGCTATACAACCAAGGAAAGCAACCTAATTTATATAGGGAGAGGGGATTCTAGTCCAAAGTAAAAGCACTGAGCAGCCAGCCCTATCAAAAAACAGCTCATGGGATTTCAAACATATTATACCCTATATGATTAGGTTGGTTCCAAGCTGGGTATTATATGTTATAGAAATGAGTTCCACTTTATTTTTATAAAAAAAAAAAAAAAAAACCTGATGTCATTCCACTTTGAAAAACTCGCAAATTTACCATTCGTCGACAGATTCCACATGATTTTTTTTTTTAATTTTTTTTTATTTTTATCAGGAGCATGTAAATTAATTGGCAGTTCTTCAATCTGCCATATACGACTAGGCTTGGATATCTACTGCAACTTATCAGAATCCCGAGTCCCATTTGTGAAACAAAATCATCTACTCTCCAATTGGACCTGCGCTATCGATAATGCATCCGAAAGACTAAATCCACCTAGTCAATTGTCATCCCAAAAGCTTACATTACCTACCTTGTTGTAATTCAAATGAAATATGCTGCTCTGCTACATCTCTCACTTGAAGAAGTCGTTTCCCAATTGGCGAATCATTCTATTTCATTTTGAGTCAATCATGGATGAGAATCCTTGACATACACTTCTTGTCAAAATAATTAGAGAATAAAGAAGAGCGCAACCTAAACATCCACCACATCTTCGCATCTCATCTCGTGTTAAAGTGATGTCTTCTAATCTGCTTATGCCTAGGTCACCTTCAGCCAATGGAGAGCAAACCTTTTTCCATCTTATCCAATGAATCTCCTTTGAACCCTAACAAAATTTTGCAAAACACCTCTCTATATCTTTGATAACATTTCTTGGAAGGACATGGAGCTTGTAAACAATAAACTGGAATTGGATACATCACACTCTTTAACAAAGTTAATCTTCCCTTGACAAAACCGGTTTAATAACCAGACTACCTCCTCTAATTTTGTTTTTAATAGAGATAACTTGTTCTTGAGCTACCATGATGTGCTCTAGAATGCTTCTTCCCTTGAAAAAACCGGTTTGGTTGGCAACCAAAACAATTTAGGCAAGAAAGAATGGAGTCACGTTACCAAAATTTTAGAAATAATTTAAGAAAAGCGTTACATGGGGCTAATAGGTCTAAAATCTCTCCAAATACATGAATTTGACTTCTTTAATGAGAAGGGTTTTAGTGCAAGTGCCGGATCTTGGAAGATAAACCCCCTTGAGAAACAATTTCACCACCTCCATCACAACTTCCTTAATAAAAAACCAACAGTGCACTTGTAAAAAAACTACCAAATCCATCTGGACTGCAACTGAATGTTCATCAATGCTTTGAATGGCCTCCCGGATTTCTTTTTTCTTTTTTTTTTTGTAAGTAATAATTTTCAAGCTCTTATTATTGTCTTTAGTAGCATTTTGTTGTAATGACTAGATTGTGATGAACAGAAAGTACAAGAAGCATTAGATAGTATAAGCATGTTTGGTTTGTACAATATATGATACAAAATTTATATTAAAAAATTAATTATTTATATTATAAAATAAATAATTTTTTTGTAATATTTAATCAAAATAATATTAATTAACTTAATATTATAACACAAATTGAAAAATTTCAGAATACAAAATATTTTTGTTTTTGTCTAGTTAATTTCGTTTTTGTACTATAATATAGATAACATAAAATGGACCTTTATCCAGTCTATCAATTTAATTTTTTTTTTATCTATTTACCAAGTAAAATTATAAATTAAACACGAGATAAAATTCTTTATTTAGTCAAATATCATAAAAATTACGTAACTAGACACTAAATGCTCTCACAAATACTTTAGTTTGACAAAATTTGAAATGGCTGTGGGAGAAAGGATCCTCCACTTACTTCATGCTAATGTATATAACTTCCATATTGTCTCGAAACATATTATTCAACAGAGTAAATTTGCTAACTCCTATAGTTTTTTCATCCAAGCTCATTTATCACATGTTTACTTGGTTAAATGGAATAAAAAGAAAATGGAATTACAATCACTATATAATAGAATAAAAGTGTAATAAGGGTGTAATTGTGTATTATGATGTATACTAATGTGTAGCGAAATTGTAAATGCGTTGTTCACTTACTAAAGCTTAACAGGAAGTAAGAAAGGAATAACAAGTGAAATGTTTAAAATATCCCTACCTTATCAAATAATAAAACAACATACAAAAAAGAAAAAACATCACGTTATTTAGCCCTATTTCTTGCTTTCAAAACCTTAACTTTCGAAAAACAAATAAATAGCCCGTCTCTGACGAAAAGCATCGATAGATTGATTTCCTCACAGCAGCCTCGAATCTAGTATGCAAATCTCACATTTTTTTCAACTCTATCACACACGAAGGAATCTAATGAGTGGATTGGACAGATGCAATCGGTAGTCCAATAGCATTAAACATTTCGATGATTCATGTACGACATGGTCGAATATGTAAGAATACTGGCAAATTGGTTCCTTCCTCCATCCTAATAATCCCTTACGGTGCTGATACTTCTTGATTGATGAACGATTTCTACACTTGATTTCCGGATTTTTTCTCCCTGCAATTAAATGCCTCATTTGTAAGATTATCAAATGGGTGTAGTTCTTTTTTTTTTTTTTTTTTTTGGCAGATGTGTTTTTCTACTATTAGAGGAAGAGAGCTTTAAGGATAACAGTGGAAGCATGGAGAAGGTAATGATTAGGGTTAGGAATGAAGAAGTATCGGATGATGTTTTACTTTGAGAGTAATTTGATGTAATTTTTAATTTTGAGTAAGGGTAATTTGGGAAGGAAGATGTGGGAGCAAATCTAGAATTAGGATTCATGGGTCCTTATTAGAGTACCTATTATGTATCTTCTTACAATTGGATTGCTAGGCAATCCTATTACGGAGGCCTTAATGCCAACTAAACATAGTGTAGAGGGTTAAATTTGATTCTTGGGCTTTAAGCCCAATAATGAAATAGATTTAACTCATTAAGTTAAGGTAATTGACTTAGAGAGTTAAGCCTATGAAATTTGGAATGATTAAGGGAGACTTGACATTATAAGCTTAGAGTAGAGGCTATTGAATTGATCCGTTCGATCTAATATTTTTTGGTTTAGCTTGCACTAATAAAATATAAAACCCTTTATTTAGGCCTAAACCCATAGAAAAAACCTACTTGATACCCATATATAAAAGACTTCAATCGTAACCATTAATTAACGTCATGATCTAACGAATCGAATTTAGTTACCATCTCCTATAAATACCTCATTTATTTCCTTATTTGGATAAGAGATAAATTCTCACTAACGTCGTTACTCTACTTAAATCCTGTTTCAAAGATTAAACACTTGAACGTCTTAAGAGTACTACCCTGTTCTTCATCTATTGTGGAGTTTAATGTCATTGCACTCCTCCACTTGTCACTTGACTTATTAGAGCCTACTGAGACTACTTACTCTTCATCTCTATCCTACCTTGTTTGATCATCCCATACATGTAAGTCAAATAATTTCTTTAATCATGTGTACTACTATCTGACATGTAGCATGCATGTGACCCTTATGATTTGAACCCCTACAAATTTCTTTGGCATCTCCATTGGGGAGGAAAGATTTGACACTCATGTCATGGTAGCTTCATGAAGAAAACCTATTGATCCTACAGATAGCAATGACCAAGAGCAAGATGGTATTGTTGTTACCAACAATCAAAATCCACCTCCAATGGGAGGTACAAACCAAAGGGAAGATACTCAAGAGGTTGTTCTCGACAACGAGCAGTTAGTACGAGAACTACAACAAACTAATCAAAATTTGGATAAGCTTTAAGCAATGTTTACCCAGTATGTACCTGTTTTAATTGCTTTCACTGCTGCACAGCAAGGGATAACTATTGCAGGTCCCTCCAATTCGATGCAACAATATGTTACACAAGCTTCTCAACTACTTAATCCCTCAATTACTAGTGAGCAAGATGCTCCTAGAGTTGAGGAGCAGCCTTCTGCAGTGGAACCTATACCTACTTATCATACCCTGCCCGAAACGATGAATCAAGGAATTCAAGTAGCAGGCTCGTTGTCTTCACGTATCACTTCATGTGTGACAATTGTTGAATCTGTATACCCTACCCCTATAAATTTAGCTCCTGTGAATTATGTTCCTATGAACTTCACCAACTTTACTTTTGCAATGTCAGTAAGGACAAAAGCACTTACTCAAAGGGCTTTATTTGTGACTAAAGAGGATTTGAATGTGTATATGAGAGAAATATAGCAAAAATCCACATTAACTCTGTTAGAATTGAAGCTCCTATACTGATGGGAATCAAGCTATGGGACCTATGACCTATAATTAAGTCCGAGGACTAGAGGGGATAGCATGACGAATCCTTATATTCCAACTAACCTATACCGAGGTCAAGTACTTCCTTACCAAGTCACCTTAAATGCCGTATCTTATGACCACCCATTATTTTGTGTTATGCTGATTTGATGATTACTCTAATGCCGAGCCGACCAATCACTCGGTATCATCCTTACCGAGAAGCTGAGAGATAGAGAATCCGGATTAACTAGGCCATCCTTACTCAGATAAGCCTACCTGTCTGTACTTTTGTTCACATCTCCTAATAATCTCGCCAATGCAGCATCACCACGTGTATAGTATTATATGGAGAATCTGTAGCACCAATGATTGTTTTCCTTATATATTCATTTTTACCCTTTTGTATCATGTATATTGCTTCTTTAAGAAATCTCCTTATTCTTTTTTCCCTTTTGGGTAGGTTGCTTTAACTTACGGGTATAAATACCCTTATACTTGTAGCTATAACTTGTTAGATTACCTTTAATACACTTAGGTACTTTTTTCCTTGCGTAAACATCGCTTATTTACTCTCGGCATCACTCTTATCCTTTCCCTTAAGCAAGGTTAGGGGGCGAGTAACCTCACTAGACTAATTTGTACGTCATATTGAATTGTGCTGTAAGTTCTCAAAAGTTCCATTAGTGTATCTTATCTTTTGGAGCTATTCGTGAGTTTTTGCTTACTGTTTCATTCATCTTTATCATTCTTTTTGTACCTTTTCTCATTAACCCTTTTTCGAGCTTTCTGCAAGCTTAGACCCATCCAGCAACCAACCTTATCTATTCTTGGTCACGATTCGCACCATCTTGGTATCAAAATGGAGGTTTTGTTTTAGCTGTAGTTAGTTCTTCTTGAATTATGTTATACTCTGTTTTGCATGTGGGAAATAGAGTAAGTTACTATATTCATTTGACTACTATGTTATTAGCTGTTCACTTTTTGAATTGTTAGTTTGAATTTTAAATCTGTAAGGAAAAATGATAAACTCAAATATGAATGTTAGAGCTGATGATGACAGTGGGGTTGTCCACCTTGGACGACAATGTCAGGGAACTCCCAAAATCACTGACAAGAGACTTGATGAGGTAGTTAACTTCTTGATAGATCTGACTTAAGCTATTCATGCCCTGTCTTACCAATCTACTAAGGCTGTGCAAAACACTCTATAAGCTGCTTAACTTATTAGAGGTCAAAACCCAGCTTGACTAGTTCAAGGTAGAGGAGTTAGCGGATGAGTAAGGCGAAGGATAAACCTGTGAGAGCTTGATGAAGAGGAAGAAGAATATTTTGAAGAGGAGTATGTACAAGTCCCCAAAGCATTCGACTATGTGAAGCTTTGGATTTCGAGTTTCAATGAATTTGGGAATGCTGATAAGTATCTGGATTGGGAAGAGAAAGTGGAGTGTATATTTGATTATTATTAATATGAAGATTATGAGAAAGTGAGGACTATTACTATCGAATTCTCTAGATATGCTGACATATGGTGGAAGAATTTTTAGGCCATAAGAAGAAGAGAGAGGTATCGGTAGATTAACACCTAGCTCGAGATGAAGAGAGTGCTCAAAAACAGATTTGTACTGAAAATGTATCTCCAAGATACTTTCATTTGGATTCAGAAGCTGAGATAAGGAAGCTGAACTGTTGATCAGTATGTTTAAGAATTCCAAATGCTTATGATAAGACACGAAGTGAAGGAACCACTAGCCCAAACAATTTTAAGGTTTATTACTGGATTGAGAGGAGACATCTAAGACATTATGGAGCTCTAACAATTTGACACAATGGATGAAGCTGTTAGGATTTCCTAGGGAGTGGAAAGGCAAAGAAGGAGTTGAGCAACGATTAGAATGCTGACTAGCCGACCAGGATAAGCCAGTCATCGAGCTCATTCTAGTATTAAGTCGAGCAGAAGAATTGATGTCAGAACCGAGCAGAAATGCCGCCTTGAAGATGTAGTGCTGACCTAAATGTATGAGAAGGGGAAAGGGTTTAGCAAGAAGACTAACCAGATCAAGTGCTTCGAGTGTTAAAGGTTTGGACATATGGCTGCTCAGTGCCCGAACTGAAGGACGATGGTCATTAAGGGAGACATTCTGAAGTTAGAAGTTGAGAGTTCGAATGAGGAACTCAAGGAAGACAAGGCACCTATTGAGAAGGAAAATGTCGAAAAAGAATTGATTGAAGAGGACATGTTTCCCGATGACTTAGACCAGTTATTTATGGTTATCTGGCGTACTATGAGTGTAAAACCTTCATGAGAAGAGGAGCATAGAGAGAATTTATTTCATACCATCTACAAGGTGAATGATTGGATGTATGCTCTCATTATGGATAGAGGAAGTTACACCAATGTGGCATCGGTCGATTTTGTTTCAAAACTAAAGTTGCCAACTGTTGCACATCCTAAGCTATATAAGTTGCACTGGTTGAGTAAGAAAGGAGCATTACATGTCACACGGCAAATACTACTGTCGATTGCTATAAGGAATTACTTTGACTAAATCCTCTGTGACATGTTGCCTATGTGCCTTTCCCACGTGTTGCTGGGTAAGCTGTGGTTGTTTGATAGGAAAGTTATACATGACGGCTACAGAAATACGTATATGCTGGATAAGGATGACCGGAAGATCATGCTGAATCCAATGCAGTTGAGAGAAAATCATAAGCTATAAATGAAACTCATTTATAGATCAAAGAAAGCTCTGGTGACGAGTAGAGCTGAGCTCCAAGAAGCCATCAATACTGACGAGCCAACCTTATTGTTGGTCAGGCGACTAGTGAGCTTCCCCAAGAAATCAAGGAGTTGTTAGATAACTATGTTGACCTGTTCTCAAAATAGTTACTTGAGGGGTTGCCCCCAACTTGTACCAGAAAGCACTATATTGACTTAGTACTCGGTGTTGCACCATCGAATAAGCCAGCTTATCGGATGAACTCCGAGCAAGCTTCTGAACTCTAACGTTAAGTCAATGAGTTGCTAGAGAGAGGTTATGTAAGAGAGAGTCTCAGCCTTTATACTGTACTTGTACTTCTAGTACCGAAGAAGGATGGAACCTAGCGGATATGTGTTGACAGCTGAGTCGTAAACAAAATCACGATCAAATACAGGTATTTGATCCTAAGGCTAGAAGGCATGTTGGATGAACTGAGTGAAGCTAAGATTTTCAGCAAGATTGATCTCAAGTCTGCTTACCATCAAATTTGCATGAGGTCAAGAGACGAGTAAAAGACTGCATTAAAGACTCGACATGGACTTTTTGAGTGGATAGTCATGCCCTTCGGCTTGTCAAATGCCTTGAGTACTTTCATGAGACTTATGAACCATGTATTGTGACATCTCATAGGGAAGTATGTCATAGTGTACTTTGACGTCATCCTAGTCTACTTTGACGACATTTTGGTCTACAGTATTGACATGTTGAGTCACTATGAACATCTTAGATCCGTCTTGGACATCCTTCCTACTGAGAGACTATTAGGTAACTTAAAGAAGCGTTGCTTCTACCAGGAGGAAGTAGTATTCTTGAGGTATGCAGTTAGTGGAGGAGACTTGCAAGTTGATGATGAGAAGATCAAAGCAATTGTTGAGTGGTTGACTCCTACTACTTGTGTCGATGTAAGAAGTTTTCACGGAATGGTTTCATTTTATAGAAGGTTTGTTAAGAATTTCAACACCATCATCGCACCACTTATCGAGCTTACAAAGAAAAACGCCATCTTCCGATGGGGAGAAAGGGAGGAGAAGAGTTTTGCTGATGTAAACGAAAAATTGACCTCTACCCTAATGTTAGTAATACCCGACTTTGACAAAATTTTTGAGCTATAATGCAATGCATTAAGTGTTGGAATAGGTGCTGTCCTGATGTAGGAAGGCTGACCGATTGCCTTCGACAGTGAGAAGCTCTAAAGACCATAGCTGAACTACTTCATGTATGATAAGGAACTTTTGGCACTAATCTGAGCAATGCAAGTGTAGCAACATTACTTACTACCAAGAGAATTTTTTATATATACTGACCATGAATTGCTGAGATATCTCCGAAGTTAGACCAAGTTGTTGAAACGGCAGGTGAGATGAGTTGAATTCCTTAAAGGGTTCAATTTTGTGATAAAATATAAGCAAGGAAAGAGCAACGTAGTTACAGATGCTTTTTTGAGGAGGTATGTGCTCCTATAAGAACTTTAGAGTAGGCTGTTTGGTTTTGCAAGTATCAAAGAACAATACTCCAAGAATATACACTTTGGATCAATAATTTTGCAATGCGTCGATGGGAGGATAATGGATGAGTATTATGTGGAGGATAGCTATTTGTTTCGAGGGGGAAGACTATGCGTGTCGACTTATTCCCTACAAGAATTATTAATTAAGGAAGCCCATAGTGGAAGGCTCTCTGGATACTTTGGAGAGAGGAGGACCTGTGAATTATTGAATAGCCGATTCTTTTGGCTGAGAATACAAAGAGATGTGCACCGAGTTGTGGAAAGTTGTGTAGTGTGCAAAAAGGCTAAGTACCGAGCTGAAAAAGGGAAAGCAATGCCTTTATCTATTCCGATGAGGCCGTGGACTGAACTGAGTATGGACTTTGTTCTCAGACTACCGCGAATTGCTCAAAGCAAAGATTGTGTAATGGTTGTCATAGATCGGTTCAGTAAAATGGCACACTTCATGCCTTGCACCAAAACTAACGATGTTTCGGCTATTACTTCTCTTTTCTTATAGGAGATTGTATGGATATACGATATGTTGAGGAGTGTAGTCTTCGATGGGGACCCAAAGTTCTTGAGCCATTTTTGGAGGACTTTGTGGTGTTGAATGGGAACTAAGTTACTCTTTTGTACCTCATGTCACCCCCAAACTAACGATCAAACAAAGGTGATTAATCATACTTTGGGGGGTCACTGCTCCAAACTACAGTAAGCAGGAACTTAACTGATTGGGACATCTTCCTGCTAGTGGTTGAATTCACTTATAATTGAACCATACATGATACCACTAAGCAAACTCCTTTCAAGGTAGTCTATGGATTTAATCCCAAGTTACCCCTCGACTACACCCTTATACTAGCAGCCGAGCAAAAGGACCCTAATGCTTCGGCTAAAGCACAATCTCTTCAGCATATCTATGATAAGCTCACTTGGCATATCGACCAAGCTACCAAAAGAATGCAAGAAAGGACCAACGGTAGGTCGGCCAAACATTTTTAACCGGGGGACTTAGTATGGTTGCACCTCAGCAAGGAATGGTTCCTGAATAAGAGGAAGAATAAATTATCTGTAAGAGTGGAAGGGCTTTTCAGAATCCTCTAGAAAATCAGTGACAACGCTTACAAGTTAGAACTGCCTAAGGACTATGAGGTTTTTGATGTTTCAACATTGCAGACTTCAATCTACATCACCCTGACGGAGAACTGAGCAAACATCATTTAGATTTGATCCCAAATCCAAAACAACCCAAAAGGAGTGATGGGAACCAAGCTATGGGATCTCTGACCCGCTGCCAAGCCCAAGGACTAAAGGGGCTGGCACGATGAATCCTTATGTTTTAACCAACCTCTATCGAGGCCAAATACTTTTTTACTTAGTCACCTTTAATGCCGTACCATATGACCACCCATTATTCTGTGTTATGCCAAGTTGATGATTACTCTAATGCTGAGCCAATCAATCACTTGACATCATCTTTGCCGAGAAGTCGAGAGATAGAGAATCCTGACTAACTAAGCCATCCCTACTTGGACAAGCCCACCTATCCATACTTTTGTTCAAATCCCCTAACAACCTCGCTAATACAGCATCACTACGTGTACAGTATCGTATGGAGAATCTATAGCACCAATTATTGTTTTCTTTGTATATTCATTTTTACCCTTTTGTATTATGTATATTGCTTCTTTAGGAAATGTCCTTATTGTCTTTTCTCTTTTGGGCAGGTTGTCCTAACTTACGGGTATAAATACCCTTGTATTTGTAGCCGTAACTTATCAGATTACCTTCAATACACTTGAATACTTTCTTCTTTGCGTAAACACCGCTTGTTTACTCTCGACATCACTTTTATTCTTTCTCTTAAGCAAGGTTAGGTGGTGAGTAACCTCACTAGACCAATTTGTGCATCATATCGAATTGTGCTGTGAGTTCTCGGAAGTTTTATTGGTGTGTCATATCCTTTGGAGTTGTTCGTGGTTTTTGCTTACTATTTCATTCATCTTTGTCACTCTTTTCATCCCTTTCCCCATTAACCCTTTTTTGAGCTTTTTACAAGTTTGGACCCATTTAGTAACCGGCCTTATCTATTCTTGGTTACAGTTCACACCACATACAGTTTACGCATCGTTATCAAGCCATATCCAAAGGACTATGTGAGTCCGAAGTTCATGTTGTTTAATGGAAAGAAGGAGAGCGCTAATGAACACTTGTTGAAACTTTGGAAGTCTATTGAAACTCTAGAAGTCTTTAGCTTAGATAATGATCTAAAGTTGAAGGAATTTTCAAAATCCCTACAAAAAAAGCCTATACTTGATATGTAAATCTCCTACTAGGATCAGTCGACTCATGGGATAGAATATATAAGATGTGTTTGGAAAAATTCTTCTTTATTGAAGAAAGGGTCACTCTTATTGACATGGGATGAATTTGTCAAAGGTCTAAGGAGGATCTCATGGACTATATTAAATAGTTTAGAGAATGCTCTTTAGATATAGAAGATATTTGTGATGAAATGGAGTTGGTTAAGATTTGTATTCAAAGAATGTTTCCTAAGTATGCAGTCTATCTTGAAAATTTTTCATTGGTTTCCTTTGTGGCATTAGTTGAAAACATGTAAAGGACCAACAATTATGTGGTGTGACAAAAAAATGAAATTGCAAGGTTTAACAAGCGCACACCTCCGGTGAATTTAACCCAGGAGGAAAATCCTAAAGGAGTAAAGAAATCTAAAAATGAGAAGCTTGTAAACACTAAACCATCTTTGGTATACCCATGCTTAATGAGAAAAGTGCACGTATTACTCGACTGATGGCTACAAGATGGAAATTTCAAACTTCCTAGAGTTGAACACTTACCAATGGATGAGGAAAAAAATGACCCTAAGTTTTGTAGATTCCATAAGAATGTGGGCTACCCAACAAAAGATCATTGGACACTAAAGAAAATATTTAATGAACATGTCTATAACGGAGAATTAATTATTGAAGACAGTGATGTCTGGAATAATCTACTTCCAGCTCATAATACTCGACGTAGTGTTGTGAATGTTATCACTCATGACCCTACAAAGATGAAAAGTATGGATGTACAACCAATCGAGGCGTACAAAGTTAAGTAGGGAGGATTTGAGGCCAAGACAAGTAGAGATGACAGTGTTGTCCTCACTTTATTAAACAATACTATTATTAGGAATTTCTTTAATCTCATCAGCTTTGATGAGGATGCTCGGTTTGAGGCAGCGACCATGCTCGTGACGATTCTGCAAGGCCAATACAAGGAACATACTACAACACATCCTATAGAGAGAATGGTTTTGATGAATGAAAATGCAATTACATTTACTAATGCTAACATGTGTACAAGGAATTGTAATCGTAATGTCCCTCTATATGTGGAAAGCATACTCAATGATTATCTTATCAAGAGGACTTTCGTCGACAATGGATCCTCACTCAATACTATGCTAATGTCTACTTTTAGAGCTTAAAGATAAACATTCGACACTTAGTACAACAACTCATCCTATTGAACAACTTTTATGAGTCTTCCATGAGGACAATAAGGTGCATCAAAATATATTTCAATGTTAGATCTATCTACAGCCCCATATGGTTCCATGTAATGAAAACTACTAAGAACAAGGGATGACCTTAGTAGTTTTCTCTTTTCTCTTTTCTTATTACTTTTAAGTGAAGAGATAGTCACTTATTATCAATGAAAGAAGTTTCTTTTCTTATCACTAATATTATCTTATGGAACACGATTTTGTCTATTTGTACTTCTCTATTGCCATTGTCGCTGCTAAGTAAGAGCTTGCTCTCTTAAGCATACAAAGCTTATCTTATAGAATGATTTTCATCTCATTAAGGGCATTTGGACCCTCTTGATTGTTTAAAAGAAAATCAGTGGCCAACATGACATCTAGGATACTCATTGTTGTTGCTCGATAAAGAGCTTTGACTCCCAAGCACACAATGATGAACTTGGCTTGTATGTGTGGCCTAGTAAGAGTATTGTCTCCCAAGCGCAAACAAACTATGGCAATCTTACATATTATGCTACCCAGTTGATATGAATGTTTCTTGCCATTAAATAGTGGAGACAATCTCAAGTACATTAACATATTGACACTTTAATCCAAGTAATATTCTGGTAAGCCAAATTACATAGTCAAGTAGTAAGGAATACCCCCCTTGACTAATGAAAAAGAATTATTGATCTCAGGCAGCCAATGCCACTATCGCTGCATATGCACGATTGAACACTTCTTGAAAGGGATCTTCTATATATAATCATTAGCAAGCAAAAAAGTTTTACTGCAATATGAGATGATGTATGAGACCCCCTTAAATGACTAAGTCTAGGCAGTCTCACAATCATGCCTATTTTATAAGAGATCCCTAAGATCAAAGAGTCTAAGTAGTCTTAAAGTTATCCTAATTCATAAATTTTAAGTTCATGCTATTTAATGCTAGAGTAACTAGGTTGAGCCTTTGCTCCTGACTGCACAGTGTTGTTTTAAAAAGAAAAAGAGAGAGAAAACAAGTCTATTAAGACTTTATAAGATCAAAGCAATCCTATTATATTATGTTTTGACATGTTGCCACTAAGTGAAGAGCTATCACACCTGAGCATACAATAACGAGACATCTTCATAAAAGTAAACGGAAGTGCTGAGGAAATAAAAGAACACGAAGATCAATAAATGGATTTCATTACTATTGATTCTCCATATTCAATCACAACTCATGTTTACAAGAAAATAAAGTTACAATCGTATGATCAAGAAATTTACAATGGAGAGCTTGAGAAAGCATTTATTAGTATAAGTGGTCAGCTATAAGTGTACGTAATTGTTCTTATATGAATGATATGCCGCTATGAGGTTAAATCAATATGATCCATCAAAGCTATTATTGCCAATAAAGATTGGGGGATTATAGTACAACATTGGATTTACAATGATGTCATGAAGGAAGGAGGAACTCTAAGACTAATTGACCTACCCCAACCTTATGTGTTAATGATTGGAGAAGGAACGTTATATATGGATATGATATTTGAGGGGGCTATCTATGCACGATTATTGTCTCTTAGGCCATTTGCTTCATATAACACTCCTTATGTGTAATGCTCAATTTGTGCATGTACACAATGTTCTCTTTGTGAGTAATGCTTGACATACACATGTGTGTGAGACTTGTCGTATGCATACTTGCTATGCTTGATGTTAGTAACTATGATACACATAACTCTTGTAGCTTTCTCTAGTACGAAGTTGTAATGAGGTGGACCTCACTTAAATGATCTAAAGTCCTAAGGTAAAACTAAAGCATAAAATAGTCTAAATTTTTCTATCTCTTGAATCCATTAAGGCTTATAGTTTGAAGAGTTCAAGATGTGGTCTCATACTCACTGAACAAAAAGGGAAGTTAACTGAAAGCATCAATTGAAGTAAGCTTATATATATATATATAAGGATATTGGGCATCAGGTCATCTACATTTTGTAATGGAACCTCTATATTGTAATGTAATTTATTGAATAAATCATGAGATGAAGATAGTATACAATGAGGTTATCACTGGATTGTTTTAAAGGTTTTTGGGATATGGATGAAATTGTGAGTATTTACTCACAAACATTATGATGTACTTATCAAGCTAAAGTGATAGCTGTATATTTGTATTGGATTTGAGTAGTTGAGGTCTACTATCGGGCTGTGAAGACATATTATACGTTTATCAATCTATCGGATTCCTCATACGCATACACACATAAACACTCTTTCTTTTATCTTTCTCTCGCTACCTTCCTTCCTCTCTTAACCTCGTGGAATCTTCCCCTTTCCATGCGTAGCGATTGGAACTAATAGGAACATCCATAGAACTTCATCATACACCCTTTAATATACCTTTTTCTCTAACTTCTGCATATTCCACCATCAACTATGCTCTTATTGCCATCCACTTTTCCTCACCGTCTCTCGATTGCAACACTTACTTCCCCCTAGCCCTTTATGACATTTCTCTCTCTCTCTCTCTCTCTCTCTCTCTCATTTAATGCAGGATATCCGCTTATGCTAATTCTCTCTTTCCCTTATCTAGAAGTGTACTCAACCTTTTTGATAAAGTCTCTCAACCAAACATCTTCACGTGGGCTGCCATTATGGGATACTTTTCAAAATAGAGTGTAGCTAAAGAGGCTCTTAAAGTTTTGGCTTTAATTCGGAGAAGTGGCTGATTGTAATGCAGGAATTTGAGCTAGTAAGGGTGGAAACGTTAGGAAGTATCAGGATCTGATCTGATCTTAAATGGGAACATGTTTGCTCCTATTGTGCAATGTAACCAAACACAGTGAATTATGCGTGTGGTGCCTTGGGAGTGCTGTAAACAATCGCTTATGGTTGTAACTTGTGTAGTAGCAATATTAGCTTATTGGGTTTTGTGAAGTGTGTGAGATTACTCTATGCAAGAAGTTGTTGTATCGATGGTATACTTTACAAAGTCATTGATGCTCGAAAGATAGTCATGTATAGTTGTATTGTAGTGATTAATGATTCGAGATTCAAAGTTGCGTCAACTCAAGGAGTACAAAGCTAATTGTCATTATTCAATTCAAGTTGTTTTGCATTCGTATGCTTTAATCTATAGTGAGTTGATGTCGAAGTATTTTGTCCTTGCCGAGCCAAAATTCTGTTATGTGCAAGCTTAAGTATATGAGCTACTCGAAGTTGTGTTGTACCTAGCTAATTGAAGTGCGCGAGTCATCCGCGTTATTGTATCTAACCTACTCAACAATACATGGGATGGAAAGAAACCAATGAAAGTACAATTACAAGGAGATTTTAATGTGAAGACGGAATTATGAAGCAAAGTAAGAGGATACCTGTGCTTAATGGACAGTTTCTATAGCTTAGTGAATCAATCAATACCTTCTCATTATTTAGTTCTTAAGAATAGCCTTGTTACTTTTCTATCCCCAACGGGGTCGGTTCCTTAATGCCAAAGTCTCCTCCTGTTAAAGGTTAATGACATTAAATTATAGTTTGGTTCAAGCCTCATTGCATAGTCTTTTGCCGTTTAAAAAAAAAAAAAGGTTCAAGATGAAAGGCTTATTTGAGGTTTCAATAGTGTGAGTTTTAATGGAAACCTCAAAATTCTTGGTTTCCAAGAAGTTACAAGTTCACAGCTACTCAAGCTAAAAACACAAAAGCATAACTATTATGCAGTAACACAAGTAACCAAGCAAATAAATGAGAAGAAGCTCATTAGGAATTCTACATTTTCAAAAATAAAAAAAAAGAAGATTGACTCAAAGGCTTTGTTTTCTACATTACAAGTGCGCTCTTTAGAGTAATTCCAAAGCCTGAGTTTGAAGGGGGAGAAGCATGAAGGATAGAAAACATACATCATTCACTAGATGTACAATTAAGTTTTATCACTAAGGTAATGAATTGTGCAATGCAATTACGAAGGATCTAACAAATGACAACCCCATAGGTTCTTTATGGTTCTGATTTTCTTCACCACTTCATGGTCTTCAATGGTTCTAAGCTTCAGTCTCCTTTAGCCACTTTGATAGTCTTCATCTTTAATATGGGTTGCTTCTATCAAAGTTGTTGATTCTTCAAAAACTATGGGTTCTTCTTCTTGGCTTTGTTTGATTTTCAATTTTGGTCCACTTTTGACGACTATCACTTTAATGGAGTAGTATGATTTTCTTCATTATGGTCTTAACGGTCTTCAAATAATCTTCAACACTGATGATTGTAACTTCAAACGACTTTAATGCTAAACATCGTTCAACAGTGGTTATGTGTGAATGGTACTTGTGAGTTAAATAAAAATAATAATGATGAAGAATGGGAAGGAAGTAATGAAGTGAGAAAAGAAAGCAAAGGAGATGTAATGTTATCGAATTGAGAGGAAGGAATTGAGAATAAAGACATAGAGTTACATGAGAGATTGAGGTAAAATATCAATGAGGAAAATCTAGAAAATAATGGAGTTGGATGAGAAGTAATGAAGATGAATGAGAAGGAACAAAGAAGGAGTGTAAATATCTGTACTTAAGCAAATGTGAGAATACGAAGGAGAAAGATTAAAAAAGAAGAAGAAGAAGAAGAGAGGACTAAGGAAGAAAAAGAAATGTAAAGGAAAGAAGATGCTGTGATAAAGAAGAGGGGAGAGGTTGCTTATTGCGAATCGCGACCAATAACAGATAAGGCCGGTCGTAAGAATAAGTCCAAGCTTGCCAAAAGCTTGAAAAGGGTGATGGGAAAATGCATAAAAGAATGAAAATGGATGAAAAAGTAAGCAAACCTACAAATAGCTCTAAAGAATAGAACGCACCAATGGAACTTCTGAAGACTCAATACATAGCTCGATATGATACACGAGTTGGTCCGGTGAGGTTACTTGCCACTTAATCTTGCTTAAGAGTTAGGATAATAGTGAAATGAAGGTAAGAAAATAATATATACAAGAGGAAAATGTCCAGTATATTAATGATGATTTGATCATTGTGGCTACATGTACAATGGGTATTTATACTCGAGAAATTAGGGTGATTTGCCTAAAAATGGAAAAGACAAAAAAGAGTATTGTCTTGAAGGAGAAATGTACGAAGAATACAAAAGGGTAAAAATAAATAGTTAAGAAAAATAATGATTAGTGCAACATATTTTACATATGGTCCTTAACACATGGTAGAGATACATTGGTGATACTGTTGGAAGATGCAAACAAAACAGTATGAGCTAGTTAGGCAGTTGAGTAGGAGTGCCAAGCAGGCGTAGACTTGTCCAAATAGGAGTGGCTAAATATTAGTACAAGGCAGCTCTCTCGTCCTTTCAATAAGAGTGATGCTGAGCAAGTGGTCGACTAGGCCATGACCGAGCTATTGTACGAGGTTTGGCTACTATCAAGCATTCTTCAAGTTGGCCTACAATTTCTAAGAGATGGGCAATTATTCAACATAGCATAAAGAGTCGATCAGTAGCAAGGAGTAACTCATCCTCGATAGGAGTCGGCTGGAGTTGGAGGATTCGCTTCGCTGGTCTCTCTAGTCCTTAGACTCGGCTGTGGGTTAAAGGCCTAATAGCCTGAATCCTATCATTACTATTAAAAAATACTTAGCAAAGAAGAATAACAGAAAATATTCCTTACTTGTACTGAATTTCTACCATGATGAGACACGACATGATGTGCTTGTTTAGGCATTACTTTTAGTAAGCTGTGGTTAATGGCAGAGCAAAGAAAAGGGAATATTCGCTCATCCATCTATAGTTGTCAAATTTCAAGAGGGAATTCTAATTCCTCATGTATTAGAGATAGGATAAAATTTGCAATAAAGGCTTTAAAGGCATTTTTCAATGCAATGCAAGGCCATGATTTAGCTACAAAAACTGGAAGAGGAGTTTCATTTGGTAGTTATAATAATTCCTAGAAAATGGTCTAGAATTTATATGCTATAAATTCAGAGTCAGCCTGTATGCCATTGATGGATGTAAGCATTCTCTTAAGTAAGATGAAATGAATCAAAGTGTTACAATAAGTTCATTATCAAGCGATTCTCATTATGTTCACTGAAGCAAGGATTCAAGCCATGATTTCTTTCATGTCCAACTATATTATTTTTTTTATATGAGAAGTAGTCTATATGCGGAACCCAATGCCAAGAAGTTAGGTATAATGAAGATACTCAACGAAGATACACGAGTTAATAAGAGTGAAGTGGACGGACAATTCATGTTACTCAAGTGTTAAAAACAAATTCAGCTCAATATTAAGCACTTTTCATGACTATACCCGGTGAAACAGTGAATCAAGACACGATTGGATACGTACGATCTATATTGAAGCTCAACAAGAGGAATAATTTACATAACGCAAATAGAAGGATAAACTGATTGGCTTATGAAGAATTACTAACCTTATAGACATATGATTATGGAGGCAATATAACTTTGGATAGCTAAAGTGGTGCACACGCAATCGAATGGTGCTGCAAACTCATGCACCAGATTAAAAAAAAAAAAAGAATAATAATTGCAATGCTAACACTTAGGCTTCTACATTACAATTTGCCACTAGAACTAACGTCTTTATATACATATAAATGTGTTAGTAATAGTGCAACTATTGCACAGCGCGCATGCGCCAAACAACGACTTAGCCTTCTAAAAAGGCTTATTTGATGCCTAAACTCCTTTGATTCCATCCAAAGGAATTTAGTCAAGGAGCGAAATGTAGAGGGCTAAATCTGATTCTTGGTCTTTAAGCTCAATAATGAAATGGATTTGATTACTTGAGCTAAGGTAATAGAGCCTAGAGAGTTAAACTCATGAAATTTGGGATGATCAAAGGAAATTTGGCATGATGGGCTTGGAGTAGAGCCCGTTCGATCGGTTCATCCTATCTAATCTTTTTTAGTTTTGCTCATACTAATAAAATATAAAGCCCTTTATTTGGGCCTAAACCTATGGAAAAAGCCTACCTGATACCCATATATAAAAGGCTTCAATCCAAGCCATTGATTAACATTATGATCCAACAAATGGAATCTACCTATCATCCCCTATAAATACCCCATTCATTTCCTCATTTGGACAAGAGACAAATTTCCACTAATGTCATTATTCTATTGAAATCCTATCTTAAAAATTAAACGCTTGAACATCCTAAGAATATTACCTCGCTCTCGATTTATTGTAAAGTTTGATGCTATCGCGCTTCTCCATTTATCACTTGACTTGTTAGAGCTTACCGAGACTGTCTACTCCTCTTCCCTATCTTACCTTACTTGATCATCGCATACATGCAAGTCAAATCATTTCCTTAGTCACGTATAGTACGGTTTAACACATAGTACGTATGTAATCCTTATGATTTGAAGCCTTACACACATAGTAATATGATACATCTAAGGAATAAAGGGGTAATAGCAATTCCATTCTCCCAAAGTAAACAGGTTGTTAAGGTTCTTCCTGCAAATATGTATGTGCATTCACTTCCATGTATTATTTAACATAGTGAATTCACTATCTTACTTTTATTGTTTTACACTACAAGTTCATGATAAAGGCTTCAATGGTAGTAACATGTCATGTGAATCAATGAGCTGCATACCAATACTAATAAAAATTTAATATGTAAAAATTTAATTGATAATTTTTTAAAAAGTATGTTCCTTCATTATTACATGTCAAATTTTTATTGATATTTACACGCTATTCATTAATCCACATAGTGTATTAGTACTATTAAATCTTTTTTTTCAAGTTCATTTAGGCAAGGAAGGACCTAGATCATATAAGTAGAGAGGTCACAATTATCTTAATTAAGTTAATATTAAAATTATTGATAGGAAAAGATTTGTTTATTATCATAATGATATTATATTTTAATATATAAAAGGATCTTGTTAATGTTATAACCTACAATAATTTCAAAAGCTTACTAGAATGGAAAAATTCATTTTAAAAATTGATTAAAGATGATCGATATACTTTATAAGAAGCTAAAAGAATAAACCTTTTTATCTTTTATTATGCACATATATCAAATAAAATTGAACTATTAATTTATTGAAAAACTATATCAATATATAAAACCTAAGTAAGTTTTGTTTTGAATGAAAATAGATAAAAAATATATATATATATGTACATTAAATTATAAGTAAAAAGAACAAATTGATATAGATATAAGTATTATACTATACTATTATTTTTCATGATAACTTTACATGATTATTTCATTAGTAATGTAAAAAAAAAAAAAGAATATTATATTGAATATAAGTTATTAGACAATAAACTATTTAATAATTCACACTCATTTTGTAATTAATTGTAAAAAAAAAATAATTAGTATATTTATCAATAATTTATATGATGAGACCAAAATATTTGTAGTACGAACAATGTAATTAATGTATTACTTAATAAAATGTAGCAATTTAGGAAAATTTATTTAGTTTAAATATATATTTTTCCTTTTTAAAAAATTTAAAAACAAAAGGACTTTTTCCCAGAGGCTAGGGCCCCCCTAATTCCCTTCCTTAGACCTATTCCTATATTTGGGGTATTTCTCGTGAATCGTTATGTATTTTTTTTTTCTTTCCTTAATCACTTTTCTTTATTGTTAGTTCTTTATACGTTAGTAACTTATTTGTCTACTTATATATTAGCAACAACCCTACTTTAATTTATCCTTTGAATTATCTATATTTATAAATTAAAACCCCAAAAGGACTTTTGGTGTCTACACTCTTCAATTATCATTTAATCATATGTAATGCATTTTAGTTACTACTTTAGTTATGACAATATCTATATTCCAAAAATATTGAGATGTGTAATGGTAGTTTCACTTACTTTTTTCATAGACTCATAAAAATATATACTTTTAATACCAATTAATAAAAATACTCAATTAGGCTTTTATAAGTACATTAGAATTGCATTTTAAGCCCAAATTTACTTGTGATAAGCATAGTTGTCAAAATCACAATTTCACTCATGCAATTTTATGATTATGATTTTTGGAGGTTTTTTTGAGTTAACTCGTGCATAAAATGATTTTCATATAAAAACTTATGTTTTAACTGAGTTTATATATAAATTTGGTAGAAACTTATATTTTTTATTAAGTTTATTGATTTTATATATTTGAGTTAAATGAGCTAATAAATGAAAAAAAAAAATACAATAAGCTTTGACAAGTTATCAACTATTAAGGCACTATATCATTTTCTTTATCCTATTTTAATATTTTTTTCCCTTTTATTCTCTCTCTTAGTCCCTTATTTTATATTTACATCCTTAATCTAGGTTTTAGCTCCAATAACAAAGATTATAATAAACACTATATACTTCAATTTATAGCATTAATAATTTAAAATGAAGCGAAATATTTGATTCTTTTTAATTTGTCGCTTTTTAAAAAAAATAATGGAAAAATTTTAGTTTCGATTTTATTTGTCCTTCTTCTATACATGTTGAATTATGTATTATTAAGAAATTTTTATGAAAAAAAACTTGTTTATTTGTTTTCATCATCTATTTCAAGTTTTAAATAATTATTATAAATATATATGGTTTTTTCAAACTATTTTATATAGGTTATTTTACATTTCGATTTTACACTGTGATTCTACCAACCCTTTAGTAATTATAGGTAGAATTGGGAGTTGATAAGCATGAATTAAATTAATATTCAATTCTCATACAAGATCACATTTAAATATTCCTTAAATCATATTTAGACCGTTGAAGTCATATAAAGTTAGATTCATCAAGTAACTAAGTCAAAAATCAATTATTTTAATTTATTGAAAAAGCTGCAAATTTATTCAAATAAATTATGATAAATATTAAACATGTATTTTGTTAAAAAAGTTTTCATTTAAATTAAATACAAGTAATTGCGAGTTTATTAAAAAAAAATAGCCAAAAAACATCATATGATATTTCAAAAATTTAGTACGATTTTTGCCTAAATAAAACACATTCCTCCGGAACTCGTATTATCATACTATTTTCACCACATTAATCTATACGAAAACAATATTATGTTATTCTTGAATCAAAAATTTGAGTTAGCCGATTCATCGACTACTGATCGACCATCACTAGTTGAGCGTATGTCCAGAAACACCACATTGGCTACCTTTGGACCTTTAATGGCCTTGATTGTAACAAAAAAAAAAAAAAAAAAAATTTGCTACTTGAACCAATGTGACTTGATTTTACCAATGTTTTCTTAAATGCTTCTTAAATTTGATCTTGCCTCTTTTGATCCTTCTACTGATACGTTAGGTGTAAACCTTTAATGAAAATCTTCAAATAATTACATTTTAACCTCCAAATCATTTCATAAACTTTAAATCTCTAAATAATTAAAATAATCTCCTAATAATTATTTCAATGAAACATAAAACTTTAAATAAAACCAATATAACTACAAAATGAACTTTACAATTTTCTAAGCAAAAATATATAGATCATATAATGAACTCTAACTATCCTATTTCAATTTATAAGCTCATAACAAAAATTTAATTCGCCACTCCTCATCTTAGAATTTTTGGTTTATCGTATCTAATTGATAACTCTATAAGTTCTAACTACGCACCTAAACCTAAAAAATTATATGGGATAAGCCGAAGCCTAATATATAGTATGATAAACACATGCACATGAACAAATTACATTATAAGTACCTACCATATACCGTATGCCATACAATAAGTTTTATCTTTGATTTAGTTGTCAAACAATATAGGAGTATTGACGATACCAACACACATACACACACACACATATATATATATAATTTACTATATAGTATTGATATTGGGTCCTCCCTAATACTTTAGAAACCAAATATCCGAAGATCAATCCAAATCTACTCGGATCATTACTAAGACTCTACTTAGGACAACATCTCGCAAAGATCATCTGAGTGTTACCCCAAAATCAATGGTTCTACTAGTCTCTTAGGCCTAACTAAGCACACATAATATGATTAAAAATCTTAAGCAAAGTTGCCATTAAGCCCGTTTAATAAGTATTGGGTCTACGAGCACAAAACACATAATACTCCATAGCTAACTAAATTGTTTGCTTAGAGTCTAAAATGTATGTCTCGCAACCTATTCGCATGAGAATAGCATACCTTATTTAGTTTCTAGATTCATCTAACATCATCCTTTTACTCAATAACATAACCTTCACTCAATTGCAACTCGTCACTTAAGGAACTTAAGATTACTAAGAAGATGAGTTGGTTTATGAAACGTTTTTGGTGATGATACATGTTTAGAAATGTTTTGGGAAGGATTTAAAATGAGAAAAACATGCTCAAAAAACATGTAAAAACCTAAGGAAATGTCATTGCATTCAATAGGAGTCATGGTATCTAGATGTTACGACAAGTGGCATTTGAATGCCATGATCAAGGAGCAGTCTACTCCTTGGCATTTGAATGCTAATGGAAGGTGGTATCTAGATGCTAGCTGTAGGCTGTAGTGACATTTCACCCTACAAATCTCAACCGCCTTCCGCTACTCTAAAAAACCACTACTCCTAGAGAGTTTTCCCAATCAATAACTCAATCCTACACTCCTCAAAAGGTTCCCCAAATATCATTTCATGACCAAATCTTAACTTAACTCTCTTAAATTCAAATTTACACAATCTATGAAACAATACATACAAGGTATAGTCGTTAGACTCTTACCTTTGGGATAAAAAACCCATGCTTCCACCACCTAAAACTGCTATAGGCTTCTCAAAACAACACCACAAAATCGTTTTACACAATGCCCTCTCTCTCATAGTTGTTGTACTAGCATGGTAGAACAAAAAAAAAAAAAAAAAAAAAACCGAACATTTATTGACATATGTTCGTTTCTAAAATTTTCCATGTACACTTCATAACCATGTTTACTTAACATGAATTTTACTTCTTATCATCATTGTTATATGTTATATAATTTATCTCAAAGTTTTCTTTATAATTTGGAACTCAAAACTCAAATTTCAAGTTCTGGTATATTATAAACTTAAATTGATAAATCTAGACTTTTATCAATAAATCTATATATTTTTTAATCAAAATAAGGCTTTTATTATCTTTATTTTTAAGGAAAATCCTCCACCAAGTCACTTCATTAATTTTTGTGGCATCTTCGTAAAGTTTAACTTAATTGGGAAACAACTCTTCCAAACCCTAAATTTAGTTGCTTGTAGTATGGTGTCTTACATTCTACACCTTTACAAATAGTTTTTTTTTTTTTTTTCCAAAACTATCATCCTTTAGAGCCTATGAGTCCTAATTCATCATCATCATGCTTCCGCCATGCAACTCTTACCTCACATCACATCACAATAAAATTAATTTTATTTGGAATGCAATCAACAAGCTTGACTGTCCCAACCATCTCACCTAGCATACCTGTATAGAATAATATCGAGGTCAATCTAAGCCCATGTTAACTACTGCTACTACTCATATCGGAGTTCGTTGCTCCAACTGAGCTTGTGAAGGTTATTGCTCGTTATTCCATTGCTCCTTTGATGCAGCACCCCTAATTGATTTGCCACAAGAAGGATCACTATCTTCTACTACGATTAAAACAAACAAAATCCACTGCTTGCGTCTTATAATTTCAATAACTTCTTATACAAACTTCCTTCACACGCTAAATAGACACCTTATTTATAATTTTATTATAAATTCAAGGTCTTATCCATATTATGCTATGAATAATATCTCTTTCATCTTGCTTAGCTTAACCAGTTACTTCGCACAATTTTACACAAGCCTTAACTTGCACTGTTCACGCCCCATCGCATCCCCACCCCCTCGTCTCCATACACACTTGGATCTTAGCTCGAATTTCCTTTGATACAAAGATTTCTTTGCTCTTAGTATGATCCCCATCTTAAACAAAACTTCCATCTATCAGATTTCTAAGCAATGCTCTAACATTTCTAGAACTCACACCAGTCCAATGGTTTGTTTTGTATTTATTTTTTCATATCGCAGTGGAATGTAATTTTATTTTACAGTGAAATGCATTTCTGGTGTTTTTTTTTTTTTTAGCAATGTCAAAGCACAATCCTTCCGATTGATGTAAATACCAAACCGGTGCGCATACATGAAGTTGATTCCCAATAGAGTCATATTTTGGACTCATGGATTAAACTTTTAACTGCAATAGTTGAAGATCATGGTTTTCGGCAGTGCATAAGCTTCATAGAACACGAAAAAAAGACAGATAATAGAAAAAGCTAATATTATATTTGGTACGTAGAAATGAATGGAAATACAATTACGATATTGTGTTTTATTCTCTCTTTTCATATTTGGAAGTGTAATTTTGTTAGGAGGAATTCAATTTGGCTTTTAAGCCAAAATCACGATTCTATTCTACTCCATTTATTAGACATTTTCAAACATAGTAAAATATTCATTGCATTTTAATTCATTTTATTTTATTCTATTTTAGATCATTTTTATATATAAAACCTGATATTAACATGCCAAACTGCATGATTTGTGATGCTAAAACAGAAGCCGTTTGGTGTCTAGTGGCCAATAGTAAAATCAAACGTTGAATCGCTTGATAATAACACCTCCAGCAAGTCTATACAAAAAAAAAAAAAAAAAAAATACAAAATGCCCCAAACTATACAAACCGCCCATTAGGTAAAGGTATAGTTGGCTGACCATGACCGTCGCATGTGCCTGCATGTTTCTAGTTGGAAGAGTATGAAACGATTTTCAACTTCTAATATAAGTCTTAAAGTGCATAAAAAAAAATTGTATTAATGAATTACAAGTCATCTCATTGAGATTAATATTTTTTAAAAAAAGTGCAGGTTGTATATAAAAATAAATGAATCTTCCATTGACTTCTTTTCCCTTTTTCTTCTTTTTTTTTTTTTTTTAAACCAATCCAATTTTTCATCTGATTATTTATTTATATTTTTTTAGAATTTGAACCATTGAATGGTTCAAATTTAAAGGAATATGAATTAAAAGTAAAATAGAAGGTAAGATCAATTCCTTAAAAAAATAAATAAAATTGTAGAAAAATCATAATAAATTAATAAAATACACATATAAAATTAGAAGGAATAGAGAATACACCCTCTCCTTGTTGAGGTCAACCATGCCAAAATTGAACAATCTTTACGCATGCTTGGGACCTTCTCTTTATAAGTTAACAATTTATCAATCGCATAATTGAATCTTCCAAAAAGAGTATGGTCAACCTCCTTAGGCTCCTGATTTTTTATTTTTTATTTTTTTCTTTATCAAAATGGATACGGAATTAGTTGCTGTCAGAGCATCTATCTCCTAAAATGCGAATCTCTTTTACAAGATAATAAATAAATAAATCATGACTATTTATATAACTAAATATAGTATATAACAAAGTTTATTGCTTCTAGATTTATATTTGCTACGAAGTATAAAATTATCCTCAACATCGGAGTTTTATAGAATTTTTTTTTTAAAAAAAGAAGTCTAATACCAAAATTAACTCGAACTACCTGATTTTCTCTCATTCAAAACCATCGGCCAAAACGGTGACAACTGACATGGATGAAATTTCGTTATAGCTACGTCGTCAACAAGGAATATTTGCTGTCTGTTGAAGAATCCGATGGTCTTAGTGCAAATCATGCAGACATAATAAATAATTTGCTTCTAATGTGTCGTGCTTCGTGTCAGATTCGTGTTTGTCTCTATAATTATATCGTGGTTGTATTATTGTATTGCATTGGGAATTATCAATGTTAATTGTATGTTAAAAGGGAAAATCGATAAAAATGAAAAGTGAAAGGATATATATACTCTAAATGAATTCAATTGTCACATATAAGTGTCACATCTCGAAATCGAGTGAAGTGAACGATCCATTACATATTTATAACACAGCAAGAGTATGCAAAGGCTTATATATAGCTAATATTCATGATATATGATAAATCACTGCACTCTTCATAACCCTATCATAAATATACTTTATATTTTTCTTTTCATAATTTGTAACTCCAAAACCATAGATTAATTGAAACACCAACTACTTAGATTATACTAACACAGCCATTATTGCATTCCATCGATGAACTAGCATCAATCCATCCCATGTCTATGATCAAAATCTCTACATAATCCTTTTGTCTACAATATCTAAAAGTAAATTTGTGTAAAAGTCAATTTCAAACTATAAACTAGCCGTTGAATTGTTGAGTTGACGAACCATTGAACCAGCAATTTAGCTTGATGATTTAAGGTTGAGTCAACTATAAAAATTAAAAATATATTTAAATAATATATAATATACTATATATATAATGTAAATAAGTATATAGTATATGTAATGTATAATACTTAATATACTATATATAATATATTATATATATAATATACAATCATATATTTACACTTACAAGGTCTAAATGAATTATTTCGAGATGGAAAAAAATTGAATCAAAAATGAAAGTTTTTATTTACCATTAATGACATAAAGTTTTAAATTTAGTTGGAAAAAAAAAAGACAAATAATTCACAATTTATTTATAATAATTAATTGAAATTCGAAAAAAGAAAAAAAAAATCTCACAATTTAAGGGCTATTAAACTGATCCTTAGGGTTTAGACCGATTCACTCCCTTATTGACTTGTGAATTGCCAGTTCCGGATCAAGTCAACCTAATGGACACCTTTACCTAAAGGGAAAGAAACTTTCCATAAGGGGTGAACAAATGCCCACTATGTAGTTACACACATTTGCATTAATAAACAAATTCATAACAAACACATACAGATAATCTATCCTAATGTAGTATATGTAGATTAAATTAACCATTAAAATAACATAGCCGTAGGTATCAAAGGCTTGGAATAAGTGACGACTCCTAAGTGATATGTAACTATATGGACTTGAATCCAAAACCAAAACCAAAACCAAAAGTCACATCATCTTTAGGGCAATGTCAATCAGCCATTAGCATCTTAGTCCACTCATAAATGTCCATAGGGGCATCCCATTCCTGGTGTAGTTCGCTTATGGTTTCATCCCTACATACATACTCAATACATGATCTCACTTAGGTCAATAGCCTACTAATATGAAAGTTAGGGTGTAATGATTAGATCCCTTCGGTAAGGGGCTGCTTAACAACTAGTCATATCACATTGATAGTTGGATGGATTTTCTCAAATTATAAGCTTATCTCAATTTTCTTTATGCTTTTTCCAAGCACAAACAACAATTAAATTTTTAGATTTCACTTCTTGTTTGGCGATTATTTTCTATTTTACCAAGCACACATAACAAGTAACAACATATTTGTATACCAAATATCTAAAGTTTCTCAATCACAATTAATATCACCAAACCTTGATATAACTTATAATATATATTTTATGATCTACACTTAAATGGGACCAAGAGCACAACTTAAATCAATTGTCTACTAGAATAAAAGAAATTTATAAAAGAAGTTCCTTAGTTATCTTACAAATTAATTGATAATTTAGAACAATAAGAGGGGAAAACCAAAAAAAAAAAAAAAAAAATTGGTAGCAAGAGGATCACAAGATTCAATCAAGAAAAGATAAACTTGTTGAAATATTACATTAGGAACTCAAGAGAGAGGTGCGAGGGTAGAGTGAATTGAGTTTAATGACCAATTTTACTTTGATAATAAATCTTTAATCAAATTAACTCAATGGATGCAATATGAAAATAATTTAGACACAATTAAAGTACAGAAATTTAAAAAGAAAGGGATAGAGAAATCAAACCCGAAATTTTAACATGGAGTACGAACTGCTTCATACTCTCCACGATCACCCAATACTTCAATCGAAGTCTTCACACATAGTTTTATTGATCATAATTTCAATGATACAAGTGCTTACACTCAATCTTTATTACAAAATGATTTCACAATCATAATCACAATAACTCTCAATCACTTAGTATAGTGCTCTCTCTCTTGAGTGAAATTACAAATATGAAGCTTGACACTATTCTAGTGATTACAAAAGATTGCAAATAACAAACATAATATGATTGGAATGAAGCACAAGTAGACAAGAGAAATAATTGTAGGTATTTGGCTCAATTAATTATATTTCAACTACCCACAAACTTACATCTATATCTTCTAGCTAAAATCCAACCGTTGGCCCTATTCATCTTATATTAAATGCACTATAACAGTTAATTTCTATGTTAACCAGTTAGACAGTAGTGTTCGAACCAGCCAAACAGTTCATTCAAATAGGGTCACCATTTGAATGACCTTTAAGTCACTAATCGCATGATCCAACATAGCTCATTGACCTAAGAAGACTTACCTTAACCAGCTAGATGGTCTAAGGACAACCGGTTGCATAGTCTAATATATGCCTTTGATTACAGTTTATCTAATTCAACTAGTCAAATGGTTCATACTAGAACAACTAAAAAGCAAACTTAGATGCAACAAATAGTTTTGATCCCTTTTTCTTCTTTCAATAACATTAGAATCAATTCAATAAGTTATAAAGTATTTCCAAGTTAATTTTACTTCCTTAAAAGATACAATTAATAAAGTTTTTATGAGAATTGCAAATTGGTTTATAATAATAATTGACTTAACATAACTTGTATAGTTTTATTTTCATCAAAATCACACATAAGAATCTCTAGGTTGAACACGTGTAGCATTGATTAATACCTATTGTTCTAACTTAAGGATTTAACTACATAAGTCCTAATTCTATAATATAGTTTACACTTATTAAATTTGATTATTAAATATCTCATGATTGGCTGACTAAATCTTGTAATTTGATTAATAGTTATTTACTATTTACTATCTAAGTAGTAATAGCCAACAATTTACCGTTCCTATCTACCAATTTATTAATCACTGCCAATTAAGTACTAACTATTGATTATAAATAACTATTACTAACTTATTTATTAGTAGCATTTCTTTTCATATACATTTGTAGTGTTGATTGAACCTAAAGCGAGGATCGGTTGACCGCCCCATAAAGCCCTGTTCGTAACCTCTTAAGGCTGGTTGATTTTCCTCTTTATGATCGGTTAACTACCATACAAGAACAAATCTTACTATTATTATTCTTATTATTATTTCAGCTTGTAAAACCAATTTCAATTTTTTCCACTAAAATATTTTCAATTACTCCATCTTTTAAAAATTAAACTACTTTGCGAATCAATATTTTTATGAGCATTCCAGAATATTACACATTTTTAATAAATCAAACTTCAACATATTTTCTCAATTCTATCAATTACTCAACCACTTTCAATCCCAAGAACGGTTGCTTTCTAATTCCTTACTTCAATATTTATGGAATATGGATAGAGGATCCGTGACCCTTACCATCAACGTGATTTTTAATAATATATTTCCATAACGATAGTCTTGCATACTTTTTATTGATTTCACCATCAACACCAAGATCAGACATTTTTTATAAAATATTCTTGATCCCAGGTATGCACAGTTAATTAATTACTTTTATTCACTGGCAAATTTATGCCAATAGTTTAGCTAGAATCAAGATTGATTGTGTTTTATGAAGTTCATTCCTTTCATAATTCTTTATACTAAACTCCGATCCATTTGCTAATATTTGTAATTAACAGATTTTACAACCACAAAAGAGGTTACCTTAGATTAACAAATTTATGAATGACAATTCGTATTATCATATTATATACCTTATATTTTAATAAGTTCGTATCTCAAAAATTTCAATCTATTATACAATCTATTTATTAATTGCATATGAATAATTTTTTTTCTTTTTTCCAGTCCAATTGATATGAAGAATAGGTCAAAGTTTTATGAGATATAAGTGTATGAGAGTTCTTCTCTTCGTATGGTTTCATGGTTAATGGTTTTAGTTATAGTATTTATCCAACATTTTATTTTATAGAGTTCTTAGACGAATTCTCATGTTTTTTTTTTTCTTTTATTTTTTCATTTTTTCTCTTTATCTAACTTCAATGGTATGAAAGAATGGTTCAATTTTCTTATTACCTTACAGTATGTTGGGATACAAGAAAAGACAAGGAGAGGAAGGAATTAGGAAGGAAATCTTTCCATTCCTATATTTGGTAAAATGAGAGAAGGTGAAACGATTTTTTTTTTTTTCACAAAAGTTTCCTTAGCCTTAATGGATTTATTCTCTCCACATATGGAGGGGAGGAAAATATGAAAAATTATTTAAATACCCTTTTGTTGAAAATTTAAGGATTTCCTTAATAATTTAACAAGCTTAAAAAATTATTTAATCAACTTTCCATTCATAATTATTTCTTTCTACTAAAGATTAATATTGGTTGTTGATAAGGCCCTTTAAACCCAGGCCTGACCTAATTTGCTTAAGCTCATTTTTACAACCATGGCCTCTTTTAGCTCAAGCCTAAAGTTTGGCTTGCCCAGTTGAAACAACTCTTTAATGACTACAAGTCTTCGGATAAAGTTAAAGGACTAGGTCAACAACCACTTCCTAACTTTTCGAACCTGTAAACCCTACTTTTAGCGAGCTTATGATCTGACTAAGGATACTTTCCGAACGTTCCTAAGGATCAGCTAAACTAAGAACTCAAGTTTACAATTAGAAATGAACTAATTTTTCCAATTCGAAAGCCTATTATCGATAAAACCTAAACTTAAAAAACTACGAACTTTAAAGTCACCTAAGATCTTAAACCCTAAAATAATTAAGGACTTTTAACCATAAGCGACTAATCGATAATTTAATTTGAATAATTTCATTTACCTCTAGAAAATTTCACAATTTTATAAGAATCGAATCATAATTTACAAAACAATGCAAGAAGTAAATCTTAGAATAATTTCCCATAAGACAATACCATTACTTTCATACCTAAGCCTTACATATAAATAAGTAGACCAACTAATCATCTTAAATGACTTATCAATTGAAAGTTGGGATTATTTATCAATTAATAACTTATCAAAATCTAGTGATAAAACACTTTCCTTATCACCCATTCACTTATACTACATATAGATAAATTGTCACAAGATTTCACAAGCTTAACTTTAATAAATGAGATAAGCTAATTCCATGCCCAAAAGGATACCCTTATGGCCAGTTTGAACAAGCAAAAAAGGGGGGCCATACTCTTGTCTTTCACCCATCAATCACTTTATCTTATAGTCCATTATTCATCCTTTAATGCTTATATCATCAATGGTTGCAACTATTGACTTTTGTGTATGCTACAAGACAATAATTTCATGCTTTTTAAACACACATTTACCCCACTCCCAACCGGCCACTTTTTCTTCCATTTCTCTTACTTTCAATTTTATTTTTACTTCCTTTTTCTCTCACTTGAAACCAACACAAAAGTAGAAATAACTTTACCCCACAAATCCTTCAACTTGTTGCCACTTCTAAGCTTCCACTTACGGCACTTTCAACTTTTTTTCTTATGTCTTTCTTTTCCAACATTCAAGCTTCTTTAGGACCCTTATAACATTCTACAAACTCTACTTCAAAGGATTCAACAACTCAGGTTTCAAAAAGGTGCAAAAGGAGGAAGTAAGATAAAGAGTATAAGTGGAACCTTTGTGCGCAACCACCATACTTTTACTTTGTGGACGGGTAAGTGTATCTTCGTGTTAGTAGGTTAGTATTTGTGTTAGGAGATTATGATTTCTTGAAGATATGAATATGATCATAAGTGGTTATAACATCAAAAACCATCCTAAGAAACAAACCCATGAAACCCTTACATGAAGTTGCAATATGAGCATGCAAAGTTAGTGTTTTGTAGAGATACTTGTTTAACACTTTGAATGGAAGATTTTAAGATGAGAAAATCTTGAAACAAGAACTTGAATGAAAGAGGATCATCTTAGACATGAGGATTCAAGAGTCATTTGGATGTTGATTTCATTTATATTAAGTTGAACATGCTCAAATCTAGACTTAGGTTTAGGAAAAATTCATCACATAAAGTTTCATAAGGAAACCAATTTTGTAAGACATGAGCTATTATGTGGAAATTGTAATAAGTATGAGATCTACTATTTTCATGAAAAGTATGAGTCAAATAACCCTCTCATGAAAAAGAAGTCAAGATAAGATTTGAATACAAGTAACCTCGGTTCATAATGTAATACCTAAACTTAAGAAAATGATGAAACAAGTTGGAAAACCAAGTCGGAAGCTCTCATATTCAAACTAACCAAATCTGGAGCATCCTTAAAAGACACTTAAAAATATGATAAAAGTAAGTAAACAAAGTGAAAAGACCAATCAAGGTAAGTATAATAAGTATATTAAGCTTAAAACTCAAAACCGAGCTTAAAACTTTTAGAACGAGCCTCATACACCAAGTTGAACCACCTTTAAATTTTTTACCAGCAACTTGACACATCAATAAGAGTTGTTTTAGGATTCTCAAGTAACCCACAAGAAACTTCCTAAGCTTAACAAAGTGGTTAAATTTGAGTTGGATAAAAAATAAGCCCATTTAAAAACTTAAGCCCACTTAAGAGCCCCAGAAGTGGTTGATAGCTTTAAGAGTGTAAATTAAAGTTACAAATCTAACCTTAAGGAATATTTTGAGCTTAGAAGGAAATTTTGAGACTAAGCCCAAAGGATTTCCCAAGTTACTAAAAAGTTCATTAACCAAACAAAGCCCAAAAGCACTCCAAATCATGAGGACCACTACTATTTTGACCTATGGATAGATTTGCGTACCTCATTTCAAAAATCTAATCTCACCATGTTAAAGTACACTCGAAAATAATGAAGATTGACTATAAGATCATAAAAATCGGATTTAAAACGAAAAAGTTATACGTGATTGAACTTTTAAGTAAAACCGGGAAAATATACGAAAACTAGTCGAGAATATAACTTGAGGGATTTTAGCTTAGTTTCCTAAGTTTTATTTCAATCCCTTATAGTATTATGATTTCGATGACCAGGGGACACCGCGTTCGGAGACAACCTACCCTTAGACTGCTTTGACTGACCGCATGGCAGAGTAAGTAAATTCCTGATGACTCTTTACTTGATTTTGCTTGTAGAATAGATGCATATAAACTTATATATATATAATTTGGATGCTTGTGGGATATGAGAAATACATGTGTATGAATTTGTGAACTAAATGCTATGACTTGTTAATTATATAATAATGGGAATTGTTGTGATAAATTTATACGTACAATTGTATGGAATGAAATTGTCTGATCACCTTGAAAAATCGGATTAACTATCTATATGATTAAAAAAATAAGATGAATCATGCATTCCCCATAACTGCATTCGGATAACACTGATTGCCACTTCACACAGAAGATGGGAAGGGACTTATAGGAGGAAGGGCCTCCTGTAAGATTAGGCACTAACTATGTCATTATTTTTATTGAGTCTCTGTTCTAAGCTAATGGACTTACTAGGCGCTAAGAGATGCTAATCGTCGACGAGGGGTTGTGTCTTGTGACTTCTACTTAAGGCGTATGTTTGTAGATTGTAGAGGCTACCATACCGTTAAACTTGGGATTTAAAAAAAAATACGATTTGTTATTCGGTAAAGAAAGTATATACATATACATATACATATATATATATAATTTTGTTTTGGCTTAAGCACAATAGTAAATAAAATAAAACCCAAGGTCTAGAACCCGGATTTTGGTTTGGGTTTGTTAATTATCTCCAAACCCTGACTACAGGGGGTATAATTTTGAGTCGTATGTAGTTCCTAGGCCATTGCATGCGTTGTTTGGCATACTAATTATCATGTATTCATATGATTGTGCATCTAATAAATTTTTTCCATGGGTACTGACGAGGGTATTTATCTCACTAAACTTAAGCTTACACTTCAATAGATTTCTTTTGTTGTAGGAAAACCTCTTTGTTAATCCGGGTCGAGATATGCCCGTGGTAAGTCTTGTGTAAGGACAAGTTGGAGCAAAGAGAAAATTTTGTAATAGTTTTGTAGATAACTAGTTACTTTTATATTTTTTTTATAACATAGATTAAAATTTCTAATGCAGTTCCTTTATGAACTGCATTTTTTTGTAATATTCTTTTGGTGTGGATCTTACGAGTTCACACATCTAGTTAGTTTATACCATAGAAGTAAATTTAGTTAAATTACTTTATATTACATATCTATGGGTTTGGTGGTAACATATAGTGGAAGGAGCCTTGTGTGTCGTATAAAAGGCCTACGATCAGCAAAGAGGTTGATAGTAGACCTTTTACGGTACACAGCAACCTACCACAACAAAGGTACTGTTGGGTCGTGATAGGACTACGTTGGCTACTACATGCCTATTCTCCCATACTAGCAAAAGTGAATTCTTTCCACTAACTACTCTCCAACTACCAACACCACTCCTCTATAAATGCAAGGCTACCACCCAATGATAAAATACTTTACACTTTGCATACTTAAGCCATCTTTACTCTCCAGTATTTACATTCTCCAAAACCTTTTGCTAACTTAAGCATCAAAGTGACCGCATTAAACAATCCTTGGGCACTCCCTCACAATCTTCTATTTTGCAGGCTCTTCTACTTGTGCTAAGCCCAATCTCATCTCAATTAATGCCGATAGAATCTAAAGACAACATTTGGCACCGTCTATGGGAAATCTGACAAACTGAATTCCTACTCGAAAAACCCAAACACACTAAACACATTCCCCAAACACCCTCGATCACTATGTCTCGTATTGATGAACAAAAGAACCGCTAGTTGGTAAACAACCAACCCATTGAGAACTAACCCCTCCTAAGGGAAATATTATAGGAGCACTTGGTTAAGGAATTTGTTGCTCAAAACAAGTTGCTCTACATTCTCTTCGAAGAAGCCAAGAGGCGCAACGTGCAAACTCACCCCCTTGAAACCTCTAATGCTCGCGTTAGGCAAAACAACCACCACCACTAGCTGTGAAATGGCAAGAATCAGCAACTTGGTCCCCCAATGCAACAATAGCTAGTAAGGTCTATGGCCACTTACGATTGAGCTTTGGTTAGCAACAAGTAAGTGGTCGACTCGCAAGGAATACCGACTCACTCAACAATGCACCAAGCTCATCTGGAAGACGACACTGACCTCAATGAGCTCTGCGCAATTGTGAGGAGGCTCTCCAAGTAATAGGGGAGCAAGGCAACTGATGACGCCGGGCTGGTCGCTAACAATAGAACCCCTTTTACTAGGGATGACCCAGATGAAGTGTTACCCCTTAATAGCAAGCTTCCAATCTTAGACCAATATGGTGGTATAGGAGACCCTGATGACTAACTCCTTCACTTTTGTATCCTCATGAACCCCCATAGTCATGGGGACTCTGTAAGCCCCACAACCAGCCACTCGAAGTTCCGATCGGCTGAAAGATCCAATTGAACTTAAATTATAAAGTAAAATTAGAAATATTAGTAAAAGGAATCTCATAAGTTCAAATTTAAGAAAATAAGTAATAAAATAAAAAAATATAAAATTTTCAAATTTTAAGTAAATTACTTGTTATTTATTGAAAATATGTAAAATGCATTTCGATAATTAACGAATCGCTAAAAATAAATTATATGTATACTAAAAATCATAAAATGGCTTAAATAATATTTAGGAATATTTATTTGTACTATATATGAATTTACATGTAGGTAGAAATATGCGTAATTACTTAAAATACGCGAAATGTGCTAAAATAATACTAAATAATTAAAGAAAATTCATAATTAATTAAGGAAAAATAAAGAAAAATTAGAAAAAAATAAGGAACGATCCAGATTTGGGTTGTGGCAGCTAGGGAAAATAAGAAAAAAATTAGCCAATTAAATTAGAACAGCACAAAAGGCAAATTGGAAGAAGATAAAATAATTATCGTATCAATTTAATACATAATAATTTCCCTAATGCTCTATAAATAGCAAGAAAATTTTATAAGCTCATTTGGTCAGTTTGGAGAGTGAGAAAAATAGAGAGGGCCGAAATAGTGAGTATTTGAATTAATTACAAAAAAATTTCTCAAATTTGTACAATTGGAGCATTAGAGGGGAACCAACACCTGATGAGCAGATGGGAGTAGACGGCTACCACCACCACATGGTGGTGGCACATCCAGGTGGGTCGACATACCCATGGCCACCGACGGTGGCCGGAGCCACCTAAATTAGTGAGTTTGACTTCTAGCCCGATTTTGTGTAATTTTATAAAAATAGTAAATATTCTTAGAAAATTATGAATTTTGTTATTCTAGAATATTTTAGTATGTAGTTTTTAGCAAAAATATTATTTTGATAAAAATATGTTTCATGATATATGATCCTTAAAAAATTATACAAAACCGAGCATGTTTCAGTTTAGAAATAAATGACCTTAGGAGTGTCGTTTTAAGCCCAAAATTTTTGTATAAACTACTTAGATGATATAGAATAGAGCTATGAAGCCCATTTTCAAAAATTAATTTTCAAAATTTTTAGATAATTTTTAGGCCTTAAAATAAGGCATTAATTTAGGATTAATTAAGTAATTAAATAGTTAATTACTAATTTAGTGAATAATTATATGTTTTAGGATGTTGAAATCTGATAAAGTATGATACTTGTAGCATTTAGGGTGTTAGATGTAATTATTAAGCTAATTATGTAGTAAATAAGTAATAGGGAAAAATAGTAAATTTTAAGTTAATTTTGTAAATTAGGGTAATTAGGTTCAAATCTAATTTGTAGTGTAGTTTTAAGTCTTCCGTTCTAACTTATTGAGCTGTGGTTGCTTACATGCCTATAGATATTGTTGTAGGTGCTGGCTAATAAGCGGCTTACAACTACCTTGAAGCTAGCAACTGCTAGATCCTAGGGAATGAGAAAAAACATTTGAAGAACAAACATATATTTTTAAGGTTTAAGCTTTTATTTTAGAATTTTTTATTTTTGAATAATGTAATAACTATAAAATATATTACGGTGAAACATTGTAAACCTTAATTATAATAACTGAATTATAGTGTAAATATATATTTTCAAACTTTCTTAGGTAAATGATTTATTTAAATTACAAACTGTTTACTTAAAAGCGGGTTAGTTGTAGATGCTTTGTGTAGATCAGGTCTAGGATAGCAATTGTAAGGCTAACTTCTATCTTAGAATGATTTACATGGTAGGGCTGTTACGATTCTGCCACTTCAGAGCGTAACAAACTCCATAATGTGCAAGGCTTTCTTTGATACCTTAAGGAAAGCAGCTCGGACATGGTTTAACTACTTGCCTGAGAACTCCATTAGCTCCTTTGACGAGCTAACGTGGAAGTTCAGCTTCCAGTTCAGGGCTAGTAAGTCCTCGTCCAAGGACACATTGTCCTTATACCTGATAAGGCAAAGTGAAGGTAAATCTCTATGTGATTATGTAGCCCAGTTTAATAATGTTGTAGTCGAGATCTGATGGGGATCAACCTTTGACTACATCCAAGTTGAGGTAGACCTATTCGAAGTTGAAGTTGATCGGTGCTTACTGAGGCCGGGTTAAAGCCAAAAGAACCAGAGGAAGAAAGATAACCACTTGGCAACAAGTCTGTCATCGACCAAGAGACCACATTGCCAAAGGTAAGATCCACTCAGCATGATAAGGAGAAAATAGTGCCGACTAACTTCAGCACTCGACAATTATGGGCCGACCTCTCTAGTGTCTCGGTTAAGCTACATGAGGCTTCTAAGACTCCTTCCCGAACTAATAAATCTAATTGCCAATCCCGTTCGATTCAGATGCTACTCCTTTTTGGACATGCCGAATGACTGCATACCGACTTCTCCTATAAAACGCACAGTTTTATACATGTTTTCCTTCATTTTATTTATAGGCCTAATTCTTTAAGGTATAAGGCCTTGTACATTATTTACAGTTTTGCCACTAGGGTTTAGGACTTGCTATAAATAACAATATCTTTAAACATCAGAGATATATGTCAATAGACAGAAAAGTATATTCCTGCATTTTGGAATCTTTCCCTTTTTTAGAGCAAGGCTACTCTTGACCTAGCAGTGCCAAATTATTGAGTGTAAATCAAACTCTTTTAATCATTCCCGTGTTCTTATCCATCTTGTTCTCAAGATCGTGGCGAACCCCTTCATTTGAGCCGGTTAGTAAGTCGCATCTAACCCTCATTTGAGTCGCAAGTGAAATTTGGTGTTTGTGAGTTGTATCAAACCCTATTTTGAGCTCAAACCCCTTATAGTGTTTATGTCTTAGTGTGTGATATTCATATATACTCTCCATCAAAACCCAACCATTTCACTTCCTGTCCGTCATACCTATTCGAGCCATTCTAAGTTTTCGAGATTTGCTGCCGTTGATCCTTATCATCTTTGGTATCAGAGCTTTGGGGAGATGCATGTGTTAGTGATTCTTCAAAGTTTGATTCGAGGTTTAGACATTTATGTTGGTTGTCATTCTGTAGTGTAGTGTGTTCTTGTTTTAGTAGTTGTAGTATTGTGCTAATTAAGTCGAGTAACAGTAATTTTAGTAGTTGATTTTAGTTGCTGTAGTGTTTTTGTTGTAAAACAGGTTTGTTCAATTTTCTAGAAAATTACTGTACGTATAAGAATGTCGAAAGATTGTGTCAACAACAATAGTGATAGCCCCCATAGAAGCTTGAAGAGACCTGTTGACATCTTGGAGCATCAGATTCAAAATCTTACTTACTCTATCCAAGAATTCACTAGTTTAGTTAAGGGTTGCAAAATGTGATAATTGAGAAGAAAGAAGGGAACGGACACCCACCAGTAGGAGTGGCTCTTATAAACTTGATCATGACGAGTCACAGTTGAGAAGAGCTGCTGACCCTAGAAGGAGAGAAAATCAACTATAGTCAAGAAGAAGAAATGAAAGGAGTGTTGACTCTAAAGCAAATCAAGAAGCCTGGAGAAGAGAGCTAAGGCCGAGAAGGGACATGGCTGAGCAAAGCTCCAATAAAAGTGATTGACCCGAAGTGAACCGTCTAGCTTGGAATGCAAGGGATGAACCTCGAGCACCTAGCCGAGGACTTGATAATATTAAGCTCAAATTGCCGACCTTCAGAGGAAGTAGTCAACGTAAAGAATTCCTTAACTAGGTACCCCGAGTTGAGAAATTGTTCGAGTGCTACAAGTGTAATGACCGAACAAAGGTTAAGCTGGCTTCATCATGCCTCGTTGATTATGCAAGTCTTTGATGGGATAAGTTAGTCACCAAGCGAGATGTTGAAGGAGAAGAGTTAATAAGAACTTTGAGGCTTATGAAATGTTTGATGAACCAATGCTTTGTGCTGACTTACTTCAAGTAAGAGATGCTTCGTGTTTTTCAATTCCTAAGGTAAGGTCGATACACCGTTGAAGAATACTTGCAGGAGTTCGAAACTTTGATGACGAGATGTGAGATTGTTAAGCCACAGGATCGTACCATTGCCAGATTCCTAAGAAGACTTCGAGATGACATTGTTAATATAGTCGAACGACAGCTGTTCAACTCATTGGATGAGCTGATCAGTTTAGCATTAAGTGTGGAGAGACAAAAGAGAAGATGGCATCAAAGGCTAACTAATTGACATCAACAAGGCAACCTTGAACCTAAGAGGTATGTCAAGAGAAAAGGGCTAGAGAGGAAGATGGAGAAAGGAGAACATAGCTGACCTGACCATGCCAAAACAAAGAGGGTTAAGAAAGAAAAGGCACTTAGTGACAAGACTCAAGATGTGAAATGCTTCAAATGCTTAGGCTACAAACACATTGCACCCCAATGCTCGAATAAGAGGGTCATGGTCTTGATGGGCAAAGTGCTTGAGGCTCAAATTGAGAGTTAGAGTGACAAGAGTTTGAAAGACGAATGGATAGAAGAAGATGTCTAAAATCTAGATGAACTCTTAGCCATGGAGGCACAAGTTGACCTAAAGGCAGATCCTAGACAAAAGGAAAACTTATTTCACATACGATGCTTAGTGAATGGGAAGACCTATTCCCTGGTTATTGATGGAGGTAGTTGCACCAATATCGTCTCTGCTGAGTTAGTAGAAAAGATGAAATTGCCAACCTACTTGCACCCTCGACCTTATGGATTGAACTGGTTTAATGATAAGGGTATTATTGCGAATAATGACCAAGAACAGATAAAGCCGGTCGCCGGATGAGTCTAAGCTTGCAGAAAGCTTGAAAAAAAAGGATTAGTCAAGAAAGTGCAAAAAGGGCAAAAACGAAGAATGAAACAGTAATCAAAACTTATAAACAGTTCCAAAGGATATGACGTATAAGTGGAACTTCTGAGGACTCATGGCTAATTTCGATATGACGTATGAATTGGTCAGGTAAGGTTACTCGCCACCTAACTTTGCTTAAAGGAAATGATAAGAGTGATGTTAAGAGTAAACAAACAGTGTTTACGCAAGGAAGAAAAAGTACTCAAAGAGTGTATTAAGAATGATCTGATGTCGTCATAGTTATAAGTATAAGGGTATTTATACCCATAAGCTAGGGTAACCTGTCTGAAAGGGAAAAGACAAAAAGGATATTTTTTAAGAAAGTAATATATAAGATACAAAAGGGTAAAAATGAATATAGAAGAAAAACAATCATTGGTCCAACGGATTCTGTACATGATACTATACACATGGTGATGCAACATTGGCGAGATTGTTAGAAGATGCAGATAAAAAGTATGGATAGATAGGCTTATTCGAACAGGGACGGGTTAATCAGTATAGACTCTCTCTCTCTTGGCTTCTCGATAAGGAAGATGCCAAGTAATTGGTCAGTGCGGCATTGGAAAGTCATCATTAATTTGGCATATTGTAGAAAAATGGGTGGTCATACGGCTTAGCATGAAGGGTGACTCAGCAAGGAAGTACTTAGCATTAGCAGGAGTTGGTTAGAATAGAAGGATTCGTCATGTTAAACCCTTTAGTCCTTGGGCTTGGCTACGGGTCAGAGGTTCGGTAGCCTAATTCCCATAATTCCCTTCGGGTTTTTTTTAGATTTGGGATCAAATCCGAATAGTGTTTGCTCAGTTCTCCATCAGAGTGATATAGACTAAGGTCAGCAATGTTAAAGGCATCAGAAACCACATAATCCTCGGGTAATTCAAACTTGTACGCATTGTCATTGATTTTTTGAAGGATTTTAAAAGGTTATTCTGTTCTTGTAGATAATTTGTTCTTCCTCTTGTTCGGGAACCGTTCCTTGCTGAGGTGCAGCCATACTAAGTCTCCTGATTGAAATTGTTTGGTCGACCTACCCTTGGTCTTTTCTCACATTCTTCTGACAACTTAGTCGATGTGCTAAGTGACCTTGTCATAGATGTGTAGAAGGGATTGTGCTTTGGCTGTTGCATTTAGGTTCTTTTAGGTGGGTATTGGTATAGGGGCATGGTTGAAGAGCAACTCGGGATTGAATCTATAGACCACCTTGAAAGGAGTCTGCTTAGTGGTGTTATGTACTGTTTAGTTATAGGCAAACTCGACCATTAGCAGGCAAACGTCCCAATCAGCCAAGTTCTTGCCTATTGCAGCTTAAAGCAGTGACCTTAAAGTACAATTAACCACTTCTGTTTAGCCATTAGTTTTGGGGTGAAATGAGGTATTGAAGAGTAATTTGGTCCCCAACCAACACCACAGGGTTCTCTAGAAATGGCTTAAGAACTTCAGGTCTCTGTCGAATATTACACTTCTCAGCACGCTATGTATTTGCACAATCTCCTGTAAGAAAAAAGAAGCAATAGTCGAAGCGTTGTTAGTTTTTGAGCAGGCCATGAAGTATGCCATCTCACTAAACCTATTCACGCGACCATTACAGAATCTTTACCTCAAGCGGTTTGCAATAGTTCGAGGGCAAAGTCCATGCTCAGTTTAGTCTACGGCTTCATTGGGACAAATATGGGCATTACTCTCCTTTACTTGGCTCAGCATTTGTCCTTCTTGCATACGGCACAACTTTTGATAACTCGATGCACGTTTCTCCTCATTCTCGACTAAAAGAATCGGCCATTCAACAATTCACAAGTCTTTCTTTCCCCAAAATGTCCAGAAAGTCCTCCATTATGAGCTTCTTTGATCAATAACTCCTTGAGTGAACAATGTGGCATGCATAATTTTTCACCTCGGAACAAATACCCATCTTCTACATGATATTCGTCCACTGTCCTCCCATTGACACATTGCGAAATTATGGATCGAAAGTGTAGATCCTTGGAGTACTGTTCTTTGATACTCGTAAACCCAAACAGTCTGGTTTGCAGTTTTAATAAAAGCACATATAGATAATACGTTCTAGAGAATCTGGTTAGAGTAATTCCTTATAATGATCGGCAATAGTTTTTGCTGAATGACATATAATGCTCCTTTCTCACTCAACTAGTGTAACTTATACAGCCTTGGATGTGAAATAGTTGGCAACTTCAGTTTTGAAACAAGATCGATTGATACCACATTGGTGCAGCTTCCACTATCTACGATGAGGGCGTACATCTGATCATTTACCTTACAAGTGGTATGGAGCAAATTCTCTCTCTGCTCCTTCTCTTGTGAGGGTTCCATGTTCATGGTCAACACGTCCTCCTCAATCAGCTCTTTCTCAGTGTTTTCTTTCTTGGCAAGAACCTCTTCTTCCTCAGGTTCCTTATTCGTACTCTCTACCTCTAGCTCCGGGATGTCTCTCTTAATGACCATCGTCCGTTGATTCAGGTATTGAGCAGCTATGTGTCTGAACCCTTGGCACTTGAAGCAGTTGATCTAGTTGGTCTTCTTACCAGACCTTTGCCCCTTCTCATATGTTCAGATCGGTACTTTACCATTAGGTTGGTTTTTTTGCTTAGATAGGACATCAACCTTTTTGCTTAGCTTGATACCCGGTAGAGTTTAGTGACTTGCTTATTTGGGTCAGCTAGTCAGCATCTTTGCTGGTACTTGGCTTTTTCTTTGCCTCTCTACTCGCTGGGCAATCCTAATAGCCTTATCCATGGTCTCAAATCATTGGAGCTCCACAATGTCTTGAATGTCTCCTCTCAACCTAATAACGAACCTTGAGACTGTTCGAGTTGGTGGTCTCTCCACTTTATAACTCATCATAAACATTTGAAATTCTTAAACATGCTTGTTAACAATTTGGCTTCCTTGTCTCAGCTCCTGAAGCCGAGTGAAAGTATCTTGGAGGTATGTTTCCAACATGAATCTATTTCCAAGCACTCTCTTCATCTCGGGCCAAGTGTTAATCTCTCGGTACCCCTCTTGTCTTCTCATGTCTTGAGAATTCTTCCACCACATGGTGGCATATCCAGAGACTCAATAACAACAGTTCTCACTTTCTCATAATTTTCGTACTGATAATAATCAAACATACGTTTTACCTTCTCTTCCCACTCTAGATATTCATTAACATTCTCAAATCCATTGAAACTTGAAATTCGAAGCTTCACGTAGTTGGATGTTCTAGGGATTCATACACGCTCCTCTTCAAAATACTTCTCTTCCTCTTCATTAAGCTCTCTCAAGTTATCCTTTACCTTACTTGTTCGCCAACTCCTCCACTTCGAACAGGTTGAGCAACTTGTTGAGTGTTTTATGCAGCCTTAGTAGGTCGGCAAGACAGTGCATGAATAGCTCGGGTCAGATCTACTAACAGGTTAGTTACCTCATCAAGCCTTTCATCAATACTACTGGAAGTTCTCTGAGATTGACGTCTATGGTGGATAACTCCACTATCATCACTAGTACCAACATTCATACTTAGGTCTATCATTTTTCCTCATAGATTCAAACTCAAACAAACACTTTGGGAAGTTAACAGTTAACAACATAGCAGTCAAAAGAGCATAGCAACTTGCTCTATTTCATACATGCAAAACAGAGTATAATAGAACTTCAAAAAGAACTACTAAAGTTCATACAAAACCTTTGCTCTGATACCAAGATGTTGCAAACCGTGATCAAGAATAGACAAGGCTGGTCGCTGGATGAGTCTAAGCTTGTAGAAAGCTAAAAAAAAAGGATTAATGAGGAAAGTGCAAAAAGGGAAAAAATGAAGAATCAAACAGTAAGCAAAACCTATGAACAGCTCCAGAGGATATGACACACTAATAGAACTTCCAAGGACTCATGGTTTAATTAGATATGACACATGAATTACTCTGGTGAGGTTACTCGCCACCTAACCTTGCTTAAGAAAAAGAATAAGAGTGATACCAAGAGTAAACAAACAATGTTTACGTAAGGAAGAAAAAAATACTCAAATAGTATATTAAGAATGATCTGATGTCGTCACAATTATAAGTATAAGGGTATTAATATCTATAAGTTAGGGCAACCTACCTAAAAAGGAAAAGACAAAAGGGTAAAAATGAATATATAAGAAAAACAATCATTTATACAATGGATTTTACACATGATACTGTATACATGGTCATGCTACATTGGCAAGGTCATTAGAATATGCGAACAGATGGGCTTGTCCGAACAGGGATGGCTTAGTCAATCCAGACTCTCTCTCTCTCTCTCTCGGCTTCTTAGTAAGGTAGATGTTGAGCAATTGGTTGGCTCGGTGTTAAAGAGTAATCATCAACTCGGCATACTGTAGAAAAATAAGCAGTCATACGACTCGGCATGAAAGGTAACTCGGCAAGAAAATACTCGGCCTCGGTAAGGGTTGGTTGGAATAGAAGGATTCATCGTGCCAGCCCCTTTAGCTCTCGGGCTCGGCTATGGGTCAGAGATCCGGTAGCCTGATTCCCATCAAGTATGGTCTATGTGCATAAGCGAGCTTGGATTGCATTCAAGGTATTATAGTATGAGGACGAGATTGACTTCGATGTGGTCCCAATGAATGTCACAAATTTACTTCTTGGCCGACCATGGGAGTATGATCGGAAAGTGATCTATGACGGCTTCCTCAACACTTACACTATTAGAAAGGATAAGAAGATCTATTGCTTAACCTTGATAAGTGTTGAGGAAATCTAGAGACACTCAATACTCGACACTAATGGTGAAGTGAAAAGGGAAGAGGAGCTTATTTGACATCTTGGCCCATACTCAATGCTTAACGTCAAGGACGACTTCCTTTTAGACTTGTGGCAATGATGAGGATTAGCCTCTGAGTACATCTAAGCCGAAGTAGACCTGTCCAAAGCTAAGTCCAATCAATGCTTTCCAAGGTTGAGTTGAAGCCAAAAGGACGAGAGGAAGAAAGATAACCACTTGACAACAAGTTTGTCATTGATGAAGTAGCTGAGAGACCACATTGTCTAGAGTGGGATTCACTAGGTACGATAGGAAGAGAGTAATGCCGACTAACTTTAGCACTCGGCAATTATGGGCTAACCTCTCTAGTGTCTCGAACAAGCTATGTGAGGCTTCTGAGACTCCTTCTCGAACTCATACATCCAACTACCAATCTCATCCAATTTGGATGCTGCTCCTTCTAGGACATGTCGAGTGACTACATGTTGACTGCCCTTATAAAACGCATAGTTTTGTACATGTTTTCCTTTATTTTATTTATGGGCCGAATTCTTTAGGGTATAAAGCCTTATACATTTATAGTTTTGCTATTAGGGTTTATGACTTGCTATAAATAGCAATATCTGTAAACATTAGAGATATATGTCAATAGACAGAAAAGTATATTCTTACATTTTGGAATCTCTCCCTTTTTTAGAGCAAGGTTACTCTTAAGCTAGCAGTGCTACATTATTGAGTGTAGATCAAATTCTTTAATCATTCCTATGTTCTTATTGATCTTGTTCTCAAGATTGTGGCGAACCCCTTCGTTTAAGCTGGTTAGTAAGTCGCATCTAACCTTCATTTGAGTTCCGAGCGACATTTAGTGTTTGTGAGTTGTATCGAACTCTATTTTGAGCTTAAACCCTTGATAGTGTTTATATACACGTTCACCATTGAAACCTAACCATTTTACTTCCTATCTATCATACCCATTCGACCCATTTTAGGTTTTCGAGATCCGTTATCGTTGATCCTTATTAAGATCCTTTGGACAAGGGAGTTGTTGTCCATGCTGCTCAACTCAGTATTTGACCTTCGGGAGACTTCTTCTGATAGTTGGTGAAGAGTAAGCCGAAGACCTTGGCTGACTTCTAAAATAAGGCCCAAAAATACGTTAACCAAGAGGACAATATTCGTACGAAGCACAACACCAACTGAGAGAGGTTGGGTGGAAAGTAGGATAAGGAAAGATTGTTCGTAAAAGATTTCCTTATTGGAAGGGTGTCGAGCAAATAAGAGGGGAAGGGTTCGGGAAAGAAAAAGCACCGAGCCGAGCGAGACTCGCTCTCCTCTCCTATCTACACGCAATATACCCCTTTGAATAAACCCATAGATTGGGTCTATTCTAAGGTAAAGCACAGGAACCTATTGTAGAAACCCTCGAAGGTGAAGGGAAACCCTAGTGGTCAAAACTTGGATAAGTACTGCCAATTCCATGGCGACTAGAGCCATACTACTAACAAATGCTTCTAGTTGAAGAACACTATTGAATATGCCATTCAGCGAGACTTTTTCAATGAATACATGGCTTAACAGAGGAATGATGACTGTTCCAATGACGATGAGGACTAAGCACCTTGGAGGCAGCAAATCGAGGGTGCTTGAGCAGAGTAAAATGATGACCATCGCAATGACCGTGCCCCTAACGGCGTCATCAATATAATCATTAGGGGGTCGCACCCAGGGAGCTAATTGAGTACTAATTGCTCGGTTAGTGCCTCGTTTGAGGTGTTGGCTATTAAGGAGAAGAAGCAAAAGTTGGATACTTTGGTCTCCTTCTTCGACAAAGATTTGCAGGGGAAGATATCCTCCATTAGGACGCCTTAGTCATAGGGGCGAAGATCACGAACTTTGAGGTGCTGAAGATAATGGTGGACATTAGTAGCTCCATTAATATCCTCTTTGTCTACACATATGAAAGGATGAGGAAGAAATTGCCAATCAAGATGAAGTTGTATCACCATAACCCGATTGACTTCAATGGAAGTACCATTCGAGCCAAGGGGATCATCACTCTAGACATGGAGCTTGGTGATGATGACCACATGGCATGACGGCTAATGGAGTTCATCATGATCAACTGCCCCTCTCCTTATAATGCTCTCTTGGGAAGACCAAGTTTGAATGCATTTAGGGTAATCACATCCTCTCTTCACCTGAAGGCTAAATTCTCGACCTTAACTAGGGTGGGAATATATAAGTGTAATCAAAAGCTCTCATGAGAGCCGTATGTTGGTCCACTAGAGGCGATGGAGTCTTCGCTCTGGAGTCCGGCCTACAGTAGAAGCGGTGGAGAGGGGTAAGCCGGGTGAAAAAACTGAATAAGTCTAAATCGGTCCCTTTCTCAGCCAGACCATGGAAGTCGAGATTGAGAATCCTCCCGAGGTGAAAGACGAAATTGTTGCTCTCCTATAAGCAAACTCAGATAGGCTCGCCTAATCGATGTCAGACATGCTTAAGATCTCGCCTAACCTAGCAACTCATAACCTTAACATTGACTTCACCGTATAACCGATCAAGCAAAAGAAGAGGTACTTTGCTTCAGAGAGGAAGGCCGCAATTAAAGATTAAGATGGACCTGAAGGATGATGTCCATACCTCCTTTGTCACCTATTACAGCACATACTACTACATAGTAATGCCCTTTTGTCTAAAAAATGCTAAGGCTATGTACCAATAGATGGTGACAAAATTGTTTAGGCCCTAAATCGAGTGCAATATGGAGGTATATGTTGATGACATGATTGTCAAGAGCAAGAAGTCAGATGATCGTGTCAAGGATCATCATGAAGCTTTTGACCAGATGCGAACATACGACATATAGCTGAACCCCTAGAAATGCGTCTTCGTAGTCGGCTCTAACAAATTCCTAGGCTTCTTCGTCACCCAAAGAGGTATTGAGGCCAATCCCGAGAAGATAAGTGCAATCAGGGGGATGGAGCCTCCTACCTCGGTCTAAGACATACAGAAGCTCACTAACATGATGGCTTCGTTGAGTAGGTTTGTCCCGAAAAGTACATACAAATGCGTCAAGTTCTTTAAGATCGTAAAATATCCCAAGGGTTTTGAATAGACCCCGAAGTGCACTGCAGCCTTCTAAAAGCCCCAAGACTTCCTCGCTTACCCACCAATCCTTTCCAAGCATGTTTATGGAGAGGACCTATTCTTGTACCTAGTCATGAGCAACCAAGCACTCTCCTTTGTGTTGGTCAGAGCAAAAGGAAGAGAGCATAGGCCCATATACTATATTAGCCATATACTGCATAGTCTTAAGGTTAGGTATACCTAGGTAGAGAAGTTTCTCCTGATCATCGTCATATCAATACGTCGGCTAAGGCCATATTTCTAAGAGCACTAGATCAGTCCCTACGCACCATGTTGTAGAAGCTGGACGCGTCTAGACAGATGGTGAAGTACGCGATGGAGTTGAGTACGTATAGAATCCAATATTAGCCACGAATGGCTTACAAAGCATAAGTGCTAGGCCATTTTGTGGTCGAATATACTAGAGAAGAGGAAGCACCATTAGGCAACGATAAGCCGATGTAGACTCTCTACAATGATGAATCATCTACCTAGGGGGGTAGAGTGTGGGACTTATATTGACTGGCCCCCACAACATCATGGTCTGCTACGCCCTCAAATTGGAATTCAACAACAACAACAATAAGTTTGAATACAAGGCTCTGACTATTAGTCTCAAGTTGGCCAACGAGATCAGTGTGGAGCACCTAAACGTTTTCTTGAACTCTATGCTACTCATCCAATAAGTCTAAGGTGAATATAAGGCTAAGGACGACACTATGGTAAGGTACCTAGACAAGGTGAAGAGCCTTCTAGCTAAATCCCTTTATAGACCATCACAAAGGTTCTTTAGCTCTAAAATTCAACAGTGAATTAGCTATCTAAACTCGCCTTTATGGGTATATAGGAGCCTAAGGTGAAGGATAGGAAGATCTACATAAAGTAGCTTCCAAAGAAGAGTATAGCTCCAGGCTCAGCGAAGGTGCTAAAACTGATAGCGGTAACATTAGAACTAAGCTAGATGGATCCTATCCGAAGTTATTTAGAGCAGGGTACACTCTTAGAAGGCAGGAGGGAGGTAAAGAAGCTTAGATATCATGCCACCAACTATACGTTAGTTAATGACATCCTTTATCGTAGGGGGGTCAGCTTCCCCCTGTTCAGATGCCTTCGGGAAAGCGAAGGCCTACGCATTATGGAAGAGCTACATGTTGGATTATGTAGTAATCACATTTAGTCCCAAGCCCTCTACATTTAAGCACTATGGCTCGGATACTATTGGACCCCCCCATGAGGCAAGATGCTAAAGCCATAACCTAGAAGTGCCCCCAAGGCTAGAATCATGCCCCCATTAACCATATACCCAGTAGCAATCTCTAGCCTTTGACAAGCCCATGGTTGTTCACTTAGTGGGGAATCAATATCCTTTGCCCTTTCCCCAAGGCTACAACATCTTCTCTCGATTTAGGGTTCCATATGCCCTCATCATGGATAATGGGAGTTAGATCGGCAACCTTAAGTTTAAGGAGTTCTGCCCCAAGCACCATATTACGTCGTATTTTACGTTGGTCGCCTATCCCCAATCAAAAGGCTAAGTGGAAGCCATTAATGGGTTATCATTGATAGCTTAAAGAAGAGAGTCGACTGAACCTATGGTGCCTAGGTAGACAAACTGCCTAATATTTTGTGGGAATACAGGACTACCTACTGGAGCTCTCTAAGTAAAACCCCCTTTCACTTGGCATTTGATTTGAAGGTGGTCTACCCCATTAAACTTGATCATAAGAAAACCCAAAAAATGAGAAATTTATAAAAAATACAAAAAAAATAAAAAATTTAAGAAAAGAAAAAAATAAATTTAGAAGAAAAAACAAAAATAAAATAAAATAGAGGATTTAGGAAATATAGAAAATAATAAATTTTTTTCAGAATAGAATTTTTAATAAAAGTAAGGAGAGGACCATTGGGCTTAGACTTAGATTTGAATCTAGTATAGACTAACCTTATCCATCTGAATAAGGCATAGGCCAATGGCCTAATGAATAAGCACTTATACATTTGTGTTTGGCTTAGATATCAGGGGTTCAACTATCATCAAAGATAGAGAATACCTTTTGTTTTTATTTTTTCCACATTCTACGCATTGCCACTTGTCAAATCGTAACATGTGGGACTTCATGATTAGGTATTGACAACACACTTTCCTTCTCCCTCTCCCCTTTCCTTTTCTTTCCATCCCATTCTCACACTCAAAAATTGCACACCACAACCAAAAACCTAACACACACAAACCATATACCACTTGACCTATAATGACCCAATGGTGCATGATATTCTATGCCTCAATCCCAAAAAGATTGCAATAGTAGCTGCCCCAACCGATCGCAATAGTGGCTACAATCCCCCTTCAATCACAATCCCTTACTAAAAAACATAGCCTACTTTCCATCCCTTTCTCTTTACCACCGAACTATGCTACGCCTCATCGACTAATGCTGATCACAAAACACCATGACACACAACAATTTGGACATCTCCCTTTCTCTTTCTCAAACAAAAAACCCATGACTTCAACCATCCATCTCTAGCATCACTCTACTGTTTCCCTATTCTCTCCTTCTTGCATCTACCTACTCTTGGCCATAACTCTACTGGTAACAATAGCAAAATCCCTTACACCAACCCATGGTAGCAACAACAACAACATCATTCCCTTCCTACCGTTTACTAAATGCACAGTACACATATACATTGAACACCGCAGCACCCCCCGTACACTTGACCATCGCGGCTAACGAACTGTACCATCCCTCTCCGATAAGCCATGCACCACAAGCCCCTAGCCGCAGCTCCTAGTCATTACCACTACCCTTTAACCTTCAAAACCCTAATTGCTGCAATTACCACAAGCCAAAACACTAACCTACGACCACTCCTAGTCCAAGATAGGACCACTACCCATCTTTTCATCACTAAAAACATTTACTCCGACCACTCACTCACACCCACTTATCAACTACAGTTGTAACCCACTTCTACTGCCACTACCAAATCTCAAAAACACCTAAAACAACTACAATAATCCAAGGCATTGGCCTAAACCCCACTAAGTCCAATTTGAAACACACGAAAAGTTCATTTCTTGCTCAAAAGACACCCTGAAATAGCTTCCGATGAACTACTCTAATAGCTACCACTTCTCTTTGGATACAACCTGGATTTGACTCAACCCGAACCAACCCGATCTGAAGCTCCAATTCGACTTGCATTTCTTCCCTCGTTTGATCCTTATTTAGCTATACTGTTGTGTATTTTATTTATTTATTTATTATTATTCATACCCATAAAATGTAATTGTAAAAATTAAAAAAAAAAAGAAGAAAAAAGGAAGAAGTAATTAGTTTTATTTTTATTTATTTTCATGCATTAACCAAAAAACAAAAAATAAAAAGTAATTAAATAAATAATAAAAAAAATAATAATAAATTATAATTTTATTTTAATAACTTATAAAACTAATTTTCTAATAAAATAAAAGTAAATGAACCATTTTCCAAACTGGGATGCTTTAAAATTTCCAAAAATAAAACCATAATTAAGACCCTCAAAAAATTTCCTTAATTAGCATCAAATTGAATAAAAACGTAAACCTGACCCTTTTTTTAAAACTAAAATCGATTAACCCACTAAAGTTTTCGTTAAAAAAACTACAAAAGTCTTATTTTGAATAGTAGGTATGTAGGCACCTGTACGTACGGGGCGACTTAAAATTTGAAAAAAAATTATTTTCCCCCTTTAGTAAATAATTCTTTAAATTCTTATTTTTTATAAATAGGCTCAATTATAGCTTGTAAATAAACATTATTGGAAGGTTATTGTTTAGAGTTTAATCCAGCTTTCTCATTTTAGAAAATTGTTTTAACAAAAATAAATTTTATCAAAAGATCAATAGCTAAGTTATAATCAATAAACCCAATTGATTATAACTTAACTCATTTTCTTGACTCTGATCGCATGACGACTCTAAAAATATTTTCAAAGTGAACAAATTGATTTCCTTTAAACCTTAGTTGTTGGTTAGTATTAAACGAGTAAAGTTTAATATAGATTGGTTTAAAGAAAACTCATTTATAAAAATTGGGAGGGAAAAACCAGGTTCGATAGCTTGGCAACTCCACTAGGGATGTTAAGGGGACTAGCCACTTAAAAACTTTCTAAAATTAAAAATTTTTCAAAATGCCCATGTTACTTATTTATTTATTTGTTTACTTGTTAGTAACTTCATGTGTATACTTTGCTTTGATTGCCATATTTATTTTGCATACTACATGCATTAGGACATGGGGAGATCATTTGTTACAACAAAGATGTAGGGTAGATGTGGTCAAACCCAAGCCATCTTAAAACCCTAAGAGGGAGGCTATTGTGTAGGCTCCGGGTATAGTGGGGTAATCACCACTTGGGGTTAATTAGGCCGCCTCACTTAAGTTTGATGTGATTAATGAAAATGTTTTCTAAAAACAAGTGAGGTTACAAAGCTTAAGGACCTTTTAGAATCCACCCTAATTATATATATTCCCCTTCAAGTTTGAGTTAATACACTACTCTTAAGAATTGCAACCCTACTAATTTTAATGCAATCAAGTTTTTGAAAATAACAATAGGGTTGTAACTTAAGGAGTAATGTATTAACCCAAATGATCCTAACATCTGCATATTTCTACATATTTTCTTTTATTGCATTGATAACTGATTTTTGTCCGTAAAATATGTAGACCTAGAATGGTAGATAACTAAGCAAATAATCAAAGAATCAATAGGCTACAGGACATCTGTAAGATTTGCAAACAGCTGCTAAAAGATGAGATTGCCTACTTGAAGGAAAAGCTTGAATGTTCTAAAGCTGAAAATTGGGCCCTATGGCCCCTTCTAGCATAGGTCATTAGGGAAATGTATGAAATGTTAGAGGACCTTAAGGCTCATCTGCGAGACTTAATTTAGGGGTTTTTCTAATTCATATCTAGAGAGCCTAAAATAAATATCAAGTTCTACAATAAATGATAGTTTCTCTACCTTTTTTTTTTTTTTATCTTTTACAATAATAAAAGTTCTCTTTAGTTCATTGTTCTCCATTCCCTTTTTTGTAAATAGTCCTTCAATAGGCATTTATCTAACCATTATTCCCTCCCATTCGGGGAAATGTAAAATCTCATTAACTTGTAAATAGAACCTTAAAAATCACCATCTTAGTTTTTGTAAAATAAAACTTTATCTTTTTCTCTCCAAAAAAAATAAAAAAAAAAGGAAACAAAAATTGAAAATATAAAAATGAAAAGAAAAGTTACTAACGGTTATAAATCCTTATAGACTTAAGGAGCTAACACAAGCTCTGATCTTTGGCCCATTCAAGCAACCAACCCGAACACTAGTTTGAACCCATGCAAGGCCCTTTGACCTATTAAGGAAGCCAACATGAGCCCCTTGGCCCATTTAATCTAAACACCAACTTTAGGCCCATTCAAGCAACCTACCCAAACACAAGCCACTTTGCCCATTAAGGCAACCAATTCAATCATAAACAATGGCCCATTGAGGTAGCTAACTCAAACACAATCCTTAACCCGTAAAGATAACCAAGCCAAGCCAAAACCCTTGGTCTATTTACAAAGCCATGCCTAATCACGAACCAAGCCCCAACACAAAGTCAAATATTGGGGTATGATTTGAGAAACTGAGGGGTAAAGCCAATCTTCACCTTAGGCAAATAAATATAGATTTCTCCTTAAAAAATCGGTAACTCACTTTTAAAAGGTTTAGAATGAAAATAGGCAAACTATATCCCATACACTAACCTAAAACACTTTGAGAGTTGAGCAACATAATGGTGAGGATACTTTGGACTCATTCCTTAAAGGAGGCCCCACTTTGAATGTGATACATAGATTAAAATAAAATTAGGCATTCATTTTCAAATCCTACACACAATTATCTCTTGTTAACCTCGTTGAATCTATTTAGAGAATTTTCAAATTTAAACCTTGTCAAGAATTGCCCTATAATGGGGTAGTTCGTTGTTCAATGGTTAAGCTTATTGATTAGAAGATAAGGGTAAATTTTGTGTTTACTTAAGTAACGTTAATTCAAAAATGATTTTTATTTTTGATAAATTATTTTTGGTTGAAACGAAGAAGAGCCAATTCCTTTTCAAATACCTCAAGCTTATACACATCTCACCTGAGCCGATATACTAAAAATCCATAGATTTAGGGCCTTGAATCGCTTGAAAAAAAAGCAAAAACTTGGTAATGGAGACAGTCACTCTTAAGGCCAAAAGAAAAGAGAGAACAACAAAAGATAATAAGGTAAAGTAATTAAAAAAGAAAAAGAAAAAGAAAAGAGGTCGGAAAATTGGGCCTAAGTGCAGGATGAAAGCCCTAAAGGATATATCGCATCTCAACAGGGATAGCTAAATCAAATCAAAAGGATGAGAGTCAAAGCCCAAATAGCCCCAAACACATAAGGCCTTGAATTACATTCCAAAGCCCGGAAACCCAAAATCTATATATCCACTCTAAAGCCTCTCTTACCTATGCTGAATTGCACCAGGCCTTCCCACCCATAATACCACTCTTATGTAATAAGAGCTCTTCCAATCTTAAAAGATAATTTATCTTTAACAAAAATTATTTTTAAAACTAGGGCAAGCAAACTTCTAATTTTTGCCTAAGGTTCTTGACTTGTACACCCGGGATAAATAAAAGTATTTCTTTTTAAAATAGGCCTCCTCATTAATCATTTTTGAAACCCTTTGACTAAAAGCCTAACTTCATAATGTTGAACCGAAAAAAACCTGATGGATTAATCAAAGCATGTCACTTACAAAATGTTACAAAATGGATTTTAATTTTTGGAACAGTAGTTGAGAGCAAAATTTAGATTGAAAGTTAGCAAGGAAGCCTTCTTCAACTAAACTAATCATGAGTTACCTTTTCTTTAGGAAAGGAATCTTTAAAATCACAAAGCCCCATAAGAAAGCATTATGGTTAAGGGCATTGAGAAACCTTACATGATTACCAAGGATATGGGTGGTTATAAACTTGGTCCTTAAGTAAGAATTTATACCCGTTGGCAAACCTTCAAAAAAAAAAAAAGAAAAGAGAAAAAAAAAAGAAGAAAGACAAAAGAAGAGAGAGAAAGTAAAGGCATGCCACAAGATTTTTGTACAATCCATATCAACTCAAGTAGTTAAGCTTTCAAATCACATCATCTATTTCCTTTTCTAAGTGGTTACATTTTTTTTAAATTAACCATACTAGTCTAGATTATTCTTCCTTAACGCAATTTTCAATGACCATTAACTCTTTTTCAAATCAAAGAGCCTATCTTTAATGCTTTCTTTTTTTTTCATAAATGGTTTTTCAACAATTTCCCCATAAATACTTTTCCAAGTCAAGATGTCTTTTAAAATTGGTTACTTTTCTTACTTCCTCAATCCTTCATCAACTTCTCTTAGGGTTGAAACCAACTCTTAGAGTGTTATTCCCTCTTTTAATTCATTTTTAGGAATTTAGCCAACCTTTAGGATGTTGTCCTATCTTTCATTTTTAGGGATTTCATTAGCCTTTAAGGCGTCATCCCATCTTTCTTTTTAGGATACTAATCGGCTTTCAAAGTGCTACCCTCACTTTCCTCAATTCTTCTTAAGATTCAAGCTAGCTCTTAGAGCACTGTCCCCTCTTTTATTCTTTTCAAGGTTTAAGCTAGTTCTTAGAGCATTATCCCCTCTTCTATCATTTTTAGGGATCTCGCCAGCCTTTAGGATGTTGTCTCATCTTTCGTTTTCAAGATTCCAACAAGCTCTTAGAGTGCTATCCCATTTTCTATTCTTTTTAGGGTTCCAGCCAACTCTTGGTGCATTGACTACTCTTTTATTCTTTTTAGGTTTCTAACTAGCTTTTAGGGTGTTATCCCATCTTTCATTTTTTTTTTTTTAAGGTTCTAACTAGCTCTTAGAGCACCAACCTACTCTTTTATTCTTCTTAGGGTTCAAACCAACGCTTAGAGCGCTATCCTCTCTTTTAATTCGTTTTTAGAGATTCAGCTAGCCTTTAAGGCGCTGCCCTATCTTTCATTTTTAAGGATCTTACTAGCCTTTAGGGTATCGTCTTGTCTTTTATTTTTGAGATTCTAGCCAATTTTCAAAGTGCTATCCCCTCTTTCGTTAATTTCCTTTAAGGTTTATAGCAAGCCTATAGGGTACCTCTCTTCACCAATTTCCCTTTTAGCGAGCCCGTAAGGTACTTCCCCTTCATCAATTTCTCTTTAACCCATAGGGCACTTCCTCTTCACCAATTTCTCTCTAACGAGCCCTTAAGGTGCTTTTCTTTACTAAATTTCTCTTTTAGCAAGCCCATAGGGTGCTTCGCTTCACTTCACTAATTCTTATAGTGAGCCCACAAAGCACTTCTTTTCACCAATATTCTTTAGCGAGCCTGTAGAGCACTTCTCTTCACCAAGTTCTTGGCGAACCCATAGGGTGCTTCTTTTCTTCATCAATTCTTTTAGCAAGCCCATAGGACACTTCTCTTCACCAAGTCCTTAGCAAGCCTATAGGGCGCTTCTCTTCATCAATTTCTCTTTAGCAAGCCCATAAGGCACTTTTCTTTATTAATTTCTCTCAAACAAGCCGATAAGGTGCTTCCTTTCAATTCCAAATTTAGGGTTGTTAGTCCCCTAAAGATGTTCTCGCCTAGGTTAGTTAGCTTAAAGTAGCATAACCAGATTTTCCAAATAAATTCTAAGTTAAGGTTGCTAGTCCCCTAGAGATGTTTCTACCTAGGTTAGTTAGCTCAAAGTAGCACAACCAGATTTCCAAATCGATTATAAGTTAGGGTTGCTAGTCCTCTAGAGACGTTCCCGCCTAGGTTAGTTAGCTTAAAGTAGCACAACCAAGTTTTCCTAATCGATTCTAAGTTTGGATTAATGGTCCCTTAAAGACGTTCCTACCTAGGTTAGTTAGCTCAAAGTAGCACAACCAGGTTTTCTAAATTGATTCTAAGTCAGGGTTGCTAGTCCTTAAGAGATGCTTCCACCTAGGTTAGTGAGCTTAAAGTAACACAACCAGGTTTTCAAAATCGATTCCAAATTTAGGGTTATTAGTTTACTAGAGATGCTTCCGCCCCAGGTTAATTAGCTTAAATGGGCACTACCAAGTTTCAATTTAAGGTTTTAGCTAGTTCAAGGAGCGCTTCACCTATTCACCTAGTATAGTAAGCTCAAAGGAATACTATTAGGTTTCAATTTAGGGTCTTAGCTAGCTCAAGGAGTGCTTACGCGTCTCATTAGTTTAGGGTCTTAGCTAGCTTAAGGAGCGTTTCACCCGTTTTACCTTAGTTAGTTAGCTCATAGGAGCACGATTAAGTTCTCAATATCTTTTTAAGGTCTTAGCTAACTCAAGGAGTGCTTCACCCATTTTACCTTAGTTAGTCAACTCATAGGAGTACAATCAAGTCCTCAATTTCTTTAAGGTCTTAACCAGCTCAAGAAGTGCTTCGCCTATTTTACCTTGGTTAGTTAGTTCATAGGGGCATAACCAAGTTTTCAACATCTTTTTAGGGTCTTAACTAGCTTAAGAATCGGTTCGCCCATCTCATCTTGGTTAGTCAGCCCATAAGGGCATGACCAAGTTTTCAATATCATTTAGAGTCTTAACCAACTCAAGGATCGCTTCGCCTATCTCATTTTGGTTAATTAGCTCTTAGAACGTCACCTCTCTCTCCACTAAATCACCAGTGGACCATGCTTAGGTTAGCTAGTTAGTTATAACGCTTTTTAGAACAAATTCTACCTTTGGGGCAAAAATAGTGTTATTCTTGTCTTTATGGCAAAGTTTTGCTCAAACTTTACCATAAAGAGGAGTAATTGTGGACACCTTATTCCCCTTCCCCCACCCACCCCCCTTTATTTTTTTCAAAATTTTTAAAATAAGATAACGTGTCCTAAATTAAGGAAAATACAAAAAAAAAATAGAAAAAATAAGAAAACCCCTAAAAATGAGAAATTTAGAAGAATACAAAAAAATAGAAAATTTAAGAAAAGAAAAAAAAAATCATAAAAATATAAAATTTAGAAAAAAATACAAAAAATAGAAAATAAAGGATCTAAGAAATATAGAAAATAATAAATTTTTTTTAGAATAGAATTTTTAATAAAAGTAAGGAGAAAACTATTAGGCCTAGGCTTAAATTTGAATCTAGTCTAAGCTAACCTTGTCCATATATGTAATTTAACAAGGCATAGGCTAACGGTCTAACAGATAAACACTTATATATTGTATTTAAGTTTGGCTTGGAGATCAAGGGTTCGACTCTCATTAAAGGTAGAGAATGCCTTTTACTTTTATTTTTTCCATACTCTATGCACTACCATGTGTCAAGAAATCACTAGGCCATGTGTTAAATCGTGACACATGGCACTTCATGATTAGACATTAACAACAAACTTTCCTTCTCGTTCTCCCCTTTCCTTTTCTTTCCTTCCCTTTCTTACACTAAAAAATAGCACACCATAACCAAAAACCCAACACACATAGACCATCTATCATTCGACCTACAATGACTTGATGGCGTACAACACTCTATGCCTCAATCCCAAACAAATTGCAATAGTAGCTGCCCCAACTAACTGCAATAGTGGCTACGAATCTCCAATCCCCCCTAAATCATGATCCCTCACTTGAAAACACAGCCCACTCTTCATCTTTCTCTCTTGACCGCCAAACCTCGCTATGCCTCATTGACCAGCGCCGATTATGAAACACCGCAACACACAGCAATTTGGACATCTCCCTCTCTCTTTCTTGAATATAAGACCTATGACTTCAACCATCTATCTCTAGCATCACTCCACTGTTGCCCCACTCTCTCCCTCTCACATCCACCCACTCTTGGCCACAACTCCACTAATGGTAGCAACACAATCCCTTACACTAACCCACGACAATAGCCACAATGATACCATCCCTTTCCCACTGTCCACCAAACGTACAATACATACATACATCAAACACCACAGTACCCCTCTAACACTTAACTATCATAGCTAATGAACCACACCATCCCTTTTTGACAAGCCATGCACCACAAGCCCTTAGTCGTAGCTCTTAACTATTGCCACCACCCCTTAACCTTCAAAACCTTAATTGCCGCAGTCGCCACCACCTAAAACATCAACCTACGGCCACTCCCAGTTTAAGATAGGACCATCGCCCATCTTCTCATCCCTCGAAACATTGACCTCGACTACTCACTCACTCTTAGCTATCAACCATGGCCACAACCCACATCTATGACTACCACCAAATCTCAAAAACACCCAAAACAACTACAATAATCCAAGGCCTTGGCCCAAACCCCATTAAGTCTAATTTGAAACGCACGAAAAGTTCATTTCTCGCTTAAAAGACACCTCAAAATGGCCTCTGATGAACCGCTCTAGTTATTGCCACTTCTCTTTGGACACGACCTGGATTCAACTCGGTCTGGATCGACTTAACCCGACTTGACCCGATCTAGAGCTCCAGTCCGACCCACATTTCTTCCCTTGTCCAATCCTTATTTAGCTATATTGTTTTGTATTTTTATTTATTTATTTATTTGTTATTATTTGTACCCGTAGAATGTAATTGTAAAAATTAAAAAAAAAAAAGAGAGAAAATAAAAGAAAAGGAAAAAAGAAAAAAGAAACAAAAAAAGAAAAGAAGAAAAAATGAAGAAGTAATTAGTTTTATTTTTACTTTTTTTTCACACTTTAACAAAAAAATAACAAATAAAAATAAAAATAAAAAGTAAATAAATAAATAATAATAATAAATTATAATGTTATTTTAATTACTTAGAAAACCAATTTTCCAATAAAATAAAAGTAAATCAATCATTTTTTAAATTAGGGCACTTTAGAATTTCTAAAAATAAAACTCTAATTAGGACCTTTAGAAATTTTCTTTAATTAGCATCAAACCAAGTAAAAACGTATACTCGTCCCTTTTTTTAAAACTAAAATCGATCAACTTGTTAAAATTTTCATTAAACGAACTATGGAAGTTTGATCCCAAATAGCGATCATGTAAGCACTCATACGTACATGGCGACTTAAAATTTGGAAAAATTTTATTTTCTTCCTTTTGTAAATAATTCGTTAAATTCTTATTTTTTGTAAATAGGCATAATTTCAATTATAGCTTGTAAATAAACATTATTGGAAGGTTATCTGAAAAGAAAAATTAAATTCGAAAAGTTAAAAGCGGTACTCGTTTAGGGTTTAATAGGATAGCCCTTGAATCTAGATTTTTCATTTTAGAAAATTGTTTTAACAAATATTGGTTTTATCGAAAGATCAGTAACTATGTTATAATCAATCTACTCAATTGATTATAACTTAACTCTTTTTCTCGACTCCGATTGGGTGGCAACTCTAAAAACGTTTTCAAAGTAAAAGAATCTGTTTTCTTTAAATCCTAGTTAATGGTCAATATTAAATAGATAGGGTTTAATATTGATCAGTTTAAAGATGATTTATCTATAAAAATCGAGAGGAAAAAATCGAGCTTGACACCTAACAACTAAGCTCAAAGCTTCAACGCTCTTTTTAATGAGTCCTTACTTCAAGCCAATGTCAACACTATAAAGGAAATCAAAGACCTTACAGTTGCTTGAGTAACTGCCTACTAGTATCGAGTAGCCTGATACTACGATTAAAAGGTTAGACATAAGGAGTTCAAGGTCAATGACCTAGTTTGCCAGAGGTTAGAGGCTACGAGTTTGCGTGAAGGACAGAGCAAGTTGGCCCCCATTTAGGAAGACCCAATTAGAGTAAGAGAAAGCTTAGGCAATGGAGAGTGTAAGTTGGAAAGGCTTAATGGCAAGCTCATCCTTCACACGTAAAACATGAACAACCTTTGGCTATACTTTATATATTACTTTGTAAAATCTATAAAATTTTGAATGAAAAAGCTTCAATGTGCATTTGTCTCTCCCTCTCTCGTATTAAGTCTCAACCCTTAAAGGGTAAACGGATCCAATTACTAGCCAGGTCAGAACACCACCATTCTGACCCCCTTAATTAACCTTGGTAAGAGGAAATACCTCTTAACTACAAGAACACCCATTTACCAGGCAGCTCAGAATGTTACTAGCCTATCTCCCTTAGGTAACCTTAATAAGGGGAAACACCCCCTAATTAGAGGAACTCCCTTTTAATAAGTAGGACGGAACGCTACCCACTTGACTATAAGACTATACTTTGACAAACCAAACATACAAGAAAAAAAAAAGGAAAGAAAGTTCAAATACTGAATTAGCAAAATTTCATAAAGTTCAAATATTGAATCGATAAATTTCATTCATGAGGTTAAGTACAAGATTCTTAGGCCAGCATCCCGATTAGAGGTACAAGTAGAAGAAAAAAGGAATAACTATTGCTTTGATTAGCCAACTACGGTAGCTCTAAAAAATCTAAAGCTTCTATCTCCTTGGGGGGTTAGTCCGTTGATGGCTTTAGGAAAACATGGCTTTAAGTTGAGGCAAGGGTCGAAGGCTGCTAATTGGGGTCAGTAGGAGGATCACCTTGATCCTAATCACCTTAAGAAGCACCTTCAGGGGTGACCTCTTATCGAGCTTCTAGGACAAAAGCGGATATGGAAGCATTGTATTAGGACCGAATAGCAGAAGGTTTGACTAGAACTTCAGCAACTACTTAAGCAACCTCCCTCTTCTCCTTAAAAGTTGGGGCGTCTAGATGATCGAGGAAGCTCAGGTTGAGATTGGGATAATAGGAGAGCACCTTTCTTCGCATATAGCAAATGCACTTGACTAAGATGTCTTCCGACTGCTCCAACTACTACTCCATTAACTAAAAGTCAATGAAGGCTTTCTTAAGTGTGGCGTTGTTGATGACTTCTCCAATCTCCATTTTGGAGATGATCTCTTTCATCTTTGAAACCTTTCCCTAGAGCTCCTAAACTTGCAGTTCTAGCCTAATTTTTCAAACTCAGATGCCTTTAACGCTAACTTAGTCTATAGCTTGGAGACCAAGGCCTTCAACTTGGCATTCTCTCTCCTCAGGTGGACCTTAGCCTCCCTCTCCTTATCCAATTTCTAAGAGAGACGGGCCTTGATCCTCTACTTATCTTCCAATCAAGCCTCCAGGTTGTTGGCCTTCTTAGTGGCATCTTTGCAACCTCTCCCTCCTACTCTGCGTCCATTAATTTGCCTTGGGGCCTAGCTACTTGCACATAAGAGCGATGTTGGTGTCGGTTAACCTTGGCATACTTATCTAAATATTTATTTGTAGAAGACTTTGCCTCTTGCAGATCCTTTTCAGTAGACTCTCAAAAGTCCTTTACCTCTTTATAGATGGCATCGTAATTGTTCAACTGAAGCAGCACCTAGTCGTAGTACTATAAAGAAATAAACTGAGGTTAGTCCCATGATAAGAACAAAGCATGTTAATGCAAATAGGCAAGGGCTTACCTACTGGATGAGCAAGCTCAAGTGGCTCGCCATCTCCATTAGGTCACCTCTACCTATCCTTAACATCTCTTCGAGAATGACCTAATCACTAGGAGTGTAAGACCTTAAAGAGGCCTAGTAATTAAGAGTCTGGTGATGCAACATAAGGTCATTAGCCCGGACTTCCCACTTAAGCCTAAGGATTTTCCTCCTAACCTTCTTGGTCTCAGCCTCGAAAGTATGATGGTAGAGTTATTTGCTTCGAAAGATGTACAGCATTCCCTTGAACGAGTCTAGCTCAATCCCTAGGAACCTAAACTTGTTGAAGGTGTCAAAAAATTTGTCCCCATGTTCATCTACACATTTGTAGGGGTGAGCCGTCGACCACTCTTACCAAGTTGCTTGGCTTAGGGGAGAGGCTTCTGCTTCTTGGCTTTGGGCATTACCTCCTTAGAAGTTTCAAGAGCTTTTCTCTCCTGCCCGACTACTCCGAACAAGGAAGTATCCTTAACTACCTCCTCTTCCCTACTAGGAGGAGGTAGCATCTTGATGTTTGAGTCGTTAGCACTAGTGGGATTGTCCCCTATAGTAATAGGCTTAGAAGTGGGAACAAAGGTAATAGAAGGAAGACCACACCAACAAGTTCGATAACTAATGGCTTTACCTTAGAGCCAAGAGGAACACCCTGAGGCTGAGCCTCTAACTTGACCCTATTGGTCTCTCCAACCCTCGACCTCGGTTATATGGCCTTGTCCTTTAGGATGGGAGCCTTCATAGTTGGCTATGATTTGGCTATCTGAAACCCCATCAGCTCCTCTACTGAATGATAGGAAATCCCCTTAGCCAGATTCATCCCTGTAAAGAACCAAAACAAGTAATAAGGAAAAAGAAAACGAAGCAAAAGCAAAATAAAAAGTACTACCATTCACCAGCTCTATCGTGACTGACATGGATAAGGAAGATCCTTCCCCCATTTTATTAAAAGAGACATCAGATGAAGCATCTCTATACTAACATAGTAGATGAAGGCACTTGTAAAGGAAATATACTTGTACCTTTAACCCACTTCTTCTTTACAACCTTCTTCATGTTAGGGAAGAGCTCGGAGATCAGATATCAAAAGTACCTCCTCAGTGTCTCTATTGCATTTATTTCCTAGCCATCCCTAAGTGCAACCTTGGCATCACTGGGGCCAAGCTCCTTCTAAGCCCCAAGTTGGACCGGTTCAATCTACCTTATCCAAAAATTTGTCTCCTCAAGCAACTCGACCACCATGTAGTCATCTTATTAGCCCTTCATATGGTCCATGAGGTCACAAAACAACTTCCTCCCTGAATGAGGTTGGAGGTATGGCCACCTTTCCCCCCTCACCAATGCTTTTCTACATGTAGAAGTTGTTGAAAATCTCGAAGGTGGCCTTAATCACCAAATACTTGCACAATGCTTGGAAGGCCCTCAACACCCTCCACCCATTGGGAGGGACCTGCACTAAACTGCACAAGTGAAAGTTGAAGAGTTCCTTCTCGAAGTTGCTTAAGGGGAGGAATGCCTAAACACTAGACACTTCTCGAACACCGTAAAGCGCCTCCTCGACAGTAAGGCTACCTTCGCCTCCTTAGTTGGCAGTTGTACTGTCTACCCAGGGATTGGCCCAACGACAAAGTTACCCAAAATCCAATTTGGGGTAGAGACCTTACTCCGGCTTACACGGTTGCTAAGGTCCTTGCCTGTCCTAGGCGTGTCGACCAAATCCTTGGATGTAGCAAAGATTGTATACGTACACATCCTTAAGGATGGTGTTGATAAGCCTTGTTCTATCTAGGGCCTCCATCGTCATCTTGGTAAAGATGTCAAGTTGTGCTGGTAACAAGACTTCTCCCTCTCCCACGGGGGTGGATCACTCTTCATAGCCTCAAAGTTGATGAGGTTGAATTTTGATGCATTTGAAAGCATCTCACTAGTGTTAGTCAACATGATGTTCAAAGACAAGAGAGACAAAAAAGCTTTGAAAAGAAGTTTACAAAGAGTTTTGAAGAGGATTTGATGAAGAGGAAGAAATTAGTTGCAGTAAAGAGAATGAACAAAGAGTGGTTTTTTAGAACAATTATGGTATTTATATACCGAAAGCTTTAAGAAATGTATCGACGGTTACAAGGATCCATATTAGCATGAATCCTTTAGGATGCTACAATGTGGACGCATGGAGTCAGCTATGATCGAATGGTCACATTCAAAAGATGAAACGTATGCAGCTACATGCTTGCTTGCTGCGACAAGATACTTGTCACGTTACATTAAATGAACTAAAAATAGGTACGATGAAGTTATAATTTGACAAGCCACTTCTATAGAAAGTTTCCCTAAGGTCCCTCTAACTTCCAAGAAGATACTTACCTAACATTCTAAGGATACTCCGAACCATTGCTCATAATGTTCTCGCTTCGGCTCGTAGCACTCACCTTGGCTTGTTACCTTAACTCAAAAGGCATATGCCTTATCCCAGCCTAGTGGAAGACATTACTTGAACCTAAGAGGATGGAGCTTTCATGCCTTACCTTGAAACAGTCTCATACACCCTTATTCGGAAGGGTAGTTTGATAGGATCTGGTACGCCTATCAAACCCCTCCACTTCGCCTTCACTACAGCTCAGGTACCTTTGCTTTGGCTTCACAACAGGTTGGACACATCTACCTCGGCTTTACCAAAGTTGGGGCATCTTCACCTCAAACTCTTACCCGACCAAATCGGCCACATGCCTCAGAAGCCTATTCTTTCCTCTCCTTGCCTTCACTATAGCACCAAGACTGCAACTGTAAAGGGGAGGAGGTAGTTGGGGTAGTGGGGAACGTAGTAAGTGTTGATAGGGACCTTTGGACCTAAGACCAACTCAATCTACTCAGGCTCATTCTTACAACCATTGCCTCTCTCAGCCAAGCCCAAAGTTTTCCCTGCCCAATTGAAACAACTCTCCAATGACTATAAGTCTCCAAACAAGGCTAAAAGAATAGGTTAATAACCATTTCTTTACTTTTTAGACCACATCGGTTGCCACATGCCCACTTTCTCATACTTGTAGAAGTAAATTTTTCCCACTAACTATTCTCCAATTGCCAAAATTACTCTTCTATAAATACAAGGCCACTACTTAACAATAAGATACTTTACACTTTACGCACTTGAGCCATCTCTACTCTCCAGTATTCACAATTTCCAAAACCTCTTATTGACTTAAACATCAGAGTGTTCACGCCAAACAACCCTACGGTGCCCCCATCACGGTCTTCTATTTTGCACTCTTTTACTTGTGCAAAGCCCAGTCTCATCTTAATCAATGCTGACAGAATCTAGAGACGATATTGGCTATGTTCACATGCTCATATCAAATCACCAACGACATCTGAAGTGTTATATTTCGGTCCTTGGGAGGTTGTTATAGATAAATGTAAGTGAAAGTGTATATAATAAATAATAAATATAACTTTTTTAGTTAAACCATTAAAATAATATTCATGCGGTGTTTCAACACTATTTCGAAAAAGAAGCTATAGTATTGTACGTATATTGTAGTGTCACATAGATTCTGAGATCTACTATGCTGTAAGATCAAATTAATTTGAATTCTTTTAACCATCCATGTTAAGTTAATAATTAAGATATATGAAAATTCATTTCACCTTTCCATATAATAAGACAACTCGCTCACATAAATTTACGAGCCTACCGTGTCAAGAAAAACACAAGTAAATGGTATAACGGTAATAACTCATGAAGAGCATGTCTGTATCGTGAGTACGAAATATCAAGTGGTAAGTGGTACCGATATTGTGGCATAAGTGAAAGGTATTGGCTCATAAAACAAATACTTTCTAGACGGAGGTATCAAATTCAAACATGAAGACTTTCGTAAATGACGAGGCAAAGAAAACCTACGATTCCACGCACATGTTGAGAGTGACGTGGTTCCCAAGCCATAGCGAATGACTCTCTCCCTCTCTCTCTCTCTCTCTCTCTCGTTTTCACGATTTTACCTATTATTTTGATAAAATCAATATAATCTTTAATTGTATTTTTAATTATAATAATTAAAAATAAAATGTTAAAAATATAATTAATTAAACGATTTAAATTTAAAAAATATAAAATAAAAAAAAATAAAAGATTAGATCGGTTATATGAAAAACACAAAAAAATTATAAAAAGTGCCTTCTATAAATACATACAAAATTTCCAAAACCAAACCATAAAACACAATATAGCCGCAAAAACTATCAAATTTCGTTTGTTAATGGCCGGTCTTCAGTCCTATTACTTCTTCCCCACCGATTTCTTCTACCCACGTGGACAGACATCTGCCGTGGCAGACGCCGGTGCTAAGCCCGTCACGGTAGTTCCACTTCAGGCAGTCGAAGAGTCCTCGGTTGACTCCCACAAGGTTTATCAGGCTTCAAAACTTGTGATTTCGTCGAGTTCAACTGATAGAGATATGACTCGTATGACCCCTATCGTTGCTGATCCAAAGAACAAGTCATCTGATGCCTAAACTTGTTTCTTCTTTGGTGTCAAGAGATTTTTTTTTTTTCTTTAATTTTAAATAAGATCTTTTATGCTTATTTAGAAGAGTAATTATATATAGTTAATATCTTCTTTTCAAAATCTTCACCAGAAGTATTCTTTTCCTTTTGGTGAGCCATCTTATATCTTCTTCCTTTTTTTTTTTTAATTTAATTTTTGTGGTTGATATCTTTTATGTATTATGTATGATTTGGTTCTCCCATTAAATATTTCATATATGAAATTATGAGGTTCATTTCTAATGATCAATACAATCTTAACTGTTTTGTTTGAATTTCAAGTAGATATCATTATCAAATTACATCCAAGATGTATAGAAAATTTTACGGTAATACCATATTACCGTAACATAATTATAAATCACACCCAATTTCAGTGAAATATACCACGAAAAGTATAATTGAAACTCTCAAAAATTAAGTTTTTACCATTGATAGTTATGATATATTGAAATAAAATAAAAAAAAAAACTAAAATTGTGGATAGCTTTCATTTACTACTTAAGGGTTAATTGATTAAAATCAAATATGATTTACTATAATGTCATCAACGACATTACCATAAAAAGCCTCTAACTTCAATATATTGGTTAAACTTACAATCAATATAATTAATAGTAAAAGTAAAAGTTTCTTGAAACCGAAAACTGATTGTGAAAGCAAAATTCTAAATGACTTGACAAGTTTTGTGTTCCTTAACCTTGTCTTAGAATTAAAAAAAAAAAAAGTATTGAAAGTGAAAGAAATTAAATTCGATATAATTCATATTACATATACGGCAGTACCTTAATAGAAAAATATTAGTGGACCTTTAAGATTTTAGTAAGGACGAAAATATATACATTTATATTTTCTTAAAATGTGCATATATTTTTGAAAATTTGAAAAATGTTTTTTCATTTTCTTCCTTAGTTTCTTAACTAGAATTGGAAGTAATAAGTAAGTAAATACCAAGTAGTAGCAAGAAATCATATGCCAATTACTGTACAAAGAGTTTATTTTAGTGGATGCATAAATGGAATTTTATTTCCAAGTTTGTTACTTTTACGGACTTACCATTTTTCACAAGCTACTGAAGTTTGGGTAAAGCCAATGGTATATTCAGGTATATGAAACTCCGCTACCCAAGGAAAATATCGAGAGTCGTTTCGTTCATGACTATAAATTACAGGCCTTCAAATCTTGAATTGTCATTCATTTTACCATTTAATACCTCATAATTCCATCTTTTAATACCTCATAATTCGATCTTGATATATAACATATCATATAGAACAATAAGTGGTATAAAAGTATCTATTTGAGCCATCCTTACATCCTTATTCATCCCTCTTTTCATCCTATTTAACATTACTCCTCTAACGTGGCATAAAACATGCAACTCATGTTATATGCAAGTAATGCATATTCGATGAATCACTCATTTACCGAGTACATTAAAATCCTTTTCAAATTTATCCATTTCATAAGACGTCTCGAATATCCAAAATGACATGTGCACCAATTCTCAAGAAAAATTTAAGTAAAAGGATAAAAATACACTTTTAATTCTCAACGTTTAACAAGATTTTTATTTGAGCTCTCAATTTTTTTCCTTCTATTTGAGTATTCAATGTTTTCTAAGCAACCGCTCATTGGTCGTTGATAATTAATTTAAATAAACAATATTATCAAACATATTGTAATACCTCAGAACCTGGAATGCCACAGATCATTACGTATTCTTAGCCCTCTAATTACATATTAGGCTCTAAAAATCACAATGAATATTTCAAACTTAACATTTAAAACTACTGACATTGGTATAAAAATATTTCTCCCATTTCATAAAATTCAAACTCCATAGTTTATACTCCACTAATACCTATAAGATTAAAGAACTCTTTTGTCTTTTACAGTGGAAATAACGTAAATAAAATCAAACAATTAGTACGAATGGAAATTAAAAAATAAAATAAGTCTCATTCACAATTTCATTTCAATCCTTATTATTACTTTTAATATTGTTGGCTATCACCATGATAATAGTCTCCAAAACCGATGTCCAAATAGTAATAACTATCATTCCAATCCTCAGCTCCAATATTCTCATAATCAGCATATTCTCCATAACTATGTTCTTCATAAACATCATTCAAACCTGTAATTAGGAAAAAGAAATAATATAATGAGTCGAAGCTCAATACGTAACATATAACTACATGCGTGTGATCAAACGATACATATTCACCTGCGTAAAAATGTAAAACAAGTAAATCATACAATTCATTTAATTATCTTTGTTTTTAAATCAAACACACAACACATGATAGTGGTCCTCATAACCCATTCACATTACAATCGTATCATAACCTAGCATTTGAGCATGCTTCTTCAAGCCCCTCTACAACCTAATATTGAGCATGCCTCTTTGGACTCCTTTACAACAGCCTAGATTTACTCTAGATCATTTCCATTTGAGACTCCACGAGGGACAACGCATCATATAAATCATCGGGGTTACTCCCTATGGATCTACTACTATGAGAACACAAGCAATACGGAGACACTTAAGTTGGATATACATTTAATTGATTTAATATTTGCTATCCTATCACTTACATACAACAAGCATATGTCACATATTTGGACATTTGAAATCTGTTACCAACGTATTAAGCCTAGCTTTAAATCCTTAATCTCAACGATCCTTTAGAATTTCTCGCTTTTCCTTAACCAATTACTTGCAACCAAGGTCTTCTAAGGTTGTGTTTTTTACATAAACTACTCTTGCTCTTGAGGGCTTCTAATAATTGTAAGTGCAAAAAGTCCAATTGTGCATTAGTTAGGTTGGGGTTTTATTTTAACCCTTTTCTTGATTTTTGATATCACCCTTTATTATTCCATGGCTTAAGACCTTAATACCCTTTTCCATAAACTTAATTACCCCTTTGATTTTAGTAAAACTTTTATTATTTAATGACTCCCTTTTTTTTTTTCTTTATCTCAAGTATTACATTCTCCCCCCCTTAGAAGACTTTCATCCTCGAAAGTTACTTGATTCTTGGAATAGTTCGGGGTACTTCTTTCTTATCTCTTCCTCTAACTCCCAAGTGGCTTCTCATTTAGGTTGGTTTGACTATTGTACCTTGACATAAGAGATTGTCCTTCTTCTCAGTACTTGATTCTTGGTATTTACAATCTTTATAAGTTATTCCTTTGAGGTTAGATTAGATTGTAACTCCAATGTCTCCAACCCTACAATCTATACAGGTAGCTATTTTGACTCTTGCTTTAGATTTTCCACAAACTTCCTCAACATCGAAACATGGAAGACATCATGAACTCCTTCTAGACTTGGGGGTAAAATCAACCTGTAAGTTGTCTTGCCAATCATTTCCCGTACTACATACAATCCTACGTATCTTGGGATTAACTTTCCTTTCAGTCCGAACCTACTAATTCCTTTAGTTGGAGAAAATCTCAATAGTACTTTATCCTTAACCTGAAATTCCAAAGGTTGTCACCTCTTGTCTATATAACTTTTTTGGTAACTTTGAGCTATTTGCATTCTTTTCCTAATAATTTTGACCTTTTTTGTTGCCTTTTGCACCAACTCTGGCCCCAAAAGTTACATTTCTCCTACCTCATCCCAATGAATAAGCAATCTACACTTTCTTCCATAGAGAGCTTCATATGGAGCCATTTATATAATTGCCTGATAGTTGTTGTTGTAAGTAAACTCAGCTAATGGAAGATGTTCGCTCCAACTACCCCGAAAGTCTAAAGCACAAGCTCATAATATATCTTCTAATATTTGTATTGTTTGCTCAAACTATCCATCAGTCTAAGAATGGAATGCCATATTAAATTGTACTTTAATAACTAGAGACTTTTGTAAACTTTTCCAAAACATACTTACGAATCACGTATCTCTATTAGAAGTTATTGTGACCGAAATCCCATGCAGTTTCACTATCTCTTATACATACAACTTGGTCAACCTCTTTAATTTATAATCCAACCTTATAAGAATAAAGTGAGCTATTTTTGTTAGCCAATCCACTATTACCTATACCGTATCATGCTTTTCCTTAATCCTAGGAAGATAAATGACAAAATCTATAGCTATACGCTCCCACTTCTACTTTGGTGCAAGTAAAGGTTGCAATTCTCTAGCCAACCTTTTATGTTCAATCTTTACCATCAGGCACGTAGCACACTTTGAGACATACTCTACAATTTCTCACTTCATGTTGTTCCACCAATAGTACTTCTTTAAGTCCTTATTCATCTTAGTACTCCCAGGATGAATAGAGTACCTAGAGTAGTAAGCTTCCTACAGGATTTCTTGCTTAAGTTCTTCCTAGTTTGGCACACACAATCTATTCCCATACATCAAGATACCTTTAGCGTCAATGCTAAATTCAGTTACTTTACCTTGGTCCACTTTACTCTTGATTTCTTGGACACTTACATCCTTAAATTGTGTAGCTTTTATTCTATTCATAAGAGTCAGTTGAATGTGCAGATTTGCTAGTTTGGCCCCTACCAATCGATCACTATTTCTAACTCTAGTCTGCATATGTCCTCTAATAAAGGTTTTTGTGATGTGATCAGTGCCGCTATGTTACCTTGTTTCTTCTTACTAAGAGCATCTGCCATCACATTAGCTTTACCTAAATGATACCGAATGTTTACGTCATAGTCTTTAATTAACTCCAACCACCTCTTCTCTCTTAAATTCAGCTCCTTTTGGGTGAAGATGTATTTTAAACTTTTATGATTGGTAAACACTTGACATCTTTCCCCATATAAGTAATGTCTCCAAAGTTTTAAGGCTAAGATAATTGTTGCTAACTCTAAGTCATGAGTAGGATAATTATTTTCATGTAGTTTCAGTTGTCGAGTTGCATAAGCAATTACTCTCCCTTCTCGCATTAAAACACACCCCAATCCTTGATTAGAAGCATTGCTGTAAATAACATACTCCTTGCCACTCTGAGGCAATGCCAAAATTAGGGTTGTCACCAATTTCTCTTTCAGTTTCACAAAACTTGCCTTACTTTTTTTATCCTAGACAAACTTTACTCCCTTCTAAGTCAATCTAGTAAGAGGTGCTCCTATCTTAGAAAAATCTTCAAAAAATCGTCTGTAATAACCTACTAACCCAAGAAAGCTTCTAATTTCATTCACCATTTGAGGTCTTAGCCAATCCTCCACTGCTTTAACTTTTTCTGGGTCAATAGAAATACCCTATTTATTTACAATATGTCCAAGAAAAGACGCTTGCTTAAGCCAGAACTTGCACTTTTTGAACTTAGCATATAATTTCTCCATTCGCAACCTATTCAACACAATCCTCAAATGCTCTTCATGCTCTTCTTGACTTTTCGAATATATTAAGATGTCATCCATAAAGACAACTACAAACTTGTCTAGGTAATCTCGAAAGACCCTAATCATTAGATCCATGAATGTTGCTGGTGCATTCGTAAGGCTAAATGGCATTACTAAAAACTCATATAGACAGTAGCGAGTTCTAAATGTTTTCTTTTGAATATCCTCTTCTTTAATTCTCAATTGATGGTATCTTGATCTAAGATCAATTTTAGAGAATACTTAAGCTCCTTGCAACTGGTCGATCAAGTCATCAATTCTAGGAAGAGGATACTTGTTCTTTACAGTCGCTTTAGTTAACTCTCTATAATCTATACATAATGTCATGCTTCCATCCTTTTTCTTAATGAAAAGCATTAGTGCTCCCCATAACGACATGCTAAGCCTAATGAAACCTTTCTCCTGTAATTCTTCTAACTGAGTTTTTAACTCTACCAATTCTACTAGTGCCATTCTATATGCAGACTTTGAAATCAACTTTGTACCTGGTACTAAATCGATACTAAACTCGATCTCTCAGGTTAGTGGCAAACTTGGTAAGTTGTACAGAAATATCTCTATAAACTCATTTACTATTGGAACTTCTTCAATTTTCTTATCATCCCTTGCCTCTAAAGTCATGGCAGCCAACTTACCCTTACCTCATAATTCATATATAGGGATACCTATCGGCCTTTGAACTTCTAACTTTAGAAGAATTGCTCTTATCTTGGAAGATTGAAATACACCACCTATTATGGCAATTTATGGTAGCGTGATACTTAGATAGCCAATTCACTTTAAGTATTATATCAAAATCTATCATGTCTAAAACCCATAAATCTATAAGTAACACTCAACCTTAAACTTCTATGCGCACTTCTCTACAAAGTCGATCTAACACTACCCCTACTCCTAAAGGAGTATCGATACTTAAGGGTTCATAAAACAATTCGAGTTTTAACTCACATACACATATAAACACATTGTATTTGTATGAATGTGTGGCACTCATGTCAAACAGCACAAAAGCACTAGTACAGTATATAAGGAGCATTCCTACCACGGTATCTTGTTTGATATACTCTTGGTGTTGTTGTGATTAAAGCGCAAACACTTGGGCTAGACCTTTCTGTTTCGGCCATTGAGGTCTAACAACTAGTGCTTTGACTTATACCCCCATTAGGTGTTGCAGTAGAGTATGCTATGGAACTATAATCACTTATTCTCTTATTATCTTACAATCAATTGCTTTATGGCCTCTCTACTTGCAAATGTTGCAAAAGATCTGTAGGATAGATTTCTCATTACATGTTCTACTTGAATGCATAACTTTACCACAAGAAAAACAAGCCCCTTCGAGCCAACTGCATTGGCATAACTCATGAGGCCCTATACATCATGAACACCTTTGCACTAGGGCTATCATTGGGGGTGGAGGTGGAGGCAAGAATAGATAAGTTGGCTTAGGCTAGAAAGGCCTAATTAGAATGGCCATAGGTCTAACTGGCGACATTAGGTACATATGTCTCTTACCCCATTTTAGATAAGTGACACTTGGCCCTGATCTCTTATCGAGAACCATGCCTACCCTATGGGACTTCTACTCTTCTCTTCTTCTCATACATTGCTCTAACCATTTGGGTCTCTCTACAACGTCTGCTTAAGTCATTAGTTGAAAAAAACTTACTTCATATTGTAAGTCTAGCTCTAACCCTTGTAGGAAATGATGAGCTCGTGATCAATCATCAGCTCAAATGACTTCTGGCGAGAACTGGCTTAAGCGGTTCACCTCCACCTCATACTTAGCAATAGACTTGCTTCCCTACTGGCAATTGTAAAATGCATTCTTCATAGCATCTCTTATGTTGTTTGGAAAGTACTTCTCATAAAATAGGTCTTTGAATCTCTACCAGTTGATCAACCCCTGAACTAATCTGCTCTCACTGGTGTACCACAAAGCTACTGTACCCCTCAACATATAAGTAGCATAACTAAACTTTCTCTCTTTGGCACTTTAAAAGAAACAAAGACCTTCTCTACTTCTTCTATCCAATGATACATTTCAATTGCATCCTCCTTTTTGGAGTTGAAGGGGTTGATTTGTCTAGCAAACTTGTCCAAAGTAAACTGTTCTTATTGTCGTCCTGCAAGCACCCCTAACATATGGTTCAAAGTATGGAGTAGCCGAATACTATCCACTATATCTTAACCTCGATCTCTTTGGGGCAACTGTTTATCTTGTGGTATCTAACCACCTTGCATGGTAGCCTTAATTGGTGGAAATCAGTCACCTTATTACTGCCCTCCTACGTTTCTCTCAACTAGAGCATCTTACCCGGTTCCAACATTGTTGTTAAGTACAAGGATTCTCTTAAGTGACATTCTACAAGAGATATAAGTATAAAAGGAGATAAACAATTAAATTATAAGAAAAGAAGTAGAGAAAATCTTATCAAACAAGAAGTAAAATAAATACTTAACGTAATACAAGTACCAAATAAAGTAAAAGAACTTAAATAGAAAAACTACCACTTCAATCGAAAAATTTTACTTGTTTCCAAATTCTTTCATCCTTCTATAGATCCATCACTTATATATTTTATAAATCCTTTAACCTAGGGCTTTGATACCACTTAATCTACAACATCTCAAAACCTGGAACGCTACAGATCATTATGTATTCCTAGCCCTCTAATTACACATTAGGCTCTAAAAACCATAATGAATATTTCAAACTTAACATTTAAAACTACTGACATTGGTATAAAAAAATTTCTTCCATTTCATAAAATTCAAACTCCATAGTTTATACTCTACTAATACCTACAAGATTAAAGAACTTTTTTGTCTTTTACAGCGGAAATAATGTAAATAAAATCAAACAATTAGTATTAATGGAAATTAAAAAATAGAACAAGTCTCATTCACAATTTTATTTCAATCCTTATTATTATTTTTAATATTGTTGGCTATCACCACGATAATAGTCTGCAAAACCGATATTCGGATAGTAATAACTATCATTCCAATCCTCAGCTCTAGTATTCTCATAACCAGCATATTCTCCATAACTATGTTCTTCATAAATATCATTTTGACCTGTAATTGGGAAAAAGAAATAATGTAATGAGTCGAAGCTCAGTACGTAACACACAACTACATACGCATGATCAAACGATACATATTCACCTGCGTAAAAAATGTAAAACAAGTAAATCAAACAATTCATTTAATTATCTTTGTTTTTAAATCAAACACACAACACATAATAGTGGTCCTCATGACGCATTCACATCACAATCGTATCATAACCTAGTATTTGAGCATGCCTCTTCAGGCCCCTCTATAACCTAATGTTAGGCATGCTTCTTCAGGCCCCTCTATAAAATATAAATCTACTTTAGATCATTTCCATGTGAGACTCCACAAGGACAATGTGTCACACAGATTATCACGGTTACTTCTTAGGAATCTGCCACTACGGGCCCCTAGAACAAGCCAAACATAAGCAATATGGAGACATTTAAGTTGGATATATATTTAATTCATTTAATATTGCTGTCCTATCACTCACATACAACAAGCATGTGTCACGTACTTGGATATTTAAAATCTATTACCAACGTATCAAGTCTAGCTTTAAACCATTAATCTTGACGGTCCTTTAGAGTTTCTTACTTTTCCTTAATCAATTACTCGCAACCAAGGTCTTCTAAGGTTACGTTTTTCACATAAACTACTCTTACTCTTGTAGACTTCCGATAATTGCAAGGTAGAAGTCTAAACCTGTAGTGTGTAAAAAGACTAATTGTGCACTAGTTAGGTTATGGTTTTATTTTAATCTTTTTCTTGAATTTTTGATATCACCCTTCATTAATCCATGACTTAAGATCTTAATACCCTTTTCCATAAACTTAATTATCCTTTTGAGTTTAATAAGATTTTTATTATTTAATGACTCCCTTTTTCTTCTCTCTCTCTCAAGTATTATACACACATATACGCACACGTATACACACATATATATAAAGGGATAAAATAATAAAATTCAACAAACTTGAAATATGGTAAGAAAAGAAAGAATGGAATTCACCGTTCCAATGCCTTGTGGTGAAGTTATTGCAAAGAAATTAATAAAACTTTCTCTAATTTTTTTTTCACTATTTTTATTGTTTTATCTGATTAAATATATCTAATAGTATTATTTATTTAAATTAAATAAAACTTCCATGTGGATGCAAAACTAAATGAAGTTAACGCAAGTTTTAGTTTATAAGAGTTAAAAAACTTAAAGGGCTCCAATAGAAAAGAAAAGATAAAAAGAAGGTTGAAGACATAAGCAAAATAGTAGGTAAATATTGAGGATTAAAAGTGTATTTATTCCTCATGTAAATTATGGAGGAAAATGTTAGCGGTATCCTATAAACACTTGTTAATAGTCAAGAAAAGAAATTTCTATGTCTTTCCATGCACTTAATTTTGTGAAGTAAATTAATATGGATGAGCAAGTATAGGGTGGATGGGATATCCGTACTGTAACCTATAGGTACCAGTTCTAAAAAATTTATTCTATAACCTACCTTCTAACCCCTTTGAACCACCCTACAAGGTATAGGGTATTATATGAAACCTGTAATATTTTTCTAAATCTTCCTTCAAAATATTGTGTTAAATGCATAATCAATGTCAAACCTTTAATTTCATTATCACTGGACCATCCAATTATACTTCGAAAGAAATGAGATTTTATAGTACAAGTAAATGGTTTTATAGTCCATATGTATTGGAAGTTAAACAATATACATTTTTCTAGTAGCATAAATAAGTTAATAACTGAGATATTTTTAAAATTTTATTAGACTAGAGTTAGTAAAAGAGGAAGAAGGAGGTGAGAAAATGAGATAATAAATGAAGAAAAAGGGTTTAAATTTAAAAAAAAAAAAAAGAAGAGAGAGAGACTAAATAATATATACAAGTAGCATACAATTTTCGGGTTTTATAATGAGTTAGGGTTTTGTTATTACTTTCTTCAAGGCTAAAAAAAATACAATAGTAAATTATAAAGTGAAATACAAGATATCCTAAAGCATATATGTTATATACTATAAAGTATGGATTCTAGGGTACATATAGAATAATCTAACTTCATACTTATAACCCATTCTGTGCAAGCAAATTTCAAGAAATTGTTACCTAAAACCTACTATGAGACCTTCGTTTCCTACTTGGAATAAATCTGATAGAATATGGTTTAGGTGGATACTTTAAATGACAAGGTTGCCCGCTTGCTCTTAGCTAAATAATAAACCTTGGAAAAATAAAAGTTTCTTCACTTAGCTAGTTAGCTAATGCTTGATTGCATTCATTAACAAGACCAAATTATAAAACTCTAATGATACATTTGGTTGAAAGAACGGAATAAGATATGAATAAAGTCATAATTTCTAAAATAATAGAATAAAAAAATAGATAATATTTTATTTGATTGCACTCAAAATTGAGAGTAGTAGTAAACTATTAATATATCTAAAAATACCAATAAACCTTTAACCCAATTTATTGCTTGAGTTTTGATTATATCTTATGATTAGAGTATGAAACTACACCAAAAAGAAGTTATAATGATGCTCTTATTATGTAAAGAAATTACAATTATTTATTTGACAATATCATAAATTTCATTAAATACTATTATGAAAAATTGAGCACGCAATACTTGTATGAGGATAAATAGTTATTATGTTCCTAACATACTATTTTTTTCTTTTTTTCTTTTTTTTTCTCTTTTAAAAAAACACATTTATGACATGAATTTTAAATGGCAGTGATAAGTGACACGTACGATCATCAGTACAATGGCATAGCTTATAATGGAATATTTTTATTTTTTTAGTATCTCGTGAACGGAGGCATCAAATATGAAGATCTGTTCAACCAAAGTTCGTGAAAGACGAGACAAAGAATACGCATGATTCCACGCGGATGTTGTGAGTGACATGGTGGCCAAGTCAATGTAACCTTCACCTCCTCCTTAAATACCCATACATAACTGCCATAACCAAACCACAAAACACCACACACAACCAAAATTTATCAAGCTCACTTTGTTAATGGCCGGTCTTCAATCCTATTACTTCTTCCCCACCGATTTCTTCTACCCACGTGGACAGACATCTGCCGTGGCCGACGCTGGTGCTAAGCCCGTCGCAGTAGTTCCAGTTCAGGCAGTCAAACAGTCCTTGGTTGACTCCCACAAGGTTTCTCAGGCTTCAAAACTTGTGATTTCGTCGAGTTCAACCGACAGAGATATGACTCGTATGACTCCTATTGTTGCTGATCCAAAGAACGAGTCATCTGATGCCTAAACTTTTTTCTTGTTTGGTGTCAAGAAATTTTCTTTTTTTTTTTTTTATAAATTTTAAATAAGATCTTTTATGCTTATTTAGAAGGGGTAAGTATATACAGTTAATATCACCCCTTCAGATTCTTCACCAGAAGTATTCTTTTTCTTTTGGTGATCCATCTGGTATCCTTTTTTTTTTTGGGTTGATGTCTAGTATGTATCATTTGGTTCTTCCATTGAATATGTCATATGTGAAATTATGGAGATCATTCCTAATGATCGATACAATCTTAATTATTTTGCGATTATTAAGCATTTTTCCTTTCCGATTATGTTATAATTTGTGTAAAAAGGATTTAAATTTGATCTATTTTATCGGAAGATTAATATTTACGTTATTAAATTACAATGATTTTATATCGGTTATTAAGCATTTGAATTTCTAAGTAGATATCATTAATAAATTACAGCCAAAATCAATATATTGGTCATATAAATTACTGTCAATATCACTGATATTAAAAGAAACATCTTCTCAAAACCGAAAATTAATTGTGACAGAAAACTTCTCAATGATATGACAGATGTTATGTTGTTTTCAAAGCGAATTAAAATGGAAAAAAAAAAGTTAAATTCATTACAGTACTTCATAGTAAAATATTAATGATACCTTCGAGGTATTTATTAAAGATGAAAAGATATATATATTTATTTATTTCCATAAAATGAATGACCAGTTTTTGGTATTTGGAAAATATTTTTATTTTTCCTTTTGTACTCGAAACATCTATCCATGCAATCGGTAAATAATGAGCAAATAGTAGAAAGAGATCATATATATTACCGTACATAGGGCTTATTCTATTAGACTTTTTGTACACGTGATGCACGCGCTTTGATTTGGAAAAAATGGAATTTTGTTTTGTTGCTTTTATGGACTTTCAACAATTTTGACAACCTATGGAAGTTTACGTCAAGCCGATGGTATATTCAAGTATATGCCAAATTTTCTATTCAACTCTTGTGTTGAATTTGTTGTTGATAGAGAAGTAAAATTTTAGGGGGGAAGATAAAGCTCCTCTTTAATTTTGTCGCTTACCTAAGGAAAATATTCGGAGTTGTTTGGTTTAGGATCATAAATAAATCAAGCTGAGGTTCAAATTACAAACTTCATTCGACATTTTAGAATTTGATCCCAATTAAAACTTTATCATGCTTAAAAATTAAAATTTTGAGTTTGATTCAAAGTTGAAGTTTGATTTAATTAAGTTCATTTAACTCAATTTATCTTAAAAGTATTCTTTTTCTAGTTATAATAATATTGATATTAAAACTTAGCTTGAACTTAGTTCAATTTGAGCTAATTATACTCGCAAACCACTCAAACTGAGTATCACGACATTTAAGCTTAACTTGATAGAATCAAACTAAAGTAAAGATCGAATTGAAACCAAATGGCTTTCAAGCAGATTTCATAGATTTATAACCTTAAGTTTAGTTGAAAAATGTCAAACTGAAATATCAGTTTGAATTTACTATTAGTTAATATATGACTTTTAAAATGGGGAGTTGGATATTGTAAGGGAAGGTCCTTTCGAATGAGGGTGAGAGAAGAAAGAAGGGTGTGTCGAACTTTCTAATATACTCATGATGAGTGAGCCAAAATCTAAATTGAATTCTTATACTTGCTGGAACTTATTTATAATATGCTAAATGATTAGAATCCTCTAACTAATATATTCAAGAATTTTACAAAACGCTGAAGTCTTAATTGGTGTGGTCTCTAGAATACAGTTTAGTCTTACATATATTGAGTATTAGATCGAACATCTAAAACTATATGATCAAGCATGCAGGCATCTAGAATCTTTTAGTTTAATCAACTATAGGTCTAATTGAAAGTAAGAGAAAGGGTGCTAATAAGGAATTGTTTAGTTAAAAGAAAAAAAGAAAAAAGCATAAAAGATATATTTTAAACCCTCAAGTATTTAAAAAGATGTTTTTAATATTTAAAAATATATATTTTTCAAAAACTTAAAGGATCAAACACTGAATTTTAAAAATAAGCTATCTAAAACAGAATACATATAATAGGATATATTTATAACTTAATAAAGAAAAAGAAAAAGAAAAAATGAATCACATCGTTTAATGGATATCCTGAATGTTCTTTCTGTTAACTTTGGGGTTTTTAGGTGTGAGAATAAGATGAAATGCTTCTACAAAGGTCTATTATGGTGGCCCTAATTTAGCACCATTAATGGTGATAACATGTTTTACTTTTTTTCCTTTTGGGAATTGACATAGAACAATAATTTTGTATGGTCATAACATAGAAATAGAATATTACATACTCTTACCACGATTATATCCTATCCATTGCAATAATTTGCTACCTCAAGTCATTAATCTTGACAAGACCTTTGTGGCCAATAGACAAGAATACTAATCTTCTAGGTTACCGTTCAAGGAGTCAAAAGGCGAGTCGTATGCATGTTAAAACGAAGTTGGCGTATGGCTTGAAGTGCTGGGAGTTCCCTCATCTTTTTGTTCCATTGCTTGTAAAGCAAGTACCCTAAACCCTAAGCCTAATTGAAGTTTTCCTAGAAAGCTAGGTCTAATTTATCTTTTAGCCCTATAATTATGAATTAGTGAAAATAAATTTGTTATTTTTTTTTTCAAGATTCAAATCATAACTAGATGTTGCTACTAATTTTATATTACCAATTATTGCTTTATGCTATATTTTGGTGGAGATTGTGAAAATTGAGAAGTTGAAGAGAATTGTATAGTGTAAAGAAGATATTATGGAGAAGATTGGTAAGCGGAGCTTATATAGAAAATTAGACATTAAAATTATCTTATAGGCTTATGATTGTAAATTGGATATCTAGAGGAGTACGTTCAGGTTTTAAGTCATGATTTGTTGTTCTTGTTAATTTTATTTAGTTAATTCTTGTTTAATTTGTGCATTTTTGGGATTTATATTAAGTAACATTAGAAAAAATAAAACAACAAATAGTTGAAACTTTATATAAAATACTCAAGCTTTAATAATATAAATATGGGTAAATTGCATATATACCTACTTATGTTTACTCTATGTGCACTTAACTCTTTATCTTTTAAATTAAGTATTTAATAGGCCATGCTTTTAGATCTTTTCTCTACTATTTTACATTGGATAAAATAATGAAAGATATTAAAATTAGTAAAATAACATCAAATAAGAAAAAAGAGAGAGAGACCCCTTACATAATGGATGTTTTACTATACTATTACATTCCAATCAATCATTTTCTCACATATTTACCCCTTAGTATAAATACAAAAAGGCTGAAGTACTAAATATGTCACAACAATTAAATAGCCTCTAAACTCTCAATTATTAAAAAACTCTAAATTTGATAAATCATTTGCTCAACTATTGTCACTCCCATCCTAATCCTAAAGTCTAAGTTGTATAAAATATCTAAAATTTGAAAATGCTAAATAGGTGAGTCTTAAAACCCACTAGAAGCTGCTATGAAAACATACATAAAGGCAATACTTGCACTCAAACTTAAAATTACTAAATGCAACAAAATGCTAGTCTATTATCAAAATAATAGTAATTTGTCAAGCAACTTAATTATGAAAACTAGAATTTAGAATAATAGAGATTCCAATTTCACACAAATAATAAATTGTAGATTAATATCGTATCAACAAGTAAAGGTGGATTGTAGCCCATATGAATGATAACATTAATTACAATTGGACTATACCCTTGATTAACAAGTACACTAATTATGGTTAAACCATAACCTAAAATATTGATGTTAATTATGTAAATGGATTGCAACCCACAACAACAAGAATAAACAACACATCAATAAATTATTTAAATATTCATTAGTCAGGTTTATAGATATCATAATGCACGCAAGCAACAAACAATAGTAGCTTCGTACCTATGATACATCTAAAACTTTGATAACTTTATATTAAGATTAGCACCTAATCCAACATAGAATATAGATGAGTACTCAATATCCAAAGATCATAAACTTAATACTAAAACTTATTTTCTTTGTTTATCTAAGTGATTAAAACCTTATTAGGTCTAAGAATGTATTCCAACAAAAATGATCTAGTTAGTGACCTTTAAGAAGTTAAACAAAATAAGAAAAGAAGTGTAGGTCAATTGCCATATGGAGTGTTGATTGACTGCAAGTGTTATTCCTAAGGCTAGTCAATCACTAGTCTATGGTCCGGTTGACCATGGGTCCTACGAGGCACTCCATTGATCACATTTTAGTAAGTTAACCATGGTAGGGGGGATTTCCTAGGTTTGTGGTTTGATCCTATGAAATTTTTATAGGTTCCAACCCTTTTCAATACAAATTAACCAACTTCTATAAATCCCAACATAAGTTTAACCAAATCTTCAATTCATTCACATATTCAATCTTAAGTGTTGATCTAAATCTACAATTTAATTGAAATCCTATGATTATAGGTTTAGAGGTTTGAGGGAAATAGGAAAAGATCTAGTTTGTTATCTTAGGACCTTGATAAAATGGACATCTTTATGTATTTAAAGCTCAACATGTTGATTGATTACGTACCTTTTGTAGAATTGTAGAAGGCTTAGATTTCTATCACTTTGAAGAGAAATAAAGACAATGAAACAAAGATACATCATTTTTTTTTTTTGTATATTCGTATAAAAAATCCTGATCTTTAGTTTTAGGTGTGGTTTGACCCTGTAAATTTTCAAAGTGTGATTTTTAGCCCTCTAAATATTCATAAATTAACAAATAATCCCTCATAACTCCTTAAACTTTGATTTTAATATATAAGCACCTCTTAAACTTTGATTTTGATATATAAACACCCCTTAAACTTTAATTTTGGTATGCAAATACTTCCTAAACACCACATAGTTTAAAGGGCATTAAGAGGTATTTACACACCAAAATCAAAGTTTAAAGAGTTATTCTTAACTAAGGGAGTTGTTTATCAATTTATAAAAGTTTAGGAATAAAAAACCATACTTTGAAAGTTTAGGAGAAAAATCTGCACCTAAGTCAAAATTTAGGAATGTTTTGTACAATTTTCCCTTAGTTTTTATAATGATAAGAACATCTTAAAATCAAGATCTATTAATCCTCAAAAAGAAGGAATTGATGGATGATGGTGTTAAGGGGGATGTATAGACTTACCTAGAAATTGAGAACCGATTTGGCTTAACGCCAACATTAAGCTCTATCAAAAGAGAGAGTTTAGTTTTTCTCTTCAATGGTTGTAAGGTGGAAATAAGAGGTCTTTAGGTTTATATAAGATTTAGCAATTAACCTTGGGAATATAAAAGGTTTAATTACCATATTACTCTCTTTTTTGAAATTATTTCAAGGGCATTTCATATACTTATGACTCATTCACTTTGCTAAATGGAATAAAGGAAGAATACAATTCCAATTCATTAGGAATGGAATAAGAAGAGAATGGCTATTACGTTGTTTAGCTTGGTTAAAAATACAAGTAAGGAACAAACCTTGATAAAAATTAAATGACTAAATTATGCTTGTCTCTCTCCATTCTCACTAGTTAAGCTCTTCTTCTCCTCTATTTTTTGTTTTAGATGGCAATAATAGAGAACAATAATGCTAGATCTTCATATCCCATAAAAGATACTAAAAAGAAGAAATTAAAACGAAAGTAAAACCCATCTTTCTCTTCATCTCCTTTCTTATCCAAAACCCTAAAATTCTTATTTCTCATCCTTTCCTCAATAAATCCTAACTCTAAGAGTTAGTTGTGGTGTTCTATTGTGACCATGATAATGAGTGGCTAGCAACCTTAAGAGTTGAGTGATACATTGAGTGTTGTCATAAATTGCATGTGGTTGTTCATTGATAGTGACTTGTTGGATATTGAAAAGTACAGTCAAGATTGGTCTTATTTGTAAGTAAATCTAATGTGTGGTGCTATGGTAGAAGGTAGATGTGCAAGTATAAGTAATAGTAAGAGTGTAGATGTGCTTTGAAATAATGGAGCTTAGCTTGGTGTTACTCATTGGCTCGTGCAAGCATGTTGCAATCTCGTGCTTGATTAGAGCATGCATGGCTATGAATGTGTTCAGTGGTCAAGTTTGGCTTAGTAGAAATAACGGCTGAAAATTGCAATGTTGGAGTTTGCAGATGTGTCTATTGTAGGTATGGACAGTATGTCAATGTGTTAGAGAAGATATCTCCTATTTGTTTATAATATACAACTCCAAAATTTCTACATAATTAAAAGACCAAAACTAATACAATCAAGTGTAAATTATAACAACTTGATCTTGGCATGAGTCTTAAAGTCCTACACTAGATCGGATCTTAAGGCCTACAATACAATCATAATTTGTAAGCTTCTTTTGTACCTTAATCCCATTGCCTTACCACTTAGCCATACCATAATCCTATCCTACCTTCTTGAGAAACACATGCACATGTCATATGAAACATAAATTCAAATGCATTATTGTAACAGAAATAACAAATAATATGGCTTATTATCTTTAGATTAGCCAGCAACTAGTACAAGAATACTTAAATTTTGCTACATCGTATAACCAATATCAAGACACTAGTGTGAGACCTTGCAAAAACTAGCAATTAATTCACCATTGATCAATTTGTAGACGATTCGTAAAATTTAGAATGATCGCATAAACTGAACGATTGAGTCCGAATTTTATGACAAAGTTAAAAATAAGAGTAAAAAAGACCCCGTAAGTTTAGAATTAGAAAAATAAAACAATAAAATAGTTGAATATTAAATTATTAAGTTATATGTATATCACTTGTTATTTATCGGAAATACGTAAAATAAGTTTCGATAATTAACAAATTGTTAGAAATATATTATATGTGAGTATATAAATTAATTTTAAAAAAGGGAAAATGGAAAGTTTAGTACTTAATACACACTTTAAAAATTATAAATTATATCAACATTCTTAGAATTTAGTTGAATTTCATGATGATGGTCATAAAAGAAAAAAATTATTAAAAGAAATAACGATATACCTTTAATATCTCAAATTAAGCCTATGTATATATGATTTTGTTAGAATTTTTAAGTTTATCAAGTTTAATCATTATATCGTAGATTTTTGTAATTTTAAATATAACTTATGATAAATATTTTGAAATCAACTACTTCATCTTAATAACTAATATTAGTGAATAAAATTATATATAAGATGTATATGAATAAATCCCAAATAATTAATAGAACATATCCATATATATCATATATTAAAAAAAATGTATTTAGGATCTTATTTTGGAATGTAAGATCGATAAAAGTAGGTCTAAATAAGACCAAATTGTAATATGAGTTCCTCAAAAGTTATAAGGAATGGTTCCATAAAGTTGAATTTAAAAAATAAATTGAAATACAACAATTTAGATTATAACGTAAAGTTTATCAAGTTAAATTTTAATTAGTTGAGAAATAAAAATTTTAGATTAAATGTATAATATAATGTTTTACTACTTTTGAAATATATTATGAAACTTTATAAATAATAAATTATGATAAAAATTACTTTTGGAATGTCACATAAACTTAGATCAACAAAAAACAAACAAATATATAATAATTTTCATCGCTTTAACGAAGGTGGTGAAATGTTGCTATATATATATATGGCTTAAAGCTATATTTCAATAGATAAGCGAAAATCAAGGAGAGTAGGGTAAGGGAGAGCAAGAGAGGGAGAGAGGAGAGAAAGAGAGGGAAAGAAGAGAGAAAGAAGATGGTACTTATTTAACGTGTATATATATAACAGAATAATATATATATTTAATAAAGTTTTGATTATAAGTAATATAAAACCTAAACAACTGAATAAAATTATAAATTTAAATTAATAATAATAATTTGAAACTTATATGTAATAAGGATAAAAATAATGAAATGATATTCATATTATAGGAGTGAGTGATCACAATACGACTTACATCAAACTTAAGTGAGTAAATCAGAGATTTCAGGTAAGTTAAGATCCATGCTTCACGGCATGTTAGAGTACTGCATTATAGTATTCAAAGACTTAAGAGTACTTTTGATTGTGCTTATAACTTAGTTGAATGTGCGCATGCTTTGTGTGTAATTATTATTTGAATTGTGGACTTCGAGTACTGCTTTATATGTTTGTATTTAATTCACTTTGCTTTGTGAAATAGTTAATCACCACTTAACTAAACGTAACTAAAGACTAATCTTTTACTAACTAGACATACATATCAACCACTAGGGAGAGATGATTAAGACTCTCGGGCCAAACACAGACTCCCTTCGATGAGAATAACTGAAATGGTCATTTCCTTATCTTTAACTGAACTAAATGATAGGAGAGGAGGTCGCGATAAGGTTGAGAGTCATGGTTCAAAGGTGGTCATGGGAGGAGGGTGTTCTCCATAAACTTCGATTTGGTTTTAATTCACAAGTATACAATACCAATCTCCTCAACTCAAATTAGAGCAAATACAATTCTTTGATCTCACAACGAACCAGATAACGTCGTACTATAACTATTAATTACTTTCAAAATAATATACTTCGACTAAGGAGTCAAGACAAATAGAGACTTGTAAAAAATGGACTTTTGCTTGGCCATCTTTTACCTTTTTCAGAAAGTAACTAGCATATGGTACTCTAGACATACCACTAGTTCTCATCGCGTTATACATAAATGCCAAAACTTATGGTTTTTGGTAAACATTTCAATAATGCTAGAAACTTTAGTTGAATGGAAATACAACTATTTTAATAATTTGTAAACTATTTGTGTTCTTGAGTAAGTATTTTAAAAAGCTCTAACATAAGTTTCACTAATAATAGGTATAGAATTAGATACTTTAAAGCGATTGAGTTAAGTACCCTTGGTGTGACTAGGTTTACAGTAGCAACTGTAAGACCAACTTCTATCCTAAAATAGTTTACACGATAAGACTGTTACAGCTCCTTCCCTTCAGGACATGGTAACTGGTAAATGGTAATTAGCACTGCGGCCATTAGAATCGAAACTTGTACTAAGGTACTGGTACCATAACCATTTAATGCTCCTAAATCTACCTTACATCCTTTTAGTACATAACTCCACTTAAAATATTGTCATATATCAATTATTGTGGTGAAACAACACCTCAGGGACACTGGTAATGTGATTACTAGACCAACCATGCACAAGAAACAAACACCACTCATTATTTCGAATATTTATTAATTCCATTTCATATTTCACTAGTTAACTAAGCATAAACAATAAACATGGTTATCACAATCCTGGTTTAGCAAGGACGAAAGCAAGTAACTTGGTATTGGATTCAATGTCTACACCTAAAGTATAATTAAAAGTATAGTTCCTTTTAGAATCTTATTCTTGAATTCTGAAACCCTAATTCTATCCTTATGTAATTTAACTGTACCTTAAGCTTGTGAGTTAGATAAATAACAAAGTTAATAAATGCTAACTAGGTTTAAAGATCATTATGAATCACTCTAAAATGATTAATTAAGAATTAGATTTGTTATAGAAAGGTAATTTTAACAAAAAATAGAAGACAAAGAGGGATAGGAAGAGCATAGGGAATATTACAACCATGCTTCTTGGTCATTCTTTTCACTATATGTGACATTTACTAATTCTCAACTAGCTTCACATCTATATCCTTAGTGATGAACCCTTCATTCCTCTGGAGCCTAACTTCATACCCATACTTTCCATCTTACACACTCGTACTTCCCATATTAACGTCACTTGAGAGGTTCATAGGCATGTTGGTCATAGCCGTGCTTCTTGCCTTTGTTCCTATATTCTCTTATTTCTTCTCCATTTCCACCATTGTTTTAGAAAATCCATCACAATCCTAATATTAACACACCACAAGATCCAAAATCTACTCCTATTTTTATTTAATAAACCTTAGCAACAAATTAAAGACTAGCAACAACATTTGCAAAGATTAGAATTTACCTTGACTGATCTCCTGGTTTTAGACCGTTGAATAAATCCAACGACAACTTGTACCACTTTCCTTTAAAGAAATCTTTTAATCAACTCTTCACAATTAGATACAACTTTAATATAATCCTACCGTACAAAGATTCCTATCTTATTTTTAAGATGATCATAGCTATTGCCTCATGTTACTATTCAATTGTTAGAGAGTTTTGCTAATAAAAGAAAGGAGTATGTAACTATAAGTTAGGTTTTTATACACTAGGATTTCCCACTTTTCTCTTATTTTCCATTTCTACCCATCGTAAAACTTAATTACGTAAATGCCATTTACTATAAGTCTATTTCTTTTATTAAATTTTTGTAGGCTTTACAGTAGGGTTGGTAACCATCGAAATAGGTGAGTCATCTACGTGAAACGATGAATATTATGTGTTAGGAAACTTTGGAAGAAGCTATCAATTGGCCGTAATAGTTGTATGGGATATTATTATGGATGGGAGCATTGGATGGATACATGTATTGATTCTAATATGTGACAACTTTGTTTTGGTTTTTGGGCACTTGGATTCTTGGACTCTCCCTGTACATAAATAAGATAACTAATTGAAATTGTGCTTATGTGTTCTATTTAACGTTGCATTTACTATAAATAAGAGAACTAATATGTGACATGCTTGCATTTAGATCGTCTTGGGATGTATTATTTCTTAGTGATTTAAGTACTTTCTCAATAATCTATATACAACCTTTTCTTAAATCTTTCTAGAATTAGATTATTTTGGAAAATCCATCGAATTTTAGGCATAACCATGCCACAAAATGAAATTTAATCATTTTGCCATTGAAGTCAAGTTGACCCGTGTTGTTTACAAGCATGAACAGTCATTTCATGGCTTAATTTGCATTCAGTTCCGGTTTTCCTTCTCTCTCCCTATAAATCATGTTACAGTTTTAAAATTTCATTTTAAATGCTTTTGTATACTTGTTTTTTAGATTAATATTTCATGAATGCATTATTGTCCCACCACTATTCAAGAAAGTAAAGATCAAGAAATATACACCAAATTAAAATATTTGGTTGCTAATATCAATTAGCATATAAATGCCCGCAATGCTTTTGCAAATAAAAGAAAATAAAAATTACTTAAACTTGTTAATAGTATTTATTAAGAGAAGTAAAGAAAATATTAAATATAAACTGGTGATGATATTTTAAAATTTAATTCATATGTTTGATGGAGGGCGTAAAAAGGAAAGATTAGTAAATTCCATCTAGATTATACAAAAAAATAAAAAAGAGAAAGTCTTTCTTATTAAATCCCAACACCGTAGTCTTTACGTCAAACATATGCAAAACCACTACAATAAAAAGTGGTCAACCCCTTTCTTTTAGTAGAGATTTGTTTTCACTTGAATATAAAAACATTTCATATAGATTATTTAAATCGGAAAAGTCAATATTTCATTCTAAATATGCGAATGCTTTAAAAAGAAAAAGATATAAGAACAAAGATATAAATAATTAAAAAAGTAAGTTGAAAAAAGTATGGTTAAATAAACAATCCATCCTTGCCACTAACTGCACCCAACATGGTGTATTTATTTTATTTTATTTTTTTCAAAATACTTTACAATGGAACCAAAATATGAGACTATAAATACTAACTACAAGCCCATATTGTTACGTCACCCATTCTTCTCACCCTAGAAAATAATCGTACGAAAATTTAAAAAAAAAACTATTATAAATTTTAGACTATAGAAAAACATATATTAGCAAATTAATCCTGTAATCTTTAAAAAAAAAAAACAAACAATAAATCTTCTTTATTTTGTACAAAACTAAAATAACTTACCCTCTATGAAAAAATTACACATAAAAACAAAAAATTCTTTTAATTTTTTAATCTTTTACACTTTAACCATTCAATTCCCCTACTTTTTGAGAATCGTTAACTGTACTCTTCCCTTTTATAATGATTTATTGTAATTTTAAGGAATGATGAAAATCATCAAGAAAACAATAGCAAAACAAGAGAATTAATGTTGAGATATTAAGCAGGTTATCATTTGCAAATATAGCCCACTTTGTTTGTGTTAGTACTAATTAATATTGTTAATCATTTTTCTCTACTTTAATTGCTTTGCCTAAGATTTTAAAATTAGAAAATTAATGTATATTTATTGTAATTTGGTCAAATAGTAAATATAATAATAACATAACAAATATAAAAAATTCTATACATAAAAGTAGCCATCTTTAATATAAAAGTTGAATTAAGTTAACTGACATTTCTAAATAAACTTGTATTATATAATTTCATATATCAAATTATAAGAAATATTAATATTATAAGAGGCTGATTTGGGAAAATAATTAAAAAAAATACTAAACTCTATACTTAATTAATATATATAGATGTAGATATAAATTTAATTAAATTAACGGCAGAAAAAACCTAATTAGTTATAGTTAATAGTTATATTACTTCCAAGAAGTAAAAAGGGCAAACCTATTATTGTTACTCGTACCACGTGTCCGTCAACCTGTTGGTCAACACGTGTGTCGCATACAAACATCAAAGCTTAGCATATCCCCTAACTTATGTGGCATCACATTAGCATGCAGCATTCCACGAGTCTCCACGTGCCACCGAGTGATCTCCCACGATCCATCAAACTCGACGTATTATTATATTAACCTAAGATTAGAATTGAACTAAATCTTCATGGCAACGATTCTAATTTGGATGTAATAACAAACAGTAAAACAGAAGTCTTGATGAGTCCACCACCACCACCATGGGAAGTCCTAGTTCTTGTGGCCAACCACCTGGACCCCAAAACTCTAGCCATATCCTCTTGTGTTTGCAAATCATGGTCTCTTTCGATGTCCTCCGATACCCTGTGGAAACCCATATGCACCGCACACTACCCTTCTCTCTCTAACCTCCACCTTGCTGACCCGAATGTGCCGTATCGATGCCTTTACGCCATCAGCCTCGCTGCGTCAAGACGTCGGTCGCGTAGCCCCTCCAAACCCCACCTTCGTCTGGATGATCTCGACTTTTTCATCGGCATACGTGTCGGCAATAATTGGCTTCTAAGTGTAGTGAAATCCTGCAAAGAACTTGTCAATGACACGGACGGTGTGTTTCGGTTCGATATCGATGTGAATCGTGAGATCCTAGCTGTGGCCGAGACATTGGATGAGGTGAGGATCACGTGGAATGTAATATTAAAAGGGTGGAAGGGGGTATTTACCGTGATGGATTGTGATGGGAAGGTGAGGCTTACCGGTACCACGGATGCTGAGGGATGGTTTTCGGAGGAGCTTCCGGGGTTGGGTTGCTGCTGGGGTGGTGTTGGTAGTGGAATACAGGCGGATGTGAAATTAGGGTTTGGTAGTATTAGATCAAATGGGAGTAAGGTGAATTTGAAGAAGGTAAGCGTTGGAATATTGAGTATGGTGAGTTGGAGATATGTGAATCTAGACGATGGACTTAGATACTTGCAACATTTTCTTTTACCGTGTGATGTGTGGTAGTCTAGCACATCGTATCGTAGGTTTCAATTTCATTGGTTTCGGCATATAAATACGCGAACGAAGCTGGACGATTGTGGGTCTTCTCTCTCGTCCTTCCTCCTTATCAAGGCGAAGGAAGTTGATGCATGAAGATAAAAAAAAAAAAAAAAAAGAAGTACTTTTTTTTTGCTTTTTTTTTTTTTTAATTCGAATGCAATCGGCCATTGTTTGAATCTCTGGAACGGGCTGTTTGTTCATTGATGTGTCATATAGAACTTAACGGAACGTCTCCATTAATGGAAAACCATATAGATGGTGCAATTAATAGAAGCATAGGGTCAATTAATTAAAAATCAGCTTCAATATATATGCTGGAGTTTGCAAATGGCATTCAGTTAACGTTTGGCAGGAGAAACTGGAACCGTGGGCCCCGAAGGCCAGTTGTTCTACCGCAGCAGCTATGTCTGCCTGTGGCAGCAATTCTTCAGCAGGGGAGCATAATCTCTTCAATTGGTGGGAGTGGGACGTTACGGACTGCTTTGTATAATTATAATTTAATCTGTCTTGTGTGGGCCTAATGTGAGTTGCATCAATCGTCTCTTAAACTCGATTTGTATGCTGGAATGCCAACCAGAAGCAGGGGAGCATGGGATATGCGATATGCCTCTGGGGTTTTAGGTCTACCGTCCGTAGCGCGTTAACCCATCAATGGTTGCAGGGTTTCTGCCTCGGTCACGAAAAATATCCGCTCCACAACTAAACTGAGGAAAAAATAATAATAATAAAAAATGGATCTATGTCTTTTCTTATTGGAATTATCCACCGCTAATCTTTTTTCTTTATATGAAAATGCCTTGTTTTTTGGCTCTCCCAATATGGTGTTGCTTCTTATGCTATGAGACCATCTGCAATATTTTGCTGAAGTAAACTCTCCCATTAATTTAACAAATATCTCGGTTTGTGTATGTAAAGACTTAAAAGTAACACAAAATATAATAATTTGTTGATAACTTATAATTACACAGCCTCACAGGGTTACGTATATACCTAAAATCTAAGGAAGTATAATAAATTCGGAATGGAAAGATACATAAAATAAATGGAGATGCACCTTCCTAAACTATTGCAAAAATGTTGGATGCCACGTTTCATAGAATTGTAAAAAAAAATTTAGTAATGGAATAAGTAAGTAATAGCTATTTCTTATGATAATTTTAACATATCATAAAGTATACTATAAAAAATAAAAAATAAAAAAAGGTAATTTCTTTGGTCCCATAAAGGAATTGCAATCGATCTTTATAAAGTTAACAAACGTAGTGTGAGAACTTGGCTTATTCTAAAAGTGCATAAAATTTGACTTGCTTGAAAAGAGCCCAAACCATCAAGGCATCTATATTAAGCTATAGTAAATTTAAGGTAGTCTTTATTAATATACAACAGGTCCCATAATTCTTCACTTATAAGGAGTCATGAATATGATCCTTCAGTGTTAAGCTTAAAGTTTAGTTTACGCTTTCGCTTTCAGTGATAGACCTTTTCTGAATTTAGTTTGAATCTCCGGATTTTGATCTTACTTCTTTACTCCTAACCTTTTTTCTTCTACTTCAAAAGATTCGAGCACTCTATAAATTGTAATCCAATCCCTTCTATGTCAAAAACACACACTGACAGCTGACAAAATATATTCATAAATCACAAGCACTCCCTATCGAAGATTCTTAGTAAATACATAGCTTATACAAGACGTTACAATCACAACGCAATGAGGTGTATAAGACTCAAGTCAATTGATTTCCTATGACTCCTATAACGTTTCACATCATTTTCTATCTAACTAACATAAATAACACAAGGTTTTTACTCAATCCTCCAACATTCAAAGTTGCTATCAACTGTCTCACTCCCATAAAATAGGTCGTGCCTAAGTTGTCACACCTGTCCATCTCTCAAGAAATTACCTCTACGTGGAAAACATTACTCCCATAAAGGGCAAGATTATCACCACCTAGAAAACAACATTCACATGAAGGGCAAGATTAAAGTTTGGGGTAATAGTTACAATAGTCATATGTGCACGAGAAAGAGGAATACTCTTATATGTATTCATAACAACCAATGAAACAAACAACTCATTTATTATCTTGTTTAAGTGAAGTAAACAATATGGTCCTCTTAAAACTTAGAGTTTCTTAGACTCCTCAACACGTAATATAATAGTAAGATAATCTTGGGATGAACTAGTAAATCTACAAAAACATACACATTAGGCTTTAGACTTGAATGCCTAAGTTAGTAATGGGATTAAAGTGTTTTAAAGAATATAAAGAAATTGAGTATTGAGAGTATCCAAAAAGTCTTACAGTTGTCATCCTTGCATATTTATACAACTTTATGTGATAATCGAATGAGAGTAGCAATTGAACTGCCTTTGATACGTAGCACCTTTTGTATTTGAGCATGTGCTAATTATGAGGACAAAAGGACATTTGAGCAATTATCCACAAGAGTAACCATCAAATTATTTGCACCCTTATCTTAATGTTTGAACATTTAAACATTGTAGGTTAGGCCTTGATACTTCGACCTCTAGATCCTTGGCTAGCAAAACTATTACGAGCTAGTAAAACTATTGGAATAGGTCGGCATCTTGGCATTGGTCAATTAAAGGTCATCACAATGATTAACTACAAGAGTGAATGCTTAACTTGAGGTAATCTATAATCTTAAACAAGTTCGTAGCTTACCGAGCTTCTAAGAAAAATTCCTCTATCAATAAGTGCATTTACATTTGAGATTGCAACCTAGAAAGTTGCTTCACTTAAGGTTCACTATTGGTGTCAACCATCAGTATGATTAGTTCATGATAATTGTCTACAACAGTGTTCCTTTGTAACAAGCAATTACTACTTATTCCTAATAAACCAATCGATATCACAATATTTAGCTGATCCACGATCTACTTAGCTACACATTATGGTTTGATAGCTAAATTACCATCTCATTCCCCTAACTTACTATCCTTATAGATGTGATACCCCTAAAATGTTAGGTGAAGGAACTCTAATCATCGAAGCACCTTTTGATGTAATTTAGAGTTTATTGAAACTCTAAAGTTAAGAGTGCTCAAGTTATATCAATTGTAGGATAGGCTAGCTCTTGTAAAGTTGTTACTCCATCGGGATACAACCATACAACGTTTCATGCCAAAGCAATAATACCTCAATTGGAGGAGTTTCAATCGGGTCGTTGCAAGTGGTATTGAAGCAGTTCACCAACCGAAAAGGTGAAGCCCCTACTTAGTGGTGGTTTTGAACCTATGTGAATATGAGGATGCCAGTCATGTGAGGAGGGTAGATTATAGTACTCCTTATATGCTAGCTGAAGAAATTATAATCATCGAAATGTATTTTGATATAATGGCTTGGAGTTTATCAAAACTCCAAAGTTAAGTATGCTTTGGTTAAGTCAATCTTAAAATGAATGACTCCTTAAGAAGCTACTACACCATGGGGACAAAACCATATGACGTCAAATGCCAAACTGGATAATACCTCAATGAGAGGAATTCCAATCAAGTCATCAATAATAGGACAATATTGTTGCCAATTTCCATTCTCTACTTCTAGTCAGTAGTACTCCAAGATCTTCTAACATAAGAATAAGCACATCAAGCAAACAATCGATATGTTCTAATATGATTTAAGTCCCTTTCAATTTCTATAAACACATAACCAAGCAATCATGTTGACTAATTATATAAGTCAAGTTTTTCCACAATAACTAGTAATCCATAAACTCATATCCTAACATAAATATATATATATATATATATATATATGCTTATGTACTTAGTGGAAGTTAAATCTAATTTGTAACAATGATTCTCGAACCACTTATCAAGGTTTCTTATCTAAAGATATTATCTATCTTACTTAATCAATACTAAACTTTACTACTACTACTACTATTACTATTGCTACTGCCTCTGCTTCTACTATTGCTATTGCTAGTAATGCTATTGCTACTACTATCTTCAAAGTAAAATAGATAGTTTGGGACAATAAATTAATTCAATAAAAATAATAATTTCTATTGCCAACGAAAAATAAGAGTAGGTAAGTCCTTTAGACTAGCCTTTAACTAAACAGTTGATCGACCTTTGAGGATTAGCTAATCAGTCTTTAACTAACAAGTTGATCGACTTATGTAAGGCCAATTGACCAATCTCAAATGGCCAGTTGTCAAGCATCTTTCAATGAGGTTAATTCAACATCCTACTACATCGTCGATTTCGACTATCCCCTTAGTGGTCATTTTTTTTTTTTTTGTTAGCCATCAAATAAGGATCATATTTATTACTTAACCAACCTCAAAAGGAGTAGAAGATGATTGTCTAACAAAACTAGAATTCCAAAACAAAAGATCTGAGTCTAGTAGCTTAAGGAGAGAGAATGGGGTGATCAACCACCAGTCAAAGGGACATATTCTCTTCCTATAAAACTAAGCTACCGAGTATGTGGCTTTATTAGCCTCTCTCATGATATATTGAAAATCCCAATCTTTATCTTCAACTAAAAGTAAGATACTCTTACCCTCTAAAACATACAAAATGGAGGCCCAATGAAGTCTCTACATGCTACCACTCATCACATGAGCCAAATTCAAAAAATCCGTAAAAAAAAACTCACTTTTTTTAGCCTTAAATCCTTAATGCCAATAACAGGGCTTTACATTTAGCCGCTTCTGGTGAAGGTGCATAAACAATTTTAGCCTAACCCATGATAATCTTGCCATAACTCTTGCGCCCTACAGTACACAAACTTGACTCTTCCAATGGATCTTTCTAAGCCGTAGCCAACAAAAAAACACCCTGTCATCCACTTTCCTTGATGCAGCACAACATCTTTTTCCATGTGCCTCTTATAAAGACCTTTCCTTGACCACTCTCGGCATTGTTCATGTGTTGTCTTCTTCATTCATTGTACACTATTTACCCCTTTCATACTCCTCTCTCCTCAATCCTATAGTAACATCAAGCATTTCCCTTTTCTTTTCGATTGAATCACCTACCCTAGAAGGCTCCATCTCTCTTAAACGTCGACTACATCTCCTGACCACAGCTTCTAGATCCAGGACCTTCTTTTCATAAATACCACCACACCTCTCCTTTCAAATGCCTTACACTATTACCCCTAATCTTCCTTTCTTGAGCAAAGTTTCTACCTTTTCGCTTCTATGTGTCCTTCCACATTCCTCCATCTACTCAAACAAAGATCTCATTTTTTCCTTGTCAATTCTCATTCCTACGATTCCAAACCACACATACAAAGTCCATTCATAGGTCAACAAAGCATGCTCTACATTCTTTACCTCACCGCATCATACACAGTTAGGTGATTGTATTATCTTTCACATGTGCAAATTAGCCATAGTTGGTATACAGTTCATGACCGATCTCTAGATAAAATGGCAAACTTTTAGTTGAATAGGTAATTTCCAAATATCCTTCCAATTTGCTCTTCATAATCACAGCGATGATGATGCTTTCTTAGGATTTTCTTCTTTTTGTAAGGATACAATGTAATGATATGCACTCTTTATTGAACAATAGCTCGATTTCTCAAACAACTAAGCAATTTTGTCCCTCTTATCATGATGTATAGGTATGGTTCTAATAGCCTCTTTTTCCTCAATAGTTATTACCAAGTTTATGCTTCCTAGATTTTATAATCTGCATTCTTTATCAATGAAATTTGCTACACTTACGTTAGAATCACCATCTACATGACTTGATTTCAATTTGTAATCCGGTAAAGACGGAATCCACTTGTCCTTTTAAAACCTTATACACTCTCCAGAACCTACCTTCCAAATAGAACCTTGAAACAACATATTCCTCCCTTCCAAGATACTATGTTGACCCCAAGACCCTCTGCTTCCACTACCTGTCTCTCTGAACTCACAATCTTGAAAGTATAGACCTTTTAAAAATCTAACCCACAAAGCATTTGAGTTTGTTTTAAGTCTCCATGCCAATTTGATGAGTAAAGCTGATGTGCCTAAGAGTTGAGTTAATCACTAAGACTTACCATAGGAAAGATAACCAATAGGTCCTTTGAGATATCAAAGGAAGGGGAAATGGGTTGGCAAACACGGTAGCTTTCATGAAGTTGCCAATTAGATATAACGCACCAATGAATACGATACGACTTAATACTTCACTTGATGTGATGTACAAGCTAGTATTAAGGTACATTCGCTACTAATCTTGAGCTACTTAACAAGATCAGATAAGAGTATAGGTTGTTGCTCGGAGAGGGTATCTTGCAAGAACAAGGAATAATATGTAATGATTTGTATTTCCTAAAAAAAAAAAAAAAATTGACTCTCTGCGACTACCATTAAGGGATTATTTATAGTATGTCCCTTGGGGCAACACTACAATAATGGAAATTATATAAAGGGTAATGTATAAGTAAGATTCATAATGTAAACAAAAAGGGGCAAATATGACGAAGGATAAAAAGGAATATAGTACAAATATAAAAAAGGTAATGGACAGGTGGTAGCTTATCATTGGGTTTACGTTTTTGGAATCTCAGTGCATTATAGATGAGCTAGGATAGAGTTAGGGTTGCTTTATAGATTAGTGCTCAGTAGCTTGGCAAGAGGAAAGGGTAGGGATGTTATCCTTTAAGTCTTCGATATAAGATTGGTCAACGATGGGTTCTCAACACTTGATAGGTCAGCATTTGAATGCTCAGGATCTGATTGAGAAACTGAGTAGATGAGTGTGTGTCCAAGCAAAGCACTCAGAGTGTTCCCCATTTAACCTTCCTGATAGATGAGCTCATTAAGGCCGAGCTAAGCAACTAAAATTCTCTTGGCCAAGCTCTATAAGCCTTAAAGTCTAGCTCAACTGAGGGGTCTAATGGTCGGCAAATCAACTCCCCAAGGGTGTTAAAGATTTACCCTCAAATCTTGGTCGGCTTCTCCTTCTGACACATAGGGCGTCAAATCATAAACATTGAAGGTAGAGGATACCCCATAGCCTTCAAGCAACTCCAACTCATAAGCGTTGTTCTTTATCCACCATAGGACTTTAAAGGGGCCATCTAATCTATGTAACAACTTGTTTGTCCTCCTTAGGAACCATTCCTTGTTAAGGTGAACCCAAATAAGGTCTATGGGGTCATAAATAACATGCTTTCATCCTCTATTTCCTTGCTTTCGCTATTGAGCAACCGTCTTAGCTAGCTACTCGGCAATCTTCTAATGTAGTCTTTAGAATTCCTCGACGCGCTACATACCATGGATGGGGCTAACAATCATATCTAGTGGTAAATTCAGATTAAGCCCATAAATAACCTTAAAAGGTGACTTTCCTATTGAGCTATGGGTGGAGCGGTTGTAAGCAAATTCTATGACTGGCAAATAGAGATCCCTATCATGTAGATTCTAACCAACTGTAGCTTGAAGTAGGTTACCTATAGTTTTGTTTACAACCTTTATCTAGCTGTCAGTTTATGAATGGCAAGGAGTATTAAACATAAGTTTAGTGTCAAGCTTCTTCTATAGCATTCGCCAGAAGAAGTTCATAAACTTTGAGTTGTAATCTGAGACAATACTTCTTGGGATACCATGTAATCACACAATTTCCTACAAAAAAAGATTAGTAACAAATAAAGTATCATTAGTTTTGTTGCAAGGGATGAAGTAGCTTATTTTGTTGAATCCATCGACCACCACGATAATAAAATCATGTTTTCGAGGTGTTCTAGGTAAGCCAAGCATGAAATCTATGCTTAGATCTGTCCATGGTTACTCAGGTATAGGCAAAGGAATGTACTCTCCATATGGCTTACTTGCACACCTCGCAATGTTCAAAAACTTTGTGCATATCCTTCATCATTCTAAGCCAATAGAAGTGATCTTTTAACAATTGGGTAGCTCTCTTCTCGCCAAAATGGTCGACTAAGCCCCCAACATAGGCTTTCTGCACAAGTAATTCCCTAGTAAAACTATTCAATACATAATGCATATCTAAGGTTGTACATGGATAGGTACCACAATGAATGAGAACTAGAAGAAAGAAAAAGGGTTTAGCAAATCTGGGTAGCTACCAATCAAATATGATACACCAATTGATTTTACTCAACCTACAATTCACCAGATGTGACTCATGGGTCCAAACTATAGGATCACTCGCCACTACTACTTACTAAAGTTAAGATAGAGTGAGAACACTTAAGTTACTTAAGAAAGAAACTGGTAATATTCAATAACACAATGGTGTGTTTGCATACAAGCAAATGAGGTTTATATACTAACCTCATTAAGGTTACTAGGCATACATGGAAAAGAAAAAGAGTAATTTACAAATAAAATACATAAAGCATACTAAAAAGGATAAAAAAGATAAAGAATATTCTATACAAAAAGAGTAAGGAGTCCTTTTGGAATGTCGTACCAGAAGATACATATTAAAAGGTGGTTAGTGCCATGTACAAAAGCTATTCTTGTTGATGCGAAGTCTAGGACATTCTTACGGCTGTAGAAATAAGCTTAAGGGATGTTGGAAGAAGGTCTGAGCACTGGGCAAATTTAGTCCTATCTTAATAGGAATCAACTTCCTAGATCAATCACGTGAGCAGAACAATAGGTCTCTAAGGCCTTATGCGGAGAATACTAACTCAAAGCCTCATCCAGCACAAGGATTCCCATTTTGACCTCTATGTTTCACTTTACTGCCAACATGAGTACTAAGCTCTCACATGTGCCAACATAGTTTCCAAAGATACCGGACAAACATGCCAACCTGCTAAGCCCACAGGCTAACTTACCAAGCAACCATACCATGACCCAAACAACATCCAAGTAAACCAACCTCAAACATTTGTTTGAGCTAAGCTCTCAAGCCGACTAATATTTGACCCTAATCCACACTGAACTACGAGATATCGGACCTGAAGGTGATTTGGACATGCTTGATTGACCGAGCTTCGACCTAAACTAGATCGGGTCGACTCTAATTATAGATTCTTTTCCTTCACCTTATCTGAATTGTATCATGCTCCAAATGCCAACTACCATGCTATACATGTCTTTTGGCACAACATTCTAGAAGGGTTCCTTCACCCTCTGTACAGAATATTCTTTATCTTTTTTTTAAACCCTTTTTAGTATATTTCATGTATTCCAAATTGTAAATTACCCTTTTTGTCTTTTCATATGTACTTGTAATCCTAGTAGAGCTAGTATACAAGCCCCATTTATTGTACATAGACATCAAATTACATTATCATATTATTACAAGTTTCCTTTGTGAGCAACTTTAGTTTTCTCATTTATCCTTAACTCTTATCTATTCCTTTCAGTAAAAAATAGTAACGAGTGACCCTATAGTTCAGATCAATGAGTCATATTCGACAGATTGTAGGCCGAATGGGATTGATTGGTGTATCATGTCTAGTTGATAGTTGCCCGGATTTTCCTAATCTTCTTTTGTTTTCTTTCAACTCCTCCCGTTGTGGTGTTTCTTCGAATGTATAACTCCATAGATGCATAAGCTTCACTGGTATCAGAGCACAGTTCCAAAGAGAGAGTATGTGAAGTTGTAGTGAAGTTTTGGTTCGTGATTGCTATTAATCGCTGTCATGTTCCATCCGTAGTTGCTGTAGTGTGTTCGTGTGAAGTAAGTTTAGAGTTATGAGTTGTGGAGTGGAGATTTGTGTTTAAGTAAGAATAATTCCTATTGTTACTCTATTATACGTTGTTTTTCATTGCGAAAACAAAGCAAGTGTATTTCTATTGAGTTTAGAGTAAGTGTTAGGTACATAAGTTGTTAAGTGTGTTAGTAGAAGTTTTGAGTACTAAGGTAAAAGTGTTTTTTGTGTATTATGTTGTTAATTTGTTGTAGAAGTATCACATGATGTTAGAATTGAGTGTTCAAGATATCATTGGTGACTTAAGTAGTAGTGCTCAAGTTGGTTGTGGTCATAATGGTAGTAATACTCCTGAGTTAGTCGATAATAAGCTTGACAAACTCACTAATCTTGTTAAGAGTCCGGTTACTGCAATGTACGTCAACAAGCAGCAACCATAGGGTGTACCACATCATAACCCACCTGAGAATGTTCCAGAGTGGCGTTATGGCCAAGGTAGTCAAGCTAATCGCCTAATTCAACCCCATCGAGCTGGAGGAGTGGCAAACTAAGTTGTTAGATGAAGGCTAGAGTTGAAGGAGATAGAGGATGAAGTTGATGAGGAAATAGATGTCAAAGAGTATAGAGAGGAAGAAGATGATGAATATTATCAAGCACAAGAATGAGGACGCTAACCCCTTCGAAGACTTGACAATGTTAAGGTCCAAATCCTACCTTTCAGTAGAAGTAGAGATGCGAATGAATATTTGGAGTAGGAAGAGAAGGTGTTCAACTATTATGGGTATACTAATACTATTAAAATGCCACTTGTTGTACTTAAATTTTCTAAATATGTTACCATATGGTAGAAGAATGTAAATACAGCAAGAGCGAAAGATGGAAGACGAGGTGTGTGGACTTGGGAAGAGATTAAGAGATTGTTGAAGGGAAGATTTGTGCTTAAGACCTACTTGTAGGACACATTTGCTAAGTTGTAGGAACTTCGCCAAGAAAGTCGATTTGTTGATGACTATATGAGAGAGTTTCAGATGTTGATGATCCAAGCCGATGTGGATAAACTAGAGGCTTGTACAGTGTTAAGGTTCATTTTTGGACTTAAATATGAAGTTCATAATACTGTAGAAGTACATAGGTTCTGTACATTGGAAGAGACCATTAAGGTAGTGTAGAGAGTTAAAAAGCAGGGAAGAAATGCTTAGAGCTAACTCAAGCTAACATTTTCCTGAGCCCCCATTTTACACCGACCTGTTCATCCCAAGCTGAGGAGACCCTCTTAAGTCAAGAAAAGATATGACCGACCTGATGATGCTAAGTAAGCCAACAAAGTTGAGCAGGTTTATCAAGTTAAATGGAGGATAGGCCGACCTCGAGGACAATGGAGAGGGGAGACACCTCTAGACGGAAGATAAGCGAAGTAAAGTGCTTTAAATGCTTAAGCTTCGAATACATGGCTACTAGTGTTTGAACTAACGTGCCATAGTGCTCTGAAGAGGTAGTCGATAACACTAAGGAGAGTAAGCTAGACGAGGAGAAGAATATTAGCAAAGGTTGAATCCAAGGAAAAAGAGGAGACCTATGTCTATGCTGACTAGAGAGAGGTGATGACTCTAATACTTAGGCAAGTGTTGAGCTTCTTGCCGAACTTTAAGGAAGACCAAAGAGAGATTTTATTTCATACAACGTGTACCATCAAGAAACAATTGTGCACTATCATAGTAGACCGAAGAAGTTGTACCAACATCGTTACATAATCCTTTGTGCAAAGATTAGAACTGCTGACCTTTAAGCATCCCCGACCTTACAAGCTGTATTGGCTCTATGATAAGAGTGCTTTGCATGTCACAGAACACGTAACTGTACCATTTAGTGTTAGGAATATGTACAGGGACAAAGTAGAATGTGATGTTGTCCCCATGGGAGCTTTACATTTGTTACTTAAAAGACTTTAGTTGTTCAGCCAACGTGTTATTCATGATGAATACAAGAACATTTATGCCTTTGATAAGGATGGTAAGAAGATTGTATTGCAACCCATGACACCAACTTAAGTGAATGAGACTCATAATCAGCTCACCCGTACTAGTAAAAAGAAAGCCCCAGTGATGAGCTGATGAGAGCTCCAAGTTGCTAAAAAGGCTAATGAGCCTATGTTTTTGTTGATCCAAAGGTTATTAGAATTGAGGGATCTTAAAGAAGTACCTGATGAGATATGAAGATTAATTGATGAGTTTTCCAACCTGTTCCCTAAAGAGTTGCCTGAAGGACTACCCTTAGTCCAAAGCATAGAACGTTATATTAATCTATAGCTAGGCATAGCTTTACCGAATCAATCTGCTTATAGAATGAATCCAAAGCAAGCAGTTAAGCTAAAGAAGCAAGTGGATCAGCTTACAGAGAGAGCTTACATAAGGGAGACCATGAGCCCTTATGTTGTACTAGCTCTGTTCGTGGTGTGCCTAGGAGCTTAGTTATCACTAGGACTTATCGTAGCGAATCCGAACTAAAATGGATCCTCTGAAATATCGAAGAAATTAGATGGAAATGTTCCATGGATGAACTGGAGTAGCTAACGCAAAGTTGCTCGAAGGATATGATACACCAGCGAACACAATATGACTTGACACCTCACTTAATATGATGTATAAGCTGATGTCAAGGTCCACCCGCCACTAATCCTGAGCTACTCGGCAAGATTAGATAAGAGTGGAGAGGGCTGTCTCACAAGAACAGAATATTCAATGTCTAATTGTCAAGTTATCTGCGACTTACAAGGGAAAGGGATTATTTATAGTAAGTCCTTAGGGCAACATTACAAATAAAGAAATTACAAAAAAATATATATAAAAAGGGGATTCTTAGTACATATGAAAAAGGGCAAAAAGGATAAAAGACAAAAAAGGAAGATTAGTACAATGTCAGATGAGGTAGACAGGCGACAATGCAACATTAGTCCTGTATGAAGATTCTCTAAACATAGCAAACAAGGGAGCTTAAGATGTTGTTGCAATAAATGGGGCTAAGACAAGAAGAAGGTGACGAGAGAAATGGTAACAAGCCGATAGAAAAACTATTCGGCAAGTAAGCGAGTCTCTCGTCACTCGACAAGAGCCTCCCAGCAGCAGATGGTCAAATTATTCGGTACAGGGTCCTTGGTAAGGGAATAGTCGGCATCATCACAATTGAGAGTATAGATCAACGTATAACAATGTGGGGCGCTCAAGGAGTTCAACCACCTTTCTTCGGTGTATAGTTTCTCGTCATTAGAAAGTTGCCGAGAGAGAATTCTTCGGGTGAAGGATTGGAGGCCTCAAAGGCATGCATGAGTAATGGGATCAATGGTCGGTAGTTCATCAATTCCCTAGGGTTGTTGAAGATTTTCCCTCAAATCTTAGTCTTCGTCATCATCAAGCACATATGGAGTTAGATCGGCGACATTAAATGTGGTAGACATGTCGAAACCTTCGGGTAGCTTAATCTCAAAGGCATTATCATTAATGTGCCTTAAGATCTTGTAGGGCCCATCCACTCTAGGAGATAGTTTGTTTGTCTTTTTGCTAGGGAAGTGTTCCTTGCTAAGATGGACCCAGACAAGGTCCCTAAGGGTGTCAACAACTCATCTCTTTCCGCGGTTTCCCACTCCCTTCTGTTGGGCTATAGTTTTAGCCAATTGCTCGGCGATCTTCTAATGTAACCTCTGGAATTCATCGGCACACTACAGGCCAAATTGATTTTCCCCTTGTAAAGCCGAACTATTAATTAAGTCCAATGGTAGGTTCGGGTTAAGTCCATAAAAAACCTCAAATGGCAATGTTCCAATTGAGTTATGAATTGAGCGATTGTAGGCAAATTCAATGATAGGCAGGCATAAATCCTAGTCACGAGAGTTCTTTCCAATAGTGATGTGCAAGAGGTTACCAATGATTCTGTTCGCTACAGTTTGGCCACCTATTTAGGGGTAATAAGAGGTACTGAATAGGAATTTAGTGCCAAGCTTCCTCCATAGGGTATTCCAAAAAAAGCTCGTCAATTTCAAATCATGGTTAGACATAATACTCCTCAGCACTCCATGTAATCACACAATTTCCTACAAAAAGAGGTTAACGATGAGTAAAGCATCATTAGTTCTGTGGCAGGGAATGAAGTAGCCCATCTTGTTGAACCAATCAACCACTACCACAATTAAGTCGTATCTTCTTGACATGTGGGGAAGGCCGAGCATGAAATCCATGCTAAGATCAGTCCACAACCGCTCTGGAATTGGTAGGGGTGTATATTCTCCATAGGGCTCTCTCCTCCCCTTTGTATATTTACACACCTCACACCTCTCAAGTATTCGATGCACATCCTTCATCATCCCAGGCCAGTAAATATGCTCCTTTAATACCTCAATCGTCCTCTTTTCCCTAAAATGACCGATCCGACCCTCGGCATGAGCTTCTCAAATGAGTAGCTCCCTTGTAGAACCACTCAACATACAAATCTACTTACCCTTCATCGAGAACCCCTCGCTCAAGTAAAATCCTTCTACAGCTCCTTTAGGATTGCACCTGGCTACTAAAGGTCCAAAATGTAGGTCGTGCTCATACTAATCAAGTAAAGTGCCAAATCCAAGCACCTTAGCTTGTAACATTATGATGAGGGTATGACAGCGAGAGAGTGCATCAACCACCATGTCAATGCTTCCCTTCTTATATCTAATGACATCGCAAAAGGTCTCCAAGAACTTGACCCACTTGGCATGACACTAAGAAAGCTTCTACTACCCATGAAGATGCTTAAGAGATTCATGATCCGAATAGATGATGAATTTTCTTGGCAACAGATAATGCTGCCGGTTCTGGAGTATACTGACAAGGGCATAGAACTCCTTATCATAGGCTGAGTAATTCAAGGTAGCACCTCAGAGTTTTTCGCTAAAGTAGGCAATGAGTCGGCGCTCCTGCATAAGGACAGCACCAATGTTGACACCAGACACATCACATTCAACCTCAAAAACCCTCTCAAAATCTAACAAGGTGAGTATTGGAGTAGATGTCAACTTAGGCTTCACGTCTTCAAAACTCCTCTAAGCCTTTTCTGTCCATCTAAACTCAACATTCTTCTTGGTCAATTTAGTCAACGTCGCAGTTATGGAACTAAAGTCCCAAATAAATCTTCGATAGAACAAGGCCAGACCATGAAAGCTCCTAACTTCAACAGTACTAGTCAACATAGGCTACTCATTAATAGCTCTGACTTTTTCCTCATCAACTCGAACTCCTCTCCCTAAAATGATATATTCGAGGAATACAACCTCACTTTGACAAAACACATATTTGTTTAGGTTGCTGAATAATCTCTCAACGTGGAGGATGTTGAATACCAATCTTAAGTACTTCATATGAGCGACGAGGTTGGTACTGTAGACCAAAATATCATCAAAATAAACCACAACACATTTGCCGATCAACGTTCTAAGCATATGATTCATCAGCCACATAAAAGTACCCAGTGCAATTAGTTAGACCAAACGCAATCACCAACTATTCGAATAGACTATCCTTGTCTTGAAGGTTGTCTTCCATTCATCCCCAGGTCTCATTCGTATTCGGTGGTAAACACTCTTCAGGTTAATCATAGAAAAGACGCAAGCGCCATGTAACTCATCAAGCATATTATCAAGCCACGCGATCAGGTATCAATATTTGATAATGATCTTATTAATAGCTTGGCTGTCAATGCACATTCGCCACGTTCCATCCTTTTTTGGTACGAGCACAACGGGCATGGCACAAGGACTCATGCTCTCACGGAGATATCCGCGATCAATTAATTCATCCACCTATTTCTTCAATTTAGCTGCCTATTCGGGATTAAGCGTGTAAGCGGGTCAGTTTTTTAAGGCATCCCCCGATTAGAGGTCAATCCAACGCTTAATACCTCTCAAGGGAGGTAAGCCTTTCGGCATCTCGGTAGGGAATAGGTCGGCAAAGTCTTGTAGTAGCTACTGCACTTCAGTAGGTAAGTTCTTGGCTTCTCTAACCTCTAAGAATCTCCTGACTAAAAGGAGTACATAATCTTTGGCCTTGACTTCTCGTGTAAATTGAGCTCAAGAAATCATTAAGGACTTCCATTGTAGAGATCTAGCAACCTTTTCTTAAGCTTCTTGTACTTCCTTAGGACTCATAGGTGTTAGTATAATCTTCTTCCCATCCTTCTGGAACATGTAAGTGTTTCTATACCTATCGTATAACACTCTCAAATCAAATAACCACAGTTAGTCGAGTAATATGTGAAAGGTACACATGGGAAGGACATCACACAGTTCTTCATCCCTATACCTATTACTAATGGTAATCAGCACTCTAACTTGCTCGGCAACGTATAGTCTTCCTTTCTCATTCAGACAGTGAATCTTGTACAGCTTAGGGTGTGGAAGGGTTAGCAATTTCATAGCCTTAACTACCCCTTACGCGATGACGTTGATACAGCTCTCTCCGTCAATGATCACGATGCATGACTTGCTATTCACCCGATAATTCATATGGAAGAGATTCTCTCTTTGCTCATTCTCATTAGCCACAAAAGTACTGAGAGATCGTAAAAAAACAAAGCAATACTCAGCTCCACACTCAGGAGATATCTCAGTATTAAGGTCTTCTTGATATTCTTCCAGCATCTGATCGGTTGCTACTCCCTCCTCTCCTTCGCTCATACTTTCTACTTCAAACTGGGGCTTATCTCCCTTTATGGTCATAACTCAGTAGTTCAGACATTGACTAGCCACATATCCATAACCAAGGCATTTAAAGCATTAGATTTCTCGGGCCTTTCATCCTGAACTCTGATCGAGATCTCTTTGGATCTCCGGCTCCTTGGTCTTGCTCTTACCTTGGACTTCTTTTGGTTGACTCAACATCTAACCTCGACGTTCTACCTCAGAACTATTCGATGCTCTATCATTCCCTTGCCGACTTGGTAGGTTACTCTTATTCAGCATCAATGTTTGGTTACTCGACATCCGACTAACCTGGTTTCGACATTATAGCTCAACTCTCTAGGCCACACAGATGGTTTTATCTAGTATTGTGAGATTCTATAGTTCCATGATGTTGCTAATCTCAGCCCGTAGTCTAGAGATAAATTGTGCTATAGTTCGTATCTCAAGCTTGTTGACATCGCATCGTATCATGAGCAACTGAAACTCTCGAACATAGTCATTTATAGATCTATTGCCTTGCTTCAAGTCTTAGAGTCGTTGGAAAGTATCTTGTTCGTAGTGTTTAAGAATGAACCTACTCTTCAGAACTCTCTTCACCTCATTCCTTGTAAGGACTTCACATCGAGCCCTCAGGCAAACATTCTGTAATTTCTTCCAATACATTGCCGCATACCCAGAAAATTCTAACGCGGCCACTTGAATACGGATAGCATCTTCATAATCGTAGAAGTCAAATATCTTTTCGATCTTCTTTTCCCAATCCAAGTAGTCATCAGCACTACCAGACCCATTGAAGCTTGGAACCTGTACCTTAAAATGTTCGACAACTCTTGGCGCTTTAAACTTACGCTCATCAATCCTATCATATAGGTCTTCTCCTTCCTCATACTCTTCCACTTCATCCATCTCCAACCTTCTTCTCATAACTTTGTCGACACGTCAAGGTAGTGCTTGGTTCACTAGAAAGGCCTGTAAAGCTTGCCCGTTCATCTACCTTCTTAGCCTATCTCTTGACCCAACTTAGTAACTCTCTCACATGGGCCAGCCTCTAAGACTTTATTTACTGAGACAACTAGGTTGGCCACAATAGTAGCAAAATCTTGTATCTGCTCATTAGTAATATGTGGTATTTGTTGGGTAATGCAACGATGACCATAAGCATCACTCTCGGCATCATTAATCTCTCCTTAGATATTAAGATTCAATATTCTCAACACAAAGTTTCAGTAACTACACTTTACACGGATGGCTTTAACACACACACAAGTATCTGAACAATAGACTGACTATCACTACATAGCTCATGGTCTCAACCTTAAGCTCTTCTACCAGGAGTATATGGTGTGCTTAGGAGCTTAGTTATTACTAAGACTTATCGTAGTAAATCTGAACTAAAATAGGTCCTCTGAAATATTGAAGAAATTAGATGGAAATGGTCCATGAACAAACTAGAGTAGTTGACGTGAAGTTGCTCGGAGGATACGACACACTAGCAAACACAACATGACTTAACACCTCACTTGATATGACACACAAACTAATTCAAGGTCCACCTATCACTAATCCTGAGCTACTCAGTAAGATTAGATAAGTGTATGAAAGATAGACTTGGAGAAGGTTATCTCACAATAATAGAATATTCAATGTCTAATTATCAAGTTATCTACATCTTACAAGGGAAAGAACTATTTATAGTAAGTTCCTAAGGCAATATTACAAATAAAGAAATTATAAGAAAGTATATACAAAAAGGGGATTACTAATACATACAAAAAAGGGCAAAAAGGATAAAAAGGATAAAAGGAAAAAATGGAAAAGTAATACAATGTCAGATGAGGTGGACAGGCGGCAATGCAACATTAGTCCCATATGAAGATTCTCTGAACATAGTAGGAGAAGTAGCTCAAGATGTTGCGGCAATAAAAAGGGCTGAGACAAGAAGAGGGTAACAAGAGAAATGGTAGCAGGTCGATGAAAAACTACTTAATAGGTAAGTGAGTCTCTCGTCACTCAACAAGAGCCTCTCGGTAATAGATGGTCAGATTACTTGGTACAGGGTCCTTAGTATGAGAATGGTCGGCATCATCACAATCTAGAGTATAGATCAACATATAATAATGCAGGGCGATCAAGGAGTTCAACTGCCTTCCTTCGGTATATAGTTTCTTGTCATCAATAGGTTGCCGAGAGAGAATTCTTCTAGTGAGGGATTGGAGGCCTCGAAGCTGTACGTGAGTAATGGGACCGACGATCGACAATTCATCAGTCCGTCCCAAAGAAGGATCATTTATGGCACATACACATCAACAGCCGAGCTATCAACAGTATCACTGTCAAGTATGAATATTCAATACCAAAGCTCAATAACATGTTAGACGAGCTTTATGGCATCAAGATATTTTTAAAGATTGATTTACGAAATAGCTACCACCAAATTTGCATGAGACCAGGTGACAAATGGAAGACTGCCTTTAAGACGAGGCATGATCTCTACGAATGGTTAGTTATGCTATTTGAACTTACAAATGCACCGAGTACATTTATGCGATTAATGAACCTTGTGATGTGCCCTCTGATTGAAAGATGTATGGTCGTATACTTTAACGACATATTAGTATATAGTGTCAACCTAAATAGCCATATTCAACATCTCCAAGCCGCTGTTGACATTTTACGAGCCAAGTTTTATGGGAACCTGAAATAATGTATATTCTATCAAGGTAAAGTAATCGGGAATATCGGTATAAAAAAAAAAAAGAATTATCCATATGATTCTTTATACAATTTCAAATTCAATCTTCGGACAAACTAATTATTTTTTGCTACAAATCAAATAATTTAACTAATTTAACTTAAGGACCTACTTAATTGAATTTGAATTCAAAGGAAAAAAAGCGTGAAGTTTAAATAACTCACTCAGAACACCCTTTAAAGGATTACATGGTACGATTTTGATCAAGGAAACTACAGAAAATGAATCTGCTAATGAAGGTTACAGATTCGGTCAAGAGGAAGAAACTTATAATATCGTAGTTGCTTATGGCTATTTTAGCCAATTGATCTTCCAATATGCTAGTTTCAACAATTCTCGTTCTTTACATTTCTTCTTAGCTGCTTGGCCTGTAGTAGGTATCTAGTTTACTACTTTAGGTATCAGTACCATGGCTTTCAACCTAAATGGTTTCAACTTCAACCAATCTGTAGTTGATAGTCAAGGTTGTGTAATTAATACCTTGGCGGATATTATTAATCGTGCTAACCTTAGTATGGAAGTTATGCATGAACGTAATGCTCATAATTTCCCTCTAGACCTAGCTGTTGTTGAAGCTCCATCTACAAATGGATAACACTTTGGTGTTGGTCGCTTACAGGTACTTAATTTATCGAAAAAACTATTCCCACAAGTCTCCTCACAGGGGATCGCTCAAAGCATAATATAAAACTAAAAACAAAAGCGCATTGCTCAAAACCCAATCGGTATTTTTTTATCTAATCTTTGTCAAATAAAGAAAGCCTTTTTCTTTATTATCTTCGTAGGCAAATTTCATATTTCCATAATGAATGAATTTTTTCTTTTCCTGTTCACAATCAAACGAAAAGAATTAGTAATATTAATAAAGGGTCGTATCATATTTTTTCCATTACTATCAATTTCATAATATGTCTTATTCTAGAAAAAAGAAGTCCTTTCATTATTATTCATTGTTAATAAAGTTAACAACCGAAAATTCTTTTTTTTTTTGGACTTCTTTTCCCCATAGAGATATTGAATAGAAGGAACTACTTTTTTTTACCACTGTAATTTTGGAAATTAACGTTTAAATGTCCTTCAAAAGTAAGTAAATAGATCCAAAACATATAAAATGCAGTGAATCCTATTGTACAACAAGCTAATATTATGAAACTTGGTGAATATAACCAACTATCATTAAGAATTTCATCTTTAGACCAAAGAATGTTATTGAAGTTCGAAGTTTTCATAGCCTTACTTCTTTTTACAAGTGATTTATTAAGAACTTCAGTACCATTGCAGCCCCCTTGACCAAGCTGGCAAAGAAGAGTGATGGATTCCAATGGAATAACCGAGCTCAGCAAAGCTTCAGGGAGATCAAATAGAAGCTCACCTTTACCCTTGTCTTGGCTTTGTCCAATTTTGATAAGCCATTTAAGCTAGAATGCGATGCGTCAAGCATTAAAATTGATGCTGTCCTAATATAAGAATGACAACTGGTTGCTTACTACAATAAAAAGCTTAATGGTGTCACATTGAACTATTCTATGTACAAGAAAGAGTTATACTCTCTTTTTTAAGCTCTTATTGTTTGGAAACACTTGATTACTACAAGAGTTTGTAATTTACACTAATCATGAGTCTTTAAAGCATCTTAGGAATTGGAACAAACTTTTAAAGACGCAAGCCAAGTGGCTAGAGTTTATGGAAGGTTTTTCATATATGATTTGACACAAGAAAGGAAGTGCTAACATGGTCGCCGATGCTCTATCACATCAGCAAACCTTACTAACCACCTTGTAAACAAAATTACTGGAACTTTCACTATCACTGAACAGTATGCTCATGACTCCCATTTTGGTCCTATTCTTGAGTAGTGTAGAGAAGGAGTTACTGTTTAAGGATATTACCTTAAAGATGGCCATCTGTTCAAAGCAAGAAGGCTATGCACACCTAACTATTCCACGCATTAGTTATTAGTTAAGGAAGCTCATAGTGGTGGATTATCTAGTTATTTTGGAGAGATCAAAATAGTCAATCTATTGAAAGAGAACTTATACTAGCTTGGTTTAGTCAAGAATGTCCATAAGGTAGTTGGTAGTTGTGAAGTATGCAAGAGAGCTAAGGGAAAAAGAAAGCCCCATTAAAAGTATATGCCTTTACCAACACTAACTTTACCTTGGGCCAACCTCAACATGGACTTTGTCCTAAGGTTATCCTGAACATCAAAGGGAAAAGATTTAATCTTTGTTGTAGTGGACCACTTTAGCAAAATGGCACACTTCATCCCATACCATCGAATTAACAATGCTTTATATATTGCTGATGTGTTTTTGTAAGTAGTTGTCCAACTATACAAAGTGCTAAAAACTATTGTGTCAAACAGTGATACTAAATTCTTAAGCTATTTTTGAAAGACCCTTTAGAGAAAACTTAAGACTAAACTTGTGTTTAATTCTAGTAGCTACCCCTAGACTAATGGTCAAACTAAAGTGGTGAATAGGATGGTAAACAAGTTACTCTAAGCTGTCATGGGAAAGAACTTAAAACACTAGGATTTATGTCTATTAGTTATGGAATTCACATATAACCAAACTGTCTATAGCACCATTGGGAAGACTCCATTCAAGGTCATCTATGGCCTCAATACCACTATTCCTCTAGATCTAATTGGTACTCCTGCAACTACTGAAAATAGTTAATATGGGGTTAACCAAGCCCAAAAATTACAAGAGCTACATCAATCCATGGTAAGGAAGATCACCAAGTTCAACAAGAGATTGGTAGCCAAGGCCGTCAAGCTATTTCTTTCAAACCAAGAGACTTAGTATGGATTTACCTTAGTTGAGAAAGATTTCCACACCTAAGGCAAAACAAGTTATCTCTACAAGCTAATGGTCCATTCAAGGTCCTAAAGAAGGTTAACCGCAACACCAAGTAAATCTAACTGCCTAAGAACTAAGGTGTTTTCTCTACCTTCAATGTGTCCGACTTGATTCCCTACTAATCACAATAAAACCTCATAGATGCCGAAGAAGGACAAGAGTCCGAAACTACCTTTGATTTGAGGAAAAATCTTTCCAACCCCTAAGCAAATGAAAGGAATCAACAACCTTGACCAATCATGCGCAGTCGAACTAAAGGACTCCAAGGCTTCATGTGGAGAACACTAGCTTGAGGCCCCATTCTAGACGAGGATTCCCATTCCCACCTCCATATTTTACTCTACTACCAACCTAAGTACCAAGCTCTCATGTGCGCCAACATAGTTTTCAAAGCTGTTAGGAAGACATGCTAACCTGCCTAGCCCACAGGCCAGCCTGCCAAGCAACCATATCATGACCTATACAACGTCCAAGTAGACCAACCTCAAATGTCTATCTAAGCCCAGCTCTTGAGTAAACTAATATCTTACCCTAGTTTGCACCGAACTACAAGATACTCGACCTAAAGGGGGCATGCTCTAGACCAGCCTCAAATGGACATGCTTGATTGACCAAGCTCTAACCTAAACCAGATCAGGTTAGCTCTAACTGTAGATTCTTTTCCTTAACCTTGTCTAAATTATTTTATGCTCCAGACACCAACAACCATGTGATACGTGTCTTTTGGTACAACATTCCAAAAGGATTCCTTCACCCTTCGTATAGAATATGCTTTGTCTTTTTTTTTTTTTTACCCTTTTTAGTATATTTCATATATTATAAATTGTAAATCACCCTTTTTGTCTTTTCATATGTAATTGTAACCCTAGTGAAGCTAGTACATAAACCCCATTTATTGTACACAAACATCATATTACATTATTAGATTGTTACAATTTTCCTTTGTAATCAACCTTAGTGTTTACATTTATCCTTAACTCTTATTTATTTCCTTTATCAAGGAGTAATGGCGAATGACCCTATAGTTCAAACCAATAAGTCATATCTGGCGGATTATAGGTCGAGTGGAATCAATTGGTGTGTCATATCCAATTGGTAATTGCCCAAATTTTGCTAATCTTCTTTTGTTTTCTTTCTACTCCTTCCATGGTGGTGTTTCTCTATGTATATAACCCCGAAGATGCATCATGTTTGGGTCAAAGCTCAAACATTGAGAGATATTGAGAGTTTGAGTCAGCATTTCTTCAGGTCAAATTGTTTGGTAGCTTGGCTCGGTTAGACGTTTGAGGTTGGTTTGCTTGAATGCTGTTTAAATCATGGTAAGAGCTCGGTAATAGGCATGGCTACTCGATAAGTTAACCTATATGCTCAGTATGTTATCATATATGCTTGATAGGTCGGCATGACTACTTGGCAGCTCAAAGATTGTGTCAGCACTAATGAGAGCTTGGCACTCAGGTTGACAGTAGTGTAAAAGGTGGGGTTTGGAATAGGAATCATCGTTTTGAATGAGATTTCGAGTTAGTATCCTTCGCATGAATCCTTACAGTCTTCTAGCCCAACTACATATGATTGGTTCGAGGAGTTGATTCCTATCATCTACTTGGGGGTCGGAAGAATTTTCCCTCAAATCTGAAGTGATCTCAGCCTCTTGTTTTATCCTAGCATCTACTAGGTCTTCTTCTGGTTAATGGGAAATCAGGTCAAACATATTGAAAGTGGAGGAAACACCATAGTCCTCAAGCAATTCAATTTGTTAGGCATTGCAGTTGATTTTCTTTAGGACCTTGAATGGACCATTAGCTCGTAGAGATAGATTGCCCTATCTCAAGTGCGAAAATAATTCTTAGTTGAGGTGAATTCATACTAAATCTCTTAGTTTGAAAGAATTAGAATTAGTTTGACGTCTATGATTATTGATCTTGTGTTGTTTTTTGTTGAACTTGGTGATCTTCTTTGCTATGGATTGATGTAGCTCTTGTAATTCTTGAACTCAGTGGACTCCAAATTAACTCTCTTTAACAACTACGAGGGTACTAATCAAATTTAGGGGAATAGTGGAATTGAGGCTATAGAAGACCTCGAATGGAGTCTTCTTAATGGTGCTATAAACGGTTCGGTTGTATGTGAACTCCACAACCGGCATACATAGATCCTAATCCTTTAAGTTTTTTCCTATGACAACTCAGAGTAGATTTCCTAGCGTTATATTCACCACTTCAATCTAGCCATCAATTTGAAGGTGGTTACTAAAGTTAAACACAAGTTTAGTTTCAAGTCTTCTCTAGAGAGTCTTCCAAAAATAGCTTAAGAATTTAGTGTCCTAGTTTGAAACAATTGTCTTCGGCATACCATGTAGTTGGACAATTTCCTACAAGAACACATTAGCAATATATAAAGCATCATTAGTTCGATGGCATAGGATGAAGTTTACCATTTTGCTAAAGAGATCCACTATAAAAAAAGATTGAATCCTTTCCTCTAGACGTTCGGGGCAACCATAAGACAAAGTCCATGCTGAGATCAACCTAAGGTAAGGTCAATGTAAGTAAGGGCATGTAATCTCCATGTGACTCTCTTTTTCCCTTAACCCTCTTCTACGCTTTGTAACTACCAACTACCTTATAGACATCCTTGGCTAGACCAGGCTAGTAAAAGTTCTCCTTCAATAGGTTGTCTATTTTGGTCTCTCCAAAATGACTAGATAATCTACCACTCTGAGCTTCCCTAACTAATAACTCACGTGTGGAACAGCTTAACATGCATAACCTTCTTTCCTTAAATAGATAGCCATCCTTGATATAATATCCTTTAACAACAACTCCTCCTCCACGCTCAAGAATAAGACCAAAATGGGTATCGTGAGCATACTGCTTATTGATAAGTGAAAATCACAGTAATTTTGTTTGCAAGGTAGTCAACAAAGGCTTGCTGATGCGACAGGGCATTCGCAACTACATTGGCACTACCCTTCTTAAGCCGAATCACATTAGAAAAACCTTATATAAATTCTAGTCACTTAGCTTACCTTTACGAAAGTTTGTTTTGACTCCCAAGATGTTTCAATGACTCATGGTCCATGTAAATTACAAACTCTCTTGGTAATGAATAATGTTGCCACATAGTAAGAGCTCAAAATAGCGAATATAATTCTTTCTCATACAAAAAGTAATTCAGCATGGCACTACTAAGCTTCTCATTGTGGTAAGCAACTGGTCGTCGTTCTTGCATCAAGAATGCACTAATGACAAATGCTTAACGCATTGTATTCCAATTTAAACAACTTGTCAAAACCTAGCATAGATAAGATAAGGGCAGTAGTAAGCTTTTCTTTAATCTCCCTGAAGCTTTGTTTAGTTCAACCATTCCATCAGAATCTTTCACTCTTCTTTGTTAGCTCGATCAAGGGGGTTGCAATGGTACTAAAGTTTTTAATGAATCTTCTATAAAAAGAATCAAGGCCATGAAAACTTTGTACTTCAATGACATTCTTCGGCATTGGCCATTCCAAGACAGCTCTGACCTTTTCCTCATCTACTCAGATTCCTTCCCCGGATACTACATGCCCTAAGAAGACAACTTCATAATGATAGAACATGTACTTCTTCAGGTTTCTATAAAACTTCTTGGCTAGTAAAATGTTAAAAACAGCTCAAAGATGTTGAATGTAGTTATTCAAGTTGGCACTGTACACTAATATGTCATCAAAGTATACAACCACACATCTTTTGATCAAAGGGCACATCATATGGCTCATCAGTTGTATGAATGTGCTTAGTCCATTGGTAAGTTCAAAGGGCCATGCCTCATTTTGAAGGCAGTTTTCCATTCATCACCAAGTGTCATGCGAATTTAGTGGTAGCTACTTTGTAAATCAATCTTCGAGAATATCTTGGTGACATAAAACTCATCTAACATGTCATCAAGCCTTAGTTTTGGGTATTTGTACTTGATAGTCATACGGTTGATAACTCGATTGTCGATACACATGCACTACAAACCATCCTTCTTTAGGACGAGCACAGCTAGTACAGTATAAGGGTTCATACTCTCCCTCTCATAACCTCACTATATAAGCTCATCCACTTGCCTTTTTAATTCGGCAACCTACTCAGGATTCATTCTGGAGGCAAGTTGATTTGGTAAGGCTGCACCTAGTTATAGATCAATACAATGTTCTATACCTCGAACAGGGAATAGTCCCTTAAGCAACTCTTTAAGGAACAGGTCGAAAGATTCATCAATTAACCTTCGGATCTCATTAGGAACATCTCCTGAATTTCTCATCTCTAACAATCTTTTGATCAATGGGAACATAGGCTCATTGGCCTTCTTAGCAGCTCGGAGCTTTCTTTGACTCATCACTAAAGCTTTTTTCTTGTTAACTCAGGTAAGTTGGTTATGAGTCTCATTCACTTAGGTTAGTGTCATGGGTTAAAGCACAATCTTCTTCCCATCCTTGGTAAAGACATAGGTGTTATTATATCTATCATGAATAACATGTCGATCAAACAACCAAGGTCTTCTAAGTAACAGATGTGAAGCTCCCATAGGGACGACATCACATACTACTTCGTCCCTATACGCATTCCCAACACTAAAAGGTACGGATACTTGTTCTGTAACGTATAAAGCACCCTTATCATGAAACCAATATAGCTTGTAAGGTCAGGGGTGCTTCGAGGTCGACAATCCTAACCTCTACACAAAGGATTGTGCAACGACATTGGTACAACTTCCTCCATCTATACTGATGGTGCACAACTGTCCCTTAATAGTACACTTTGTTTGGAATAAATTCTCTCTCTAGTCTTCTTCAAAACTTAACAAGGAGCTCAGCACTCATCTTAATAGTAAGGTCATCACTTCTCCTTAGTCAGCATAGACATAGGTTTCCTCTTCTTCCTTGACTTCAATGTTTCTAGCATTCTTCTCCTCCTCTAGCTTACTCTCATCGGTGTTGTCCCTTACATGTCCTTAAAGCACTATGGAACATTGATTCAAACACTTAAGAACCATGTGTCCAAAACCCAAGCATTTGAAGCACTTCACCTCACTCGTCTTCCATCCAAAGGTCTGTCCTTTCTTATATGTCCTCGAGGTTAGTCTATCCTCAACTCGACTCTATTGGCCTACTTAGCTCTACTGACCTGCTTGGATATCATCAATTCAGTCATATTTTTTCCTCAACTCAACATGAATAGATCAACGTAGAATTGAAACTCGGGAAAAAGTTAACCCAAGTCAACTCGAAGCATTTATCCTTTGCTTTTCAATCCTCTACACTACTTTAATAGCCTCCTCCAATATATGGAACCTTTGTACTTCTACAATATTACGAATCTCATATTTAAGTCTATAGATGAAAAAAGATATAGTATGGGCTTTAGGCTCTTCCACGTCTATTCGAAGCATCAACATCTAAAATTCTTTCACATAATCATCGATAGATCGACTTCCTTGATGAAGTTCCTGTAACTTTACAAATGTATCCTGTAAGTAAGTCTCAAGCACAAATCTCCCCTTCAACAATCTCTTTATCTCTTCCTAAGTTCTTACACCTCATCTTCCATCTCTCACTCTAGCTGCATTCAAATTCTTCCAACACATGGTAACACATCCAGAAAATTTGAGTGCAGTAAGTCGCACTTTAATGGCATCAGTATATCTATAACAGTTAAACGCTTTCTCTTCCAACTCTAAATATTCATCTGTATCTCCACTTTCACTAAAGGTTAGGATCTGGATTTGGACCTGGACCTTGACATTGTTTAGTCTTCGAAGAGCTCAACGTCCTCGCTCTTGTGCCTGATAATATTCAACCTCTTCTTCTTCCTCTCCATACTCTTCTACATCTACTTCCTCATCATCCTCTTCAATCTCTTCCAACTCCAATTGTCATTTAGCAACTCGATCTGCGACTCCTCTAGCTCGATAGGGTTAAGCTGGGCTATTAGCTCAACTACATTAGCCATATTGCCTCTTAAGAACATTGTCAGGTGGGTTATGATGTGGTATACCCTAAGATTGCAGTCTATTAACTTACATTACAGTAACCGGATTCTTAACAAGATTGGTGAGTCGGTTAAGCTTATTATCGACTGACTTAAGAGTGTTACTACCATTTTGACCTCAACTAACATGAACACCATTACTCTAGTCACCAATAACAACTTGAACACTCGAATCTAACATAGTTTAATACTTCTCTAACAAATTAATAACACAATACATAACAAACACTTCTTCTTACTATTCAAAACCTTACTAACATACTCTAACAACTTTAATCACCCGTCACTCACTAGTATATAATAGAAATGAACTTGCTATGTTTTCGTAATGAAAAACAAAGTAACAATAGGAATTACACTCCCAACACATGAACCTCCACTTTACAACTCACCTTTGGAACTTGTTGCATACGAACACAATGCAGCAGCTATGAGAGGAACACATGCAACTTTACACACTCCCTCATAGAACCGTTCTCTGATACCAACAAAGCTTTTGGGTCTTTAGTGTCATACATACAGAAAGGCACTACAATGGATGAGAACTAAAAGAAAGTAAAAGGGTTTAGCAAATCTAAGCAACTACCAATCAAACATGATATACCAATTGATCATACTCAACCTACAATTCATTGAATGTGACTCATCGGTCCAAACTATAAAGTTACTCACTACTATTCCTTGCTAAAGGGAATAAATAAAAATTAAGATAGAGTGAGAACACTTGGGTTACTCAAGAAAGAAACTGGTAATATTCAATAATGCAATGGTATGTCTACTTACAAGCAAATAAGGTTTATATACTGGCCCCATTAGGGTTACAAGGTATACATGGAAAAGACAAAAGGGTAATTTACAAATATAATACATAAAACATACTAAAAAGGGTAAAAAAAACAAATAATATTCTGTATGGAAAGAGTAAAGAATTCTTCTAGAATATTGTGCTAGAAAATATGTGTTAAGGGGTGGTTAGCGATATGTACAAAAGCTGTTCTTATTGATGTGGAGTTTGAGACAATCTTACAACTGTAGAAATAAGCTTAAGGGTCGTTGGAAGAGGATTTGAGAAATTCATGATCCATATAGATAATGAATTCTATTGGTAACAAGTAATGTTGTTAGTTCTAAAGTGCTCGAATAAGGGCACGCTTTGTCATATGTTGAGTAATTTAGAGTAGCACCTCTAAGCTTCTTTGAAGTATGCAATTGGTCGACATTCCTGCATAAGAATAAAACCAATACCCGTTATAGATACGTCACAATTTAGCTCAAAAACCTTGCTAAAGTTAAGTAATACTAATACTGGGGTAGAAGTTAACTTGGATGTGATCTCTTTAAAACTTTTATGAGCCTTCTCTAACCATTTGAATTCAAAGTTCTTCTTGATCAACTTAGTCAATGGGGTTGCTATGTTACTAAAGTTCCGAATGAATCTTCTATAAAATGAAGCTAAACTATGGAAACTTCTCACATTTGTCGCAAAAGTCGGCGTCAACTATTCTAGAATAACTCAAACTTTCTCATCATTAACTTTGATGCCTCCACTAAACATAACATTTCTGAGAAATACAACCTCACTCTAACAAAACACGCATTTCTTCAAATTGTCGAACAGTTGTTCATCTCGAAGAATATCAAATATTGATCTCAACTGCTTAACATGAGAATTGAGGTTGGCACTACACACTAAGATTTCATCAAAACAAACCACAACACACTTACCTATCAAGGATCTCAAAACATGATTCATAAGTTGCATAAAGGTGCTCGGTGCATTTGTAATCCAAATGGCATTACGAACTACTCAAATAGATCATCCTTTGTTTTGAAAGCAATCTTCCACCTATCTCTAGGTCTCATTATGATTTGGTGGTAGCCACTTTTCAGATTAACCTTCGAAAATATTCATACACTATGCAATTCATCTAACATCTCATTCAAACAAGGAATTGGATATTGATACTTGATAGAAATCTTATTGATAGCTCGGCTATTAATGCATATTCTCCAAGAGCCATCCTTTTTTTTATACTAGAATAGCTGGCACGACATAAAGGCTTATGCTCTCTTTAACATACCCATGCTCAATCAGCTCATCCACTTATTTCTTTAGTTCGGCTGCTTGCTCGAGATTAAGCTTATAAGTAAGTTGGTTAGGTAGAGTAGCTCTAAGTTAAAGGTCAATGTAATGCTCTACACCTCGGATAGGGAGCAAACCTTTCAGCAACTCAACTAGAAACAGGTCGACTTATTTTTGGAACAAGATTTGCACCTCGGTTGGTAATGCTCCTACTTCTTTTAGCTCAAGCAATCTTCTAACTAGTAGGAATACAAACTCTTCCTTCTTAGCATCCCTAGAAAATTAGGCTCAGGAAATCACTAAGGATTTCCTCTACAATGATCTGGAAATCTTCTCTTGTGATTACTAGACTTCACTCGGGCTCATTAAGTTTAATATAACTCTCTTCCCATCCTTTTGGATCATATAAGTGTTCCTATATCCATCATAGGTACCTTAAGATCAAAGAGCCACAGTTGGTCTAACAGTATGTGCGAAGTGCACATTAGTAGAACATCGTATAGTATCTCATCCTTATACCTTTCTCTAATGGAGATCGGCACCTTCACCTACTCAATGACTTGGAGTCCACCTTTCTTGTTTAGCCAATGGATCTTATAAGGTCCGGGGTGAGGACAAGTCAACAACTTCAAGGTTTTTACCACTTCTTAGGCTACAACATTAGCATAACTTATCCCATCAATGATTAAAGCACATAACCTTCCACTCACTTAACAATTAGTGTGGAATAGGTTCTCCCATTGCTTATCTTCCCTTGCAACACCTATACTAAGAACTCTTTAAACAACCATATTGACGTATTACTCTCCCTACTTAAGTCAGTAAGCACCTTTGGGTCTTCTAAGAACTTGCCAAAACTTTACTCGACTTCCTCCTCCTCTTCACCTTCACTAGCACTTTCTCCTTTCAATTGGGGTTTCTTTCCCTTGATGGTCATGACACCTCACTTCAGACATTGACCAGTCACGTATCCAAAACCAAGGCAATTAAAACACTTTATTTCTTAGTTCTTCCATCCTAACCTCTGACCTTGATCCTTCCTGACCTTAGGCTCCTCGGCTTTAGTCTTACCTCAACCATCCTTAGGTTTGCTTAGTACATGACCTAGGCAATCGACCTCAAAACTATACTAAGCTCGGTCATATGCTAGTTGGCTCAACATACTAGATCTGCTTAGAATGCCAGGTCGGTTGCTTGGGACTTAGCTAGTCTAACTTTGCCTCTATCATTCTACACGTTGGGCAATTCATATGGTTTCATCTAAAGTCTAGATCCTCTACACTTCAACTATATGCTTGATCTCATGTCATAACCCAGATATGAACCTGGTGATAATTTGAGCTTTAGGCTCATTAACATCACATTAAATCATCAATAACTAAAACTCTTGGACATAGTCATCCACAAATCAGCTACCCTGCTTGAGTTCTTAGAGGCATCGAAAAGTATCTTGGTCATAGTGTTTTGGAAAAAATCTACTCCTTAGAACTTGTTTCATCTCATTCTAAGTTTAGATTTCATGTTGAGCTCGCTAACATATGGTTTGTAATTTCCTCCACCACATCATCACATACCCAAAAAAGCTCTAAGATTACTACAAGAATACACACCAAGTCTTGATAGTCATAGAAGTTAAAGATCTTTTCAACCTTCTCTTCCCAATCCAAGTACTCATCAATACTATTAGATTTCAAGAAGCTCAGAACTTGTACCTTAATGTGCTCAGTCCCTTTAGGAGCTCGAAGTTCACATTCTTCATACTTAGGGAATTGCTCCTCGTCATCTCCATCACCTTCTATGTCCTCAACTTCTCTTAATTCAAGTCTTTTTCGTGCGCATCCTTTAGCTCAAATGGGTCACACTTAAGGTGCATTTATAGCACCTAGAGCTCTAATGTCCACATCTTGCCTTCTTAGTCTGTCTTGTACACCTAATCCTCATTCAAGGTATCTCTCTTAAGGTTGTGCTTCCACTAATCTCTGCACAGTCACAGCCAAGTTAGTCACAATAATAGTAAGGTTTTGTATCTATTCGCCTGTGGTTCGTAGGGTCTGTTGTTCAACATGTCCACAACAAAGGGCATCACTTTCGACACCACCTATCTCTCTCAGTACACTAGGGTTCGACATTCTCAAAATAAGATTTCTAGAAATTCACGACTCAATAGAAGATTCCATACAATACTCACCAAAAGTTATAACGTACAATAACTTATTCCATTTTAGAAATAGAGAAACAAAGTATAACAAAGCATGAGAACTACTTCAAGAAACAGTTACTACAATACTTAGTTTTTGATCATAACCTCAAGCTTTAATGCCAAGATTATATGATATACTTAGGAGCTGAATTAATCACTAAGACTTACTGTAAAAAAGATAACCAACGATTCCTTCAAGATATCAAAGGAAAGGGAAATAGGTTGGCAATCATAGTAGCTTCCATGAAGCTACTCGTCAAATATAATACACCAATGAACACAATACAACTTAGTACATCACTTGATGTGATGCATAAGCTAATATTAAGGTCTACTCACCACTAATCTTAAGCCACTTAGAAAGATTAGATAAGAGTATAGGTTGTTGCTTGGAGAGGGTATCTTGTAAGAATAGTGAATAATATGTAATGTTTTGAATTTCCCCCAAAAAACTGACTCTCTACTGCTACCAATGAAGGACTATTTATAATAAGTCCCTTGGGGCAATAATACAATAATGGAAATTACATTAAGGACAATGTATGAAAAAGATTCTTAGTATAAACAAAAAGGGACAAATATGACAAAGAACAAAAAAGAATATAGTATAAATGTCAGAAAAGTAAAAGATAGGTGGCAACCTGTCATTAGGTTCGTATTTTTGGAATCTCGATGCATTGTGGACAAGCTAGGCTAGAGTTGGGGTTGCTTAGTAGATTAATGCTTAGTAGCTTGAGAAAAGGAAGGGGTCGAGATGTTATCCTTCAAGTCTTTGGCATAAGATTGGTTAGCGATGGGTCACTTGACACTTGATAGGTCGACATTTAAATGCTTGGCATCTAAATGAGAAACTAAGTCGACTAGCGTGTGTCCAAGCAGAGCACTCATAGTGTTCGTCATCTAGCCTTCTCAATAAATAAGCTCTAGGGTTGAGCTTAGTAACTAGAATTCTCCTAGCTAACCTTTGCAAGCCTCGAAGTTTGGCTTGGGTAAGGGGTCCAGTAGTTGGCATACTATTTAAAGATAAATTAAACTTATGTAGATCTTTAAAGCCTATTCCACCATATTTTTTTGCCTTTTTCAGTTTATTCCATGCTACCTAATGTATCCTTCCTTCACCTTTCCTTTGCCTCCACCAAAATTTAGCTATTAGAGAATTAACATCACTGCACCATTTTATAAGGAACCTAAAACAAGACATGGAATACATAAGAATAGCCATGGCTACTACTTTTATAAGCACTACTCGGCCAACTTCACTATGTAGACACTATTTCCAATCTACTAATTTATTTACTATCTTCTCTTTCATAAAACTTAGAATCTCCATCTTCAATCTTCGATCTTCCCTAGAGCATAGGTAATCCCAAATAAATTCTAGGATCCTCAATAGCTTTTACGCCCAATAACTCCTTTATCTTCAACTTCAAATCTAAAGGCGTCTTGTTACTATAGAAGATATTAGATTTTTGGAAGTTCACTTCGTGTCTCGATGTACTGCAATAACTTGAAACCATCTCCTTAATCCTATTCACTTATACTTCATTTGCCTCCACAAAGAATAAAGAGTCATCTACAAAGAAAATATGAAACAAAATAGAATGAGTAGATTTTACTTTAATCCTTAAAATAAGACCTTGCACAGCTTTATTAAGTCTTCTAGATAAAACATCAGCAACAAGTATGAAAAGATATAGAGACAAAGGATCTCCTTAACGAAGACCCCTAGTAGGGGATATTTTACCTACGGCTTTCCCATTCATAATAACATTAAAGCTAACGCTCTTTACACATTTCATTACCTAACCTATCCAAATTTCCCCAAAACTGAACCTTCTTAAGGTTTCCTCTAAAAAATCCCACTTAATACAGTCATATGCTTTATTTATATCTATCTTTAGAGCACAAAACTTTTTATTCCCTCTCTTACGGTATTTTAAAAAATGAAAAATCTCATACATAATTATCACATTGTCATGGATAATTCTTTCTGAGAAAAAGCACTTTGGCTCTTTGTAATAAACTCATTAAGAAAGGATTTTAACCTATTGACTAAGATTTTAGAAATGTCCTTATACAAAAAGTTACATAAACTGATTGCTCTCTATTAGTTGACTATTTCAAGAGTTGACACTTTAGGAATCATTATTAGATCAATACAGTTAATAGAGTTTAAGAAGAAACCTATTTCAAAGAAATGTAGAATAGCTTATGTGATTACTGAACCTACCACATCCCAGCAACTCTGGTAAAACACACTAGAAAAACTATCAGGACCAAGTGCCTTCAACCTTCCTAGCTGGAAAACAACACCTTTGATTTCTTCCACATCAACTCTACTATACAAGATCTGGAATGATGCAATTAACCCAACCCAAACAATTTCGCCATTAACATGCATCATTTTACTTGAAGAGGTTAGTAAAGTACTTTAAAAATTCAGCACCAATCTACTCTTCTTCTTCTATCCAATTTCCCCTTCCATTCATAATTCTCAAGACTTTATTACTCTACCTTCTAGTCAAAGTGGTTTTGTGAAAGAAAAACGTATTTCTATCACCATATTGCAACCAATTGATTCTTGATTGCTGAAGCCAAAACCTCTCCTCTCTTTCCCATAGTGAATCAATTTCCTTTAATAAATCTGCTTCCTCATAATCTCCATCATCTTGATTTTGACAAACGGCAAGTTTTTGCAATAAATCCTCAATTGCTACTTTATTATTTGGAAAAAACTCCTTACTCCACTCAATTAGAGAGTGTCCACAAATTTTCAAGCTATGCAACATCCGAAAGAAAGCATCCCCATTTGCATCAGCTTTCTAATTTCTTTTGATAACATTTTTACACTCCTCTTCAGCTAACCACATATATTCAAACTGGAATCTCCATGCACCCTTCCTATCTCTTCCATCAATTTTCACAACAAGAGCTAGATAATCTAATCTATAAGTAGGTTCATGGAAAATTTGACAATGAGGAAAAGTTTCATCTAATCCATAGACCCCAATCCTCTATCAATTCTTTCCTCTATTAGAACCCATCAAATCTTCTATTTGACCAAGCGTATCTTGGTCCTTTAAAACCCAAGTCTTGTAAATTTGTGTCAAAAACCATTGATCTAAATGCCTCCACCAATATGGCATCTTTTCTATTTCCACCACATTTTTCATGATCTCTTACACTGGCATTAAAATCACCAATACAAAGCTAAGGTTCTTGATATGACTAGAAGCTCAGTAATTACTAGGGCTTACCATAAGGAAGTAGTAACAACAAGTCCTTCAAAGAATCAAAGAAAAGAAAATGGATAGGTCGGCAAACTTAGTAGCTTCCATGAGGCTACTCAAAAGATATGACATACCAATGAACACAACACGACTTAGTACTATGCTTGATAGGACTCACAAGCTAATACCAAGGTCCACTCGTCACTAATATCAAGCTACTCAACAAGATTAGATAAAGTGTATAAGAAATGTACTCGAAGAGGAGTATTTCGCAAGAACAAGAATATTCATTAACTGAAAGTTGTAAGATGATTTCAGCTACAAAAGACAAGGAACTATTTATAGTAAGTCCCTAGGGTAATAAGGAAATGTATGTAATTACAATAAAGTATAATATAATAATATTAGCTTAGTACATTGCAAAAAGGGTAAAAGGAGGAAAATAGTATAAAGGAATATAGTATAATGTTAGAAAAAGGAATAACAAGTAGCATGCTCTAATTAGGTCCATATTCTAAGATCATAGGGTGTTGTGGCTGAGTGAAGCTCATGTTTGGGCTATTATTGATGAGCTATGCTAGGAGATGCTAAGGCGATTGAAGGATGCTACAGTTTAGTAAGCTGGAAAAGTAAAGCTCAACATATAGTATCTTCAACGCAACACTCGGCAGGTTGGCCTTGACACTTAGTAAGTCAATCTTGGCACTTGGCAAGTCGACAACTGGGTAAGAGTCCCAACAGAGTAAGGTTTGTTCGAGCTAGGCCCTTGAGAGTTCGTCCATAACTCTTCCATGAATGAGAGCCGATCTTCAATAGGCTAATAGGAGAAAATTCTCTTGGAGAGAGATTAGAAGCCTCGGAGGTAAGTACAAGTGATGGGTTTGAAGGTTGGCAATCCATCAAGTCTTGAATGAATGACGCTTTCCTCCTTAAAATATTCCATAACCAATAGTGCTTATTAAAATCTAAGTGTACATGAATCCATGTAATCCAACCCAAAACCTTTCCATCACCATACTGCACTACCGAGTTAATAAAATAAAATTCTCTTCTAACACATGAACATGAACACCATCATTCCACCATAAGGCCAAACCTCTAGCCTTTTCTCTCTTCTTAACATAATAAAAACCTCTATATCTTAGCCGGTTTCTAAGTCTTTCAATTTTATTCTCTTCATTTTTTATTTCCATCAAAAATACAATTGACAAATTAAATTTATTTATAAGGCCTTTCAAATTACGAACTGTCTTAGGTGGCCTAAGCCTTTAACAACTCCAACTTAGGAAACTTATGGCCCCCGTATGGCTACTAAAGGCCAACCGCCACCTCCCACAAAATCATTACTTAAAACAATCACATTATCCACACACTTTAAGCATTCCCCTTAACTTCCTCTAACATACAAACCACAACAAGTTTTCTAATTTTACCCTTCCTTCTATATCCCCTCCTTCCTTCCTTCTTCGAACTAAACACTCCTCTAGAAAATTAGCTCTTGATTTTTGGATCAAACTCTTGGAATTTCATCTTCTTCTACCTTTCCTACGTCCACTTTTTCTCTCTTCAAGTTCAATTTATTAAAAGAAGTGAGAACTTCTTTAACCATAGGCTTAGTAATAACTTTCTTTTCAACTACAAGTTCTTCTGATTAAGGTGCAGAATTCAACGATTTTGAGACACAAACAAAAACAGGTAAGCTTGTAATCTCGGGTTCAATATCTTACTTTATGTAGGACAGGTTAGATTGGGAAGGTATTTCGAGATTAGTGATAAAGGAGTTGTATTTAAGAGGGTTAATAAGTGAAGAATATGTAGGTTTTGTTTAAATAGAGGTGGAAGAGTTATGTTTAGGTGAGATTACAAGTGAAGTAGAATCTAAGGGTAACTCTTGAATAAAGATGGTAGATTTATACTTTAGTGGGTATGCAGGTAAATTAGACATTGGTTGAGACAACTTAACTGGATGATGGATTTGTGAAGGTCTAGATTGGTTAAGATTTGAAAGGGAAGGGATTGTTTCCAATTCATTCAAAGAGTAGATAGGAATGTTAGGCTTAGGACTAAGTGCACTAAATTTGGCCACCACTACAGAGGAATTAACATTAGGGTACATATTCTCGTTATTCTCATTACTCTTTCTTTTTCCATATTTTCACACCATTCCTTCACCGCATTCGCCCTCATGCCACTTCTAAAATTCTTACTCACATTAGCTTCAAAACCACAACTCTTACTAAAGTGACCCAATCTACCATACCTCAAACACTAATCATTAAATTTCTCATATTTCAATGAACCAAGTATTTTTCACCATTACTTCTAGCTACCTACAATTGTAATTTCAAAGGAATATCACAATTAATCTTTACCCTTACCCTTAGGAAACCCCTCCTCCTCCTCTTACCAGTAACAGATGCAATTGGCTCTACTTTCGCTACCTCCTTAGCCTTAATCCAATCTACTCCACGTTTCTTATAGTCATTTGGTTTAACTTAACACCATGTATTTAGATCCAAAAACAAATTGAATCAAGAGGAATGTCTTAAATATTCTAGTGTCTTTCCATTCATCCATTGTAATACAGTGACCTATTATTGCGTAAGGACTTTCACTCAACAGATTTAAACCTATTTGCCTATTAGAGCACCTAATCGAAATCAAATTAGGTCCAATTGGAGAGATCACTAGATTACCATAAGCAACCTATGACTTCTTCAACGTACTAAGCATTGCTCCCTTATTGAGTATCTTTTCCGATATTATCTTAGCTACTAAAAAGAATTGTTTGCCTTGTATATCTTCAAATTCCTCTTCTAACAAGATTTTCTCCCGTTGTATTTGAATAGGTTGTTGAGATTAAGTAGGTCAATCATTCATAGTTACCATAGAAGTTTGTTGAAACAAAGAAAAAACAAATTAAACTCCAAATAACTAGACTAAGCTAAAGCCGGAAAGAAACAAAAGACAAACTAAAACAAAAAAGAAAGAAAATAGACATAGATCTGAGAAAAAAGAATGTACTCTTGAATTTTACCATTCAATTGTCTTTTTTTTTTCCCTTTTTTATTAGGTTTTGATTTTTTTTTATATATAATCAGAAATTACACAGAAAGTACCTTAATGAAGATACAAAAGGATGACAATGTTACAAGCGAAGAACTAGAATGAACGAATTCAAAAGAAACAAATACAAGGAAATGATATGGAGGTGAAGATGTAAATAAGAATTAATCCAAAGAACATGCTTATCTCGATGAAATGATACTAAGACAAACACCCACTCTGATATAACAACCCTCCTAACAAGAGAAAATTTCTCTCTCTAAAAGTTAGAGAGAGTGTCCCCTTTTCACCCTCTAAGTGGTCATTTGCTATCGCTGTTTTCAAAAAAATTCCAAACTCTCTTTTTTGCAATAAATTAGTAAAAGATTCCTCTTTTAAAGACTAGTCAAGATCATCTTTCTCAACAACATAACCACATCTCATCATTTTGAAACTTTTAAGATTTCTATTAACAACTATCTTTTAGATACAACAATTCCCAACAATATTTTACCTTAAATTTCTATAACCAATAGAACTCTAATTAATCAAATAAAACGAAGAAATACTTACCACCTATTGATTTGCAAACAGCAGTTGAATTTTAATGTATCAAAAAACCAATTCAGTTTTTACAACTAAATATTACCTTACTTTAAAATTTAAAGTGTATCAATCCAACTTAATTGCTTCATATAGTAAAAAATTATGTTTTATTTTATATTTTGAAACATCTGGATATTAATTCCTACAGTAATATTAATCATGGTACACTAGTTGTAATGATATCAACGCATTTGCATCCACTCATTCTAACCAAATGAATAGTATACATATATATTACGATTGATAAAAAAATTAAAAAAAAACAATAAAGTACTATTAAAATTAAATAAATATAATATTGAAGTACTTTAGGTCTAAATTCAAATAATCATGATATTGTATAAGATAATTTGAAATTTTATTTCAAAATTGAGATGATGAAAATATGTAATTAGGATTTTGAAGATAACAAGGATTAGTTTTATGTTGAGCACTTAATAGAAGATTTTGATTAGCATCTAGACGAAGATGCTACATTCTTAACAGAAAAGCTCAAACTCGGTTTATGGGTTCGATATCTATGTTATTATTATAAGTAGTATTTTATTATAGTGCTTCAATTGATTTTGAGTGAAGTATCTATGAGTTTCTCGACCTAACCATCATATGTTTTAATTCGCAACAAAAAGATTAGCTTAATAAATATAATAACAAAGCTTTTAGCCAATTTATAAGCTTAGACTGTATATGCAGGAAGGAGTTTTTTACTTTTAGGTAACTTATCCAAGTGAACTTTTGAAAGAGATGACATATTACAATGTGAAAACACAAAACTAGAGCATATACATGATACATCAAGGCTGCAGTTTCTAGTAAATATGTACAAATGAGTTAAACGAGCTAATCTATCCTAGCCCACTTTGGTATGTGAATTAAATGAGTTGGCCTTATTTGACTCATTTTTTAAACCGACTTAAGAACTTCACCCTAATTCATTTAAAAAGTAGATTAAACAAGTTGATCTATAGGTTAAAAGCATAAATGTGTTAAACAAGCTGAGTCAAATAGGTTTATTTCGGTCTACAAGTTAAGACAGGTTAAATTTATTTAGCTCACTTTTTAAACAAACCAAAAAAATTTAATCTAAATCTATTTGAAAAACGAGTTAAACAAACGGGTTCACGAATCAAAACCCATTTATATATCTTTAATTTTCGTTCATATTTTATGTTTACAGTCTTGCATGTTTGTACTCTATGTCTAAATATACTTTTGTATTTGTACTATTTTAAGCGACTTAAAGTAAATTAATCGCCTCTCATCCCAAAAATATATATATAATGCATATATATATAAATAAAAAGAATTTCATTTCATCTCTTTCCACGACCAGAACGGCGGCAGCAGCATTTCGTTCCATGACACCCTATGTGAACATGATGTACCTGTACACTTATCGACTCTCTTATCCCACATTTCGTGTTTCTTGTTGCTCCATGGAACACCACAACAAGGCCTACAAAGAACTTGGTCAGTTCTTACACACGCACACACGTAGTCACTCTAACCTAGTAGTAGTATTATTTTACATTTTGTGTTTGTTTTGCAGATGATGTTGTCGTACCTTTTTCAGCTTCTTTTACAATTAAAGCTTTTTGAATTTCAATTACTTCTACGGCAGTCTCATCAGGTTTGGTGGCTCTTAGTATAGGTGCTAGTGGTTGGGGAAAGTGGTAGATAATCTGCGACGTACGGTTCAATCCACCATCGAAATGCCTACGGCAAAATGGGGAAATGATTTCATTTCGTAGTCTTACACTACCATTTTCCACAGTTGTTTCTTGCTGCCAAAAACACACTGCTGTCGATTTTTTCGTCTATGGCTGAGCTGTGCCCACATTTTTGGTCAATAATTTTGGTTTTTCAGAAGAGTTTGTTCATTCAAATCATTCTTTTATACCTCTTCATGTAATTAGTAATTGAATCATTTATTTGTTTCGTACAATCGAATCAACCTGCTCTGTGGTTTATTCGTGATGCACAAATTTGGTTTATGCAAAAGTTTTGGCTTTTCCTTTGGAGCTGTAGCTTGAAACATAGTCTCTACTTCATAGCTAGTATGCTATACTTTCTGGGTGAATTTGCTTTGCTTCGCAGTAGAATTTCTCCTTATCAGTATAACATTTGCAATAATCTAATAGCTCTAGGTTTGGAATATGTCCTGGAGACTGAAAGCAATTGCACTCTCTATTAGCAATCGGTGGTCTAATGTGGTGGAGTTGACAGTGGTGGGAAGCAATTAATGTCTCTGTTACAAGTTTCCCAGTAAAGAGATATATATGATTTCTAGTCTAGCAGAAAAAAAAAAAAAAGGAAAAAAAAAATCATTTTCCTCATCCGTATTGGAACGATTTCGTTCTCAAGCTTCAAAAACATTTTCACTAAAACAAAAGGACCTGGAATTATAGAGACGCTGGATTGAGTGGCTTCACAAAAGTTATAGCTGATAGCAAGGTACAACTCATATGTATTCAATCATATAGTAGTCCGAACTCCATATCTGATAGTGACTTGGCCCACTGGGCCTTTGCCTTAACTAAGATGCCAGCACACCCTTGTCAACAATAAGTAAACTTATAAAGCTACCAAAAAAATTGATTAATTCTCTTGAAGAGAATGCCATAATTCATGACCAATCATTGGGCTGATCTAGATGGTCATGGTTTAGTGTTTCTTACAAGTTATCTTTGTTAAAAATAAGATGTCAGTGCACTTTCAAGTTATGATCTTTCAGTAGCTTTCTTAATGTGGCATTATTGCCTAATCTGGCTTCTATTTGAACAACGTTAATGATTTTTTCAGGTTTATTTTCAATAAAAAGGAAGATTGAAGATGCTGTTCTTCGTGCTGAGGTCATGGTAGCAACTGCATTGGAAGATGAACAAGCTAGACGGATAAAGCAAGAGGAAATGATACGAGATTCTGACCTCTGGGATGACCCTGTAAAATCAAGTGACATTCTTGTCAAGTTAGCTGATAGTTTGAGAGCAGTTGATGCTCTTAAAGATCTAACATATAAGGTATTGTTACTTGTAAAGTTTGTAGACTGAAGGGAGAAATTATAATACTGTTGAGCGAATCATAGCAGGCATTCATAGATGGAAAGATAAAGAATTTGTGTCATAAATCATTTCCGTTTTGGAAAATTATGCAGTTATAATTGACTTGAGATGATGATCTGATGATTCTATGGCTTAATGCTTTTGATTCTCTTCAACTTCCTCTGTTTGTGAAAGTGAGATGGAGAATGCAGGTTTTGAATTTTGTCTATCTTGATGGTGTCTATTGTGATGTATCTTTTAGGCTGAAGAAGCAAAGCTGATAGCACAACTTGCAGAGATGGATGCTATCAATTATGGCCTATTCAAGCAGGCGTATACTGCATCTATGGATGTGAGCAAATTCTTGGATCGGTATGAGATGCTAAAGCTTCTTAGAGGACCATATGACATGCATGGAGCATCTATGGTTATTAAAGCTGGGTCCCCTGGCATCCACCATGAGGTTTGACATTTTCTTTTCATTCATAAGCACCATTTCCACCTTCATTAGTGTATTGCATTGTCATTTGAGATATGGTTTTAGTGAGGATCAAGAAATCTCAGGTATAATTCCTTGATCTAGGCCAGTTTGGTTTCTATTAACCGTGGAATGACAGAAAATATGCTTGCATATTTCCTGGATTGCACAGCTTAATGCCAATGCTCATCAGAACTCACCATCTTTTACTTGAATCATCATAGATATGCCAGAAGATGAATTTTCTTGTCAGTTGTGATGCATCCACAACATTCTTTGTCAATTATGCCTACTTAACATACTGCACAGCCAGTACTTTGCATTTGTTCTTTTGGCAGCATCATTTTTCATTTCTGTTTCTCAATAAAGTAGTAAATCTCTAAGACTGGTCAATGGTCATTTTGACGTCATGGGTAGCTAATTATGCCATTCTTGTTATGGCAGTGGTGTGAACATGGGATACAAGATTACATTCTCTGAGCATCTGCACAAATCGTACTGAGACTGTTGGCATCTTTAGCAAGCTTAATTAATCTGCTTAGTCCACATAAGTTCAATAGTTTGATTGTCATAAGACCGATGCCAGACTTAATCTTACATCTCTTCAACATTGTGTGCATTTCATATATTTGCAATTTTCTTTATCAGTTATGGGCAGAAGAACTACTTGATATATATGCAAAATGGGCTGAGAGTCAAGGCTACATAGGACGGGTTGTTGAGAAGTGCCTATCAAAGAGTGGAGGTGTGAGTTCTGCAACAATTGAATTTGAATTTGACTATGCCTTTGGTTATCTCCAAGGAGAGAAAGGCATTCATCGTTTGATGCGAAGTTCTGAAAATGGTTCTACAAGCAATGAGGTAAGTGTCCTTTTCTTGAGGTATTGGCTTTAGATTACTGACATTGCCATTTCTCTTAGTTTTAATGATGTTAAGGCTACAACATGTGCTACTAACTGCTGGCTTGATCTCCACTGCTTGTGCTCTCCTTCCTATGCCTAGCTTAATATGTTGGTTTTGCATAACATATTCATAAGAGTCACGCGACATCATAACTTTTGGCTTCTCTCTTTTTCTTTGCGGATCATGCATGCAAGGTATGCTATACATAATGGTTCTCAGGGTAGAGGTCTAAACTTGATCACTGTCCATGTCTCAACAAACAGGATCCCCATGAGGAAATCTGGAGGCATCATGGAATATCAGACAGTTGTTTTGCTTTGTATTTACAATTGGTCAGCATCGACTGTTTTGCATTTCTGACTGCTTATTTTCTGTCCTTATTTGTCTCCGAGCATTCTTGAAGAGATCTTGATGTTATTTCCAATGGATTCCAAAGCTCAAGATATCATACTTTCATAGCAAAAGTGCTAATTCATTGAGAGATAGCCTCCTATTTTCTTCTAGTTTTTTGTTCTTGGTAGCATTGCGATGTGCATAGGAGCAACAGTGAAATAAATTTGATTCTGCTGCAAACTTTACTTAGATAGCTGAATTGAACTTGGCCTTGCGACATCGGCAAGTTCAAATTGGTTGCGTTTGTGTATTAGCAAGAAATATATCTACAAATCATTAGGGTAATCAAAATATACAAGTTAAATTTTATTCATGGATTAGATATCGAGGATTTATCCCAAATATTAGGGATTCTTTGGCATCTTCAAGGATTATAAATATTTCTAACAAGTCGAATGGAAAGAATAATTTCAACAGCATACTGCGTTTTTTTCTTTTAGGCACTTGGTTTGAGGGTAAGATGAAACAAAATGAGAAAATTACAAATTTATCGCTGCTAAACTAAACTACCCTCAATCTCATGGTAACTTGTATTACTTTTGTTACATGTAAACTAATTATGCAGGTTAGCATAGCAGCTGTAGATGTCATTCCTCTGTTTTCTAGAGGGTCTCCTGATTTGCAAATAAATGAAGAGGATTTGATCATTTCATCCCCATCGTCAACGTCAGGAGAGCAGGCTCCAAGTCTGACTACAGTATCAATTCAGCATGTCCCTACCGGTATATCCATCCAATCTTCAGGTAATCTATGATCTGGAAACATAGCCAACTCATAAAGCATGCTCAAAGCATAATTTCAATAGGCACATATGATATGTCTGCACTACCTGGAAATGGAGAGAATGATGGAAAATCATATATCGATTTATAATTATCAGTATGCAATGCTCATTTTCTTTCAGTCATGTACCCAAATTCAACACTGTAGTTGATAGGAATCTCGCTTGTTATAATGCATATTAACCGGTGTTGATATGACTTTCCTTCGACTTTTGAAGGACTCTCACCAAGTAAGCATTTCCTATGTGATTTATATGTCCATAAACTTTGATTTTCATCGCTTATGCTTGGAAACCTTGAAAGTTCACTTCTAACTAGGGGTGTTCACCAAACTGACCCATAACAGAATTGCAATATGTAGTTCTTCTACAGTGCAGTTCAGCTTGGCCCACAAATCATTTGAAATGGTTCAGTTAGGCAGCTCAAAATTGTGAACCACACTGAACTATATTGCTGAAGAAAAGGGAAATATTTCTTCACTTGTGTACAAGTGTCTTTATTCCACTTTCTATACCCTAAATTTTATTTTGGCTCATTTGATTTTTCTTTATTTCACTGAATCTAAACTATTTAATTTCTAATTCTAAAACCTGTAATATTTGTAACTGTTGATGTATAGTTATTTCCAAATGATTGAAAGGGTGCTTGCATTCATATAAATAATAAGATGTTTATAAGTAAAAATTCGATTAAATTCAAATGAAGACAATATATATTAAACCAAAACAATAAAAGAGAAGGAAAAGGGAAAAGAAGAAAGAAAAAAGAAAACAAGAGGTTAGAAGTGTTTTATGAACTGCATCCATTTATTTTGAATTAGTTCATTCAGACCTACAAGCCATTTAAAACAGTTTAGTTTGAAAGGGGTTAGGAAACTGAACTGTAATAGGCGATTCAATTTAGATTCCACCCCTAAACCAATCTGCATTTTTGCCTATCCTAATTCTAACCACTTAGTTGTGTAACTCTGTAAGCTGGATTCTCTTTATTTATAATCCTAGCTGTTGAACTTAACTCTTCATAAACATCATTTTAGTTTTAAGAATTTGTATATACTCCTTGATGTCAATAAGAAGCGCCACTAAAACCATTCTTACACAGGTGAGAGGAGCTACTTTGGAAACAAAATGAAGGCCATGAACCGGTTAAAGGCGAGGCTTCTTGTCATTGCTAGGGAACAAGGAGTTTCAGAATTGAACAGTATCAAGAAGGATGCTATTTGTGATATATGGCAAATAGAGACTAGAAGTTATATATCTCAACCTTGCACGATTGTAAAAGATGTGAAAACTGGTATGCAATTGTGTGACTTGAATTCTGTTCTAGATGGAAATATTGAACCTCTAGTTGGGCTCATATTAACATGAGACAGACAGGTATTACAATCTGACTTGTATCTCCAGTTCTTCAAATTGCATTCTTTTCTAGGAAATGTATTGTCCCAGCTCCAAGTACTTTTATTATGGTATGTGCAATCGTCATGATTCAGAATATAAATTCCTCAGCGGAATCTGTTCAGGAAAATGGAAATAATGCTAATTGATTTCTAATCCTGAAAGGAGAAATGAAAAGATATAGCTTTGTAACTTCAACGGATGCACATCTGTCACCTACAAGGGAATTGATTTAAACTGATTACATGTATCTTTTTGGTCAGGAAGGTGAGTATTAATGGAGGATGTTTTTCTTTCTCTCGAACAACGAACAACTTCAAAACCTTGGCAAGAACTCCATAAACAAATTGCAATCCAAGATATACAACAAACCCTTAAAAAATTGCATGCAAATGAAGAATTATAGTGGAAGAAATCAACATTTAAAATAAGTTCAAATAAAAAATTAATATTTCATAAAATAATTTTAAAAAAAAATCTAATTATTATAAAATCATAATTTAATAGTCATTTTATAAAATTATTTTAATTACTTTTAAAACATTAATCTCCTATTTAAATTTTTCAAAACGTTATCATTTATTTAAATTTATCCCCAAATATTAATTTCTTCCAAACACGCTAATGATAAACAAGAACTCTTAAAATATGTTTTAAATTAAACGGAATAACCAACAAATGAAATATGGCCTTTGTGTTAAGATAATATGCAAAAGAGCTTTTGTATCTAAGTTTTGATTTTCCCCATATTTGGAAACAAGATCTAATCAACATAAACTAGGAGAGTTACTGTTGTGTCTACAACAATATCAACCCTATGAGAGACATATTTGAACGAAGTGATTTTGCCCAAGGTATTCTAAGATGAAATCTATATGTATAGTAGCCTCTTTACTTCTTTATAATTGGGGCACCAGAAATTCACGCAGGGTATGACCGCCATTGATGCAAACCGAATGTTGCCCTTTTGGTGAAGAATATGTCAACAATATTTTCCATTGTAATGAAGTTGCAATGTAAGACTATCGACACTCCAATTCTTGACGAGGCAACTGTATCGAATCCAAAACTGTGCAGCTTACACAAATTTTCTTTTGCATGCAAGAAACTTTCCTAATTGCCATATTGTAACATTAACTAAGAGCTGTGTCAGTCACGCAAAACCATTCTCATTGTTCGTCTCAGCATATCAGTACTCAGACTTGACTTGAAACTTGGGAGTTTCGTTTCTCTATCAACTCAACCCCCCGAAGCTGTCAAATAAAGGATAACATTCCTTGACTGCTAATTTAGATTTTGAGAATGAGGCCTATAGGACAATGATCACTGCCAACAATATCCGGAAGTGTGTACGAGTCATGAACCTTGTCTGCTATGGATTCAGAAACAAGAAAATAGTCTAGCCGCCACCCTGTACATCACACATCAATAAAGCAGGTTTTAGAGGAGCCAATAGAGCAAACACTTGACATTACATGCAGAGAAAAGAGGCAACTTCCAAGAGCATCTATTATATGCAACAGTCTAAGAGACTATTCACTCCAAACATGAGCAGAGGAGACAAAGAAAAAAAGAAAAATTATGTGGAGGAAACAATTATAAAAGATTTGACATACTTCGGATGGAACAAATATGGTTTCTGATAAATTGAAATAAAAAATCCATACAACCGTTCCCATCTAGTGGGGAAAAGGCTTGAGCATGAATAAGGCTCCAATGTTATCACTGTTCATCCAAAGAGGAATAAGATCCACAATGTCTCTCTATCAATCTACCTACCCCTTCCATCTTGCATGTGAAAATAATTACAGCATGCTTTTCAGTTATACTGCAATTTTCATCTTAGAACTCGAATTAGCTAAAACCTTCCACATTAGTATCTTCATCAACACTGATGATGTTGAGCTTTTTCTGTATTAGTACGGCTATACTTAGAAAAAGCTCCATTGACTTCAGTGTAAAGACCAAATATGGAGCATTTCAGCAGATTTAAGGACTGATGTTACGAAAAGGAGGAGGAAAAAAAAACAAAGAAGTTCAATACTTAGAAAAAGATGACAGTTTATACCTCCAAATGTAAACCTTCCCATGTTAACCAACAAGTCGTAAACTGAAGGGAAGAAAAACTGCTACACTTTTCTTATAAAATTGAAAGAAGTTATGTTTAATAATTCTTCAAAACACATAGAAATTGCAATATACCTCTGTTAGTTTTCCGTCCACCATGCCGGAAGCCCCAGTAAGTGTAAGCAACTACATCAGGATGTTGCCTTCTGAATGTATCAACCATTCCCTTCAACAAAAAGTTAGCTTCAAAAGACTGCCTCTCTTCGATGGTGAACCCAGCACTCCTTTTATTCCCCTAGATTTTGACACAAATTCAGTCAAGCAACTCAATATTAGAATAAATTTAGAAATACACAAAAATCAATTCATAAAGTAATTACAACTTCCATGAAATCTCTAGTGATGTCACTAAAAGCATCCATTTAGAAAAATAAGTGAAATTATCACAGCAGAAAAAAAAAAAAAGAAAAGAAGATTAATTGTGCCACAAATTACCAAAAGAAACTTCTATAAATAAAATCTGCATTAAAATCAGGCAAGTTTACATATTCAAATTCAATTTCTTTCTTTTTTTTTTTTTTTTGGTAAATAAATAAATTATTGAAAGAAGGAAGAATATACAACCATTGAACCGATGGGATATGGTTTACACAGATACTTTTTACTAAAAATGAAAGAAGTAAACAAAAATACTGTGGAGAACAAGAGCAAATTCAAAAACAGACTTCAACTAAGTCTACTATAAAAGATAATCTGGTTGGCAAGTGAGGTAGGCTAAGGTAGCTGGTCCCAATATGAGTTTGATTTCAAGTTCTCCACATACAGTACACCTCTGCAGAACGCTCATTCTTTGAGGCAACCCTGGACACTAAAGCACCTATAGCTCCATGCCATGTTTGGAAAGAAAACAAGCATAGCAGGATTTCACACACAATAGCCCAAATCTGGAGTGTGTATGAGCAATCAAAGAAAATATGGGCACAGTTTTCCACACCTTTGGCCAGAGAGGCAACAGGTAGTTGTACTGACAATCCCCTGTGTGAAAAGCATGTCTAAGATCTAGAGTTTCCTAAACCATCCAAGCTAAAGAAAGAATGCATGCCTAGAGTGTTTTGATTCCAAACCACCTTGTACCACGGAACCGTAGGTGGTTGATGAGGCAAGAAAAGGTAGCCACTTTTAATAAAGTACTCTCTAAATTAAGAGTGGATCCACTTGAACACATCAGCTTGGGTAATCGGGTCAGATTGAAAATAGGATATGAAAATTCCTCCAAAAGTCACATCAGGTAAGTTCCATGCACTATCCTCCATTAGAGAGCATATTCTCTCATTATGAGGAAGTCGGAGTTGGCAATCACATGAGAACTATGTATGCGATCCTAGGGCCTTTTAGTAACCAAAAATATGACTAAAGAGAGATTGATAGTCCATCAGGCACTTCCCATCTAATTGGTCACAGATTAAGGGAAAAAATTTAAGCATATCTTTTCCATTTACAAGAACAAGTCAATGGAGCTTTAATTGTCCAGAAACTCCAACCCTTTAGATAGGCCGAGTAAATCCAATCTACCCAAGAGCCTCTCTATGCTCCCTTGCATAAATGCCATATGCATTTAATTTGCACCAGCCATGTTTCAAGCAACCAGTCTAGGTATACCAAGGCCTCCACACTTTTTATGACACAATACTTCCCACTTAGCTTTGGCTTTCATGGAGACATTAGGCCTTCCACACCAGGAGAAGTTTGCATTTTCTGTTCTACTTGCAAGGCAACAGATTTAAGGGGCATATACACCACCCAGAGAAAAAAGCTCCTACACACTTGCATGGAAAAGAGTACCAATCTGCTTAGTTGTAAACGACCAATGAATGAGAGAAATTTCACTGTCTAAGAGGAAATCCATGCCAAAATCTTTTCTGAAAGGACTTCAGTCTTCTTTCTATAATAAGGGGAACTCCCACAAGCAAACAAGGAGACACACTTCTTGGAATCACATGATAAGAAGAATTTCAGCCTTGACTTGATGATAGACATTGTAGAAGAAAATGTTGCTCTCTCCTTCATTAGCAACCAGACCCTAAAGATTTTAAATTACTGTAGCGCTCCATTGATCCAAGAAATCGACTCCACATTCCCCTTGCAACAGATTAACAATTCATCTGCACAACAAAGATAAGTTATAACTTTTCAGTTCTTCATCTCCAATAGAAGAAGAAACACGAATCCAAGGCCATTTTGTTAAAAATTGCAAACAATCCATTCCAAGTACATATAAAATTCCAAGAAATCAAGTGTCCTTGTCTTAAGCTCCTCCTACCAGGAAAAAGACCTACAGTTTCTCTGTTAATATTAATTGAGAACCTAAGAGTTGTAATACATTGCTGGACAAGGGAGCAAAGTGGTCTGGGGAGTCAATGGAATGAAGAACCTTGAAAATCATAAGTTTTTTGGATATCCACTTTTGACGCACACTTTGGGGCCCTTTTGACTGATGATAACCAGACATTAGTTCCTATCTCAAAGAAATATTGTCCATGGTTCTTCTTCCAGACACCAACACAACTTGTTCCTTACCTACTAAGGATGGCTGAACCTTCTTCATTGTCACTCCCAATATTATGGAGAGAACCGTATACAAGAAATTAGAGCATGGAATGATGTTAAATCTTATTGGGAGTGACATAATTAATCAACTTTAGCAAAAATCCATAGCTTAAAAACTCCTGCGCTGCAGTTAACAAATCAGCCCCTAATTAGTCCCAAGAAGCTTTAAAGAATTTGACCATGAACCCATGCATCCCAAACCATAACATTAGACAATGAGAAGAAAGTATACTTGATCTCTACATCAGAAAAAGGGGCAATTACGTCTGCAGTATGGGCTTCATTTATATTCTAAGAGATCAAGTTATCCACTTCTTCAAGGGAGGGCTGTACATCATGACCATTGTACAAGTTCTGGAGAAAATTTATAACTTCCTGGTGCACCTATAGACAGTCTTTCACTTCACTTCCATCTTCTTTTTGAAGGTAATGAACTGCACTTCTATCGTGGTGGTCGATCATAGACTTGTGGAAGTAAAATGTGTTCTTATCTCCCAATTTCAACCACTTGACTCTTGGCATTGCTTGTAAAAAGACTCTAATCTTACTGAGTTGGTACAGTTTTCAAAAGCTAATTGTGCTTCCTCCAAGAGGTGTGCTGCCACTTCCAAAATCCAAAGTCCATATAGTGCATAGATTTCACTTGGCTTAGAGTACATGCACAGAAAAATCAGAGAAATCCTATCTGTTCAACTTTCGTAGGTCCTACTTGAGTAGCTTCAGTTTAAAAACAACTTAATGTATTCAGGAGTCAACTTCTTCACTCTACACTCTTTGACACTATCTCCTTGAAATTTTCATGCTCTGGCTAAAAATTGAAGAATTTAAAAGGGTAATGCTTCCCTAAATGACCAAAGTCCACAGTAACAATAGCCAATGGTATGAAGGTAGAGGAGCTACAAAATTAGGTTGTGTCCTTAAGTATCCTATTAACCAAGGATGGTTAGCTAGAATCCTATTAAGCTTCCCTAGAATGGGATTTTCCACTTGTTTATTCGACCAAGTAAAAAAATCACCAATAAACCTTTCATCCACTGATTCTATACAATCCAGAAAATTCTAGAACTCCGAATGGCTTGAGTAGTTCACAGTATACCTCCCTCTTGCTCCACAGGGCTTCTAGTGATATTAATTTCACCTAATGCCAGCCACGACCTGTCCACTAAAGATGGAGTGAAAAGCAACAAACTTCACCAAAGGTCCCTGCTTTCTCTATCATTATTAGAGCCATACACAAAAGAAGCTGCAAAAGACACATTAGCAAATAAATCGGCCACTGTACAATGAACAAATTGATTCCACTTGCACATGCCACTTCCTTAGCTCCCAACAAACCAAAATTCCAGCTCGTGCCAACCTATTAATTGCAAAAGACTATCGTGGGCCACTTTTCAGCACAATTAAAGCTTCAGTTTGAGAGTTGCTCTTATTTCCAATAAACCATTCAAAGAAATTCCATTATCCAAACATCTCTTCCTACATCACTTGCATCAATAAAATCACTGATCCTTTTAACATTCCAAGCACCTATATTCACTAAAAACCAACACAAAAACAACGAAACAACACGTAAGTGAAAGCGTGTCTTCCCTTGAACAGTTTTTATTCCCACTTCCCAGAGGAGTTAGAGCTCCTACTACTTTGTGAGCTTCTATGACCTGTCCACTATAGATAGAGTTTTTTCATCTTCCGTCAAGTTTTTTTAACAACAAAACATCTAAAGGGGTGTTCTTAGCTTCATCTAACTCGACACCACCACCTTCCTCATTTTCCAAGCCTGATCCCCAAGATCAGGTTTTTCATCTTCCACATCTGTTGGAGTTTTAGAGACCTTAGAATAGGGGGATTCCACTACTCTCAAAACCTTATCATTGTTCACATAAGTCTTGAGATGTTCACAGGAGGAACATCCACAACAAAAGCAATTTCCTGCCCAGAAGGACAGTCCTTGTGCACTTCAGTTGGAACCCTCCTCAAAGGAGACAAAACACCTTCGCCAGTATTAGTGTGAGGATGCTCTTTGGGGGTATTTGGTAAGGAGCTGTTACTTGAAGCTGAACAACCTTCCACGTTCTGACCCTTCCCCTTTCCCTTCACCTTCAGCTATTCCTCCGAGAGTTTCCTACTTGCAGCTTATTCTTTTCTCTGAGAAGTGTTATAAGCATGGCCAAACAACACAATGTAAGAGATGCACCACCTCTCATCACCAAAGGAGATGGAAACTAATGAAACCAACAACACAGTGTAAGAGACGCAAGAAAAACAGAGATGGAAAGAAAGAGAGATAAACAAGGCTAAAAATACCCTAATGAAAGTGGTTCCTTAAGGGGGTAGGGTGGTTTTATAGTGAGAGGAGAGTGTATTTTGTCTCCCTAGGCTCACTTCCAGGTTGTCTATAGAAGTTCCAATGATTTGTTACTCAAATTCAATTTCATTGTCAAGTTACGTATGATAAACTCAATTATGAACATTATGGCCACAAGAGAAAAAGCAAGGTCTCATATCAATCACTGTGACATGAAAAGAACGATCTTTTGAGACTTAACATCCAATTTGTTAGACTTTAGAAGCCTAAAGGTTGAAGACCGCAACAGAACTACAAAACCCACAGCCAAAGGACATATATTTGCCTTCTTCACAATTAGATCATTATAGGCTTTATATTTCCAGATCAAATGAGAACGTCAAACATAGTATGTTACATGAATATCTTCTGTGTCATACAAGGACATAGTTTCTCATTGTGGTCGTATGGGAAAGCTAGCAGATTACACATTTCAATAAAGATTCACAGGTCACATAGAAACACACACTTTCCCATTGTAGTCACGATGAATTGCTAGCAATTTACATGTTACAAAATTAAAGATCCGCTACACATAGAAACATATACTTATCCAATGTGGTCACAATATTTTTTATATCAAATGAAGCAATGATGGTCCCATTGAATTTAATAAGCACAGAAAAAAAGAAAATTAAGAGAATAAATAGCATCAAAGTTAATGTTCCTTACTGCAGGATTGTAAATATCTATCTCTTGGTGAGCACAATTTAAATCGCCAGTTAAAATCACTGGTTTCAACTTTTCTAGTTCCTGCATTATGAGGAGCTTCCCGTTAGTCTACCTTCAAACCACATTCAGTGCTAGAAAAGGATATGTTATGAGAGGTGGCAAATGAAGAAAATTATCACACAAAAGGAGACATTGGTAGAGAAGAGAGTTGATTGTGAACCGAAAGATTTACATACTTTTATATAACTGCCAAGAGATGGGTCCCACTCCGAAACCCTATATGGCTGGTACAAAAATATAACAATATATTGAGACATTACAACCCAGGCAAATAAATGACAGCTTAAAAAGGTTAAATTTGTGATACCAATCTTCTCAAGCCTTCCCCAGAGTTAGGAACATATCCACTTAACAAGTAAAATGAGTCAAACTCTGCTGTCACAAGCCGTCCCTCACTGTCATGATCAGGAATCCCCAAGCCATATTTTACAGAAAGTGGCCTGATCTGCAGGGGAAGGCAAACCACATAATGATAAAAGGTATGAAAATGATAGATATGCAAATTGCAAGCCACCTCAAGGATGACAACTCACACAGAACAAGCAATATGGTTTCCAACAAAACTTGTACTTACCCGTGAGATGATAGCTGTACCAGAATAACCAAGTTTTGAGACACTGCAGGTCCAAAAGGAATTGCTGTAGCCCTCTATAAGACAATTCTTTATTGCATCAACATCCTTCTCCTGCTTTCAAAACCCTTTTGATAAATAAGTCAATTTTATTCCACTGAAACTGCTCACTCACATAATAAATACACAATAAACAGAAATTGATAAAAAGGATCAAAAAGCAACAGGTAAGTAAAACAAGTTAGTGCTGGGAGTCAAAGCACTTTGCTCTGCACTGAATTTATCATGAAAAAGCTCTCACATTTGAGGCAGTTAAAGATTCACACCATCAACATTTAGACATATTGCACTAACTTGTCTTCCTTATAGCCATTTTCACTTGCCAGGACTCATCGTGCTCTCTCGCTGGTAAGTGAAATATAAGATCTTAATGCCACATCAGTAGATACAATTACATCCAACCTATTTTTGTTTTTACTTTAGCTTTGTATGACAAGAATATCACTTAATTATTGCAATTCATGTGGACATATTGCAGGGTTTGTTTCTTATTATTATTTTATGTTGCAACTAGGCTGGTCACCTACTCAAACATAAACCATCCTACAAGACCTGTCCAATGATTAAACATAGCTTGCACTATGTTGACTTCATGCAATTTACTATAAGAGATCCAGGACATTAACAATTAAACTGATATCAGAGGGTTTTTCTTACTTTTATCAAAGCCAGCAGAAATGTAAAGACTAATCAGGCTCCACACTTTTCTATCACACGCTCTACTCAAAAGAAAGCACCTCAAGCTTTCCACCAGGAACACCAAATAATAAAAAAAATCATTTTTTGCATTACGGAAGATCTGGTCTCCAGCAAGTAATTCTTCTGCAATATCAGCCTAAGGTTTCCAACTTAAATAAAAACATTTTGGTTGTCAAATCATCCTTTCGTAGCCAGTAGTGGACAGAAAATTCTTGCTTGGCAAACAACAAGTTTTACTGTCAAAACACATTCATATTTCTCACTTGGTTTTGTGCTCATGTTCATCAATCAAGATTCTCCATACTTCATCAGACATTTCAACCAATTCCACCAAATAACATAGTAAAAAATATTCTATATCAATAGACATCAACCAGCACTCCTTGCTGCAAGCCATCCAACATCACATATCAGTAAGACTTGCACTCAAATAGTGCTCTTTGTACATGATAAGAATCTTCAAACTTTTATCTTTTGTTCACTTCTGTATAATGCAGTTCATTTGACATGTATAAACCTACAAGTTTGATCTCCCTTGATTTTCTTATTTTCTCCATTTTTGTAAGTAGCTTTCCCTGGCAACTAATGCATTCGCCATACTGTTAGCAACATACACAGGATTAAGATCTACTACTTGAGCCAAATCAGCAAAATGAACATCCAAGAGTACAAGAGATCTATTTATCCAGAATGCATCAAATCCTACTCACCTGAAGTTTTGTCTCTTGCAAACACAACACATCAAACTCTTCTTTCTTTGCAAGCTCTAAAGCAGAGAAGCCTTCCACCTTCAACAGAGCTCTTAACCCATTGACATTCCAAGATATCAGCTTTATGGATTTTATGCCAGCAGGAAGAGGTGGAGGTCTCATGGTTCTAGGATTATAAGGAATCCAGTGCTTCTGAGGCTTTTTATGAGCAAGAATTTTCCATGGTTCAGCTTGATCAACAGATAAATTAATGCCGGTGCTTACTTGAGCCTCTTCAATCAGAATATCTGAAGATGATTTCATCTTAGAATGAGACTTTTTCTTGCCTAGCAAGTTCAAAGGTCAGTCCTTTGGTTAAAATATGTCTTATGACTAGGCTAAGCAAGCCCACATTCAATGCAAGGAAAAGCATGTTAACCTTGACATTACCTGCTTGTTTGTCTGTCTTAATTGATAGCTTTTGTTTTGATGCGACTCTGGTAGCATCCACTGTGATTTCTTTATCTTCCACAGATTGTCTTATTCTCTTACTCTTTTTAAGAATAGAAACTTCAGAATCAGTTTTGATACTTTGCATGTCATTGTCATCAGATTTCCTTCCATTCTTTACAACTGAGGTATGATCCACTGAACTGGAAGATACTGTTTTTTCTACTTCTCGAGAAACCTCACCTGTGCAGTAACCCAAATGCAAGCACTAAAAAACTGGGATTTTCACATTACACTAGCTGTTAAAGGTGACAGTACATAACCAAAAAAGTAAGAAGATTTACAAGGAGAATGAAATAGCATGTAAATTCTCCTCTTGCTACTCCACTTGCCAAAAACAAGAATCAATGAAATTACAACTGAACTACAACTCAAAGTTTCAGATGTCTTATTGATACCATTTATCTTCTCATTCACATGAGACTTCAAGGCTGATATCAAATCAGCTTTACGCCCTTTTGCAGGTAGACCAGATCTCCTATAATAAAAATAAGAAAACAAGTAAATAATTAGATATACATTCAAATTTGTTTATGCACCAATACATATTACATTGTTACCCACTTTAAAGTAGCTCGAAGTTCTTGGAATGTCATTGCCTCAATTCTTGCCAAGTCATTCTTAATGCTTTGAAGATCCAGTGAGCTCTCAACAGCACCTTCCTAAACACCAAACCAAATATAATCATATGGAAACAACCCATCATAAACTCATTGCCATTATATTCTTCACAACAATTCAACTCTTTGGAGTAAAATATCTAACCTAATCTACAAGGAGACTGAACTGTTACCCTTTTCCATCAGTGTTGGAATAATCTAGTAATCGGCATAGTGATTTATATAACATTATAAACTATGAATGTCACAACAAGTAGCCAAATGTCACTCTCAATCCAAGCTCTTTGTGGACTATAAAGCAAGAAGAATTCAAGCATTGTTTGATAAATGGATAAATTCTAACAGGATATACCTTTACAAGACTCTTGCTAGAGTTTGGTTCATCACAAACCAATGCATTTGGATCCTTTCCTTTCCTCCTGTACACAATTAAAGGAACCAGTTTTGATGAATCTGAAAGGAGTCTATCTGACCCCATAGCATTTGCACTTATTCTGAATGCAACAGTTGCACCACTATCCAATTTCAAATTCTTCTGAGCCCCTGCAAAACTACAATTCCCAAAATCAAAACAGCAGTTTTTCCTCCTCCAGAGCTATGTTCAAGACATCGAGAAAAGCACGAATAAGGGTTCTTCTGTTCCACGGAGAATCTCCAGAGTAGAAAGAAATGTTCTATCAGTTGGAGATAAAATTATTTCCTCTCCAGAAAAACACAGAACATTTTCTCTACTTACTTTTACAGCCTTCAACACGAGATGCAAAATGGTGTTAAATGGCCTACCCCAGAAAGACAAGCAACAAACTAGATACAAACATCATATAAAGGTTAAAACTTGAGGATCAAATGTAGAGAAACAAGAGGATTAGAGTGGAAAGGACAAACCTCAGAGGAATTCTGAAACTTTTAAACCCTAATTGCCATGCTTGTCTCATTGATAGCCAACACACAAGCATAAGCCTTTGTTGATTTAAACACACACTGACAGAGAGGAGAAGAAGGAGGAGGAAGATGAGGAACAGCTGCAGCTATGATCATCCTTCCCATTAAGGAAATGAGGAGTCTCTGTTCCCGTCACAGCCCCACAGGCTCACTGCTGCTTCCGAACCCACGAGTTGAGGACATCTTGTTACGTGCACGTGTCGCTGAAATCACTGCCGAAGTGCATAAAATAATATGTTTGTGTTGTGTTGTGTTTGAAATCCAGTGTTAAACTCCTAATTAGTATTAAAAAAAACTCTTAATTAAAAATGAATTAAAAAAATCTATTACTCATTTTTTTCTCAACCTTTATTAGGTATTATATCTAATTAAATATTTTATTTTTTGTCGTCTCAAGATCTTTAACGATATAAATTTGAGTGAGATTGGGCTTCACATAGTTATATGAGCCTGCAAAAAAGAGTAAAATGAGAGTGTGCCAATATATTGTTCAAGGTGCCCATTTCAATACTAAAATTAGTCAATTGTTTGAAAAGTATGAGTACTCAATAACAATATATAGGCTTAAATACGTAAAATATCAAGTAGTTTACTGTTGAGTAATAATCTTGTATTTATAAAGAAGTAGTACTAGCAATTAGAGAGAAGTAAGCGAAAAAAGTCACATATGCAAGTGTTGGAGAGTAAGATTATGCTATTCAACGTATTTCGTATATGTAAGAGGTAGTTGTTAACTTAGTCTTTTAATCTTATCCAAGGTCTTCTAACCGTTAGAGGCCTCATATAGTTTTACATGCCGTATTATAGGCCTAAGTTAAAGGGGACTTGTCATAATTTGTGAGTCATATCAGGTTGAGACAGGCTTGAGGAGTTTATGCTCAAAAGGCCCTATCAACACTTGTCTCCTTAGTGAATGTAAGGAGAAGAGAAAGATGAGCTTTTTAAGCATATGGTCGATCTAATTTGAAGGTGTTTGTGTTAACGGTGTCATGCCAACACAATAATGATGGAAATCCAAGCTAGCGAAAGGCTAAGGCAAAGATGTTCAAGCTGGCGTAAGGCTAGGGCGAAGATGTCCAAGTTGAGTGACTCTAGGGCCAAGTTGGTGTAACATACTTAAACAAATTGCCTTCAAGGCAGAAGTAAGGGCAATAGTTCCGAGGTGGAATGCAGGAGGTCAAACTTCCTTAGCCATCGGGGGTTAAGAGTAATTAGCCCTCCATTAAGTTAGAGCAAAGCGAATGTATGCCAAGTTGAATGGGAGAACTAAGGTAAAGACATCACTCCAAGGTGAGGCAAGAATATAGTGGGTTTTGTAAAATTGCAAAGCAAACCAGTTGAGTAGAAAGGGCCAAACTACGCTGACCATTGCCCAAGCAGATATAATCTACTCAATCCAAGGTATAGTGCTGTTGGAGTTTCAAACAAGTTTTCTCCTAAAAGTTATAGGAGCCTTAGGGAAACTTCCTATGGAAGTAACTTTTAGAATTCTTACATTATGGCACTCGTTTTTAGTACATTTAATCCGATGTGACAGGTGTCATATCACAACAGACTTACGTGTAGTTGCGTACATTTTGTCTTTTTAATATGGCCATCCGATCAAACCTGACTCTACGTGTTAGTATCATTACCTTTCAAGAGATTTGTATTTATACGAATCCATATAACCACTGATATACTTTTCAAAGTGTTCGGTCTATAAATATCACAGTTGTTTAGAGAGAGCACCTTTTCACAACTTCCTTGCTTTCTCATTACAAACTTCACTCTCTCTTTTCATCAATCTTCTTTGAAATTCTATCTCTTACAAACTTTTCTTCAAAGTTCTTCATTCCTTTTTTCTTCTTCATCAATATGTCAAACATAGGTAAGACGCCATCAAATGCATCAAAGTACAACATTACTACCTCCGAGACCATGAGGAGTGATCCTCCCCTCAAAGGAGAGGATGAAGTCATATCATTACGACAACTAAATGATGCCACTAGGATGGCGGTAGAGGCACTAGATAGGACGAGGCTCATCAATGTCATCCTAAGGGACGTTTACGTATACACTCCCTTATTAGCGACCAAAGATTCATTCAAGGCACCTGAGACAGGCAAAGATCCGAGTAACTAAGTTAGTAAGAGTAAGGCCTTTGCTCCCAACTAGTAATTAAGCAAGTTTGTAGTTAAGCCAACTCTGAGTTAAACAATACGGATACTAAGGAGAGAAAAGAGGGTACCCTTGTTGATAGGGAAGTGTTTTGTCATATTTGAGAAGTGTTTGGAGTATGGGCAACGTCTCCCTCTGAGCAACTTTGAAAAAGAGCTCTTCAACTTCCATTGGTGCAGTTTAGCATAAGTCCCTCCTAATGAGTGGAAGGTGTTAAAGGCCTTCTAAGGACTTTGTGAGTACCTACTAATAAAGGCCGCCACCGAGCTCTTCAACCACTTCTACATGTAGAAAAGCTTAAGTGGGTGGCTATACCTCTAGCCTCATCTGGGGAAGAAGCTATTTTATGGCCTCATGGACTCTATTAAGGGCTAACAGGACTACTACCTAGTGATTGAGCTGCTAAAGGAGGCAAACTTTTGGACAAAATAAATCAAACTAGTTCTAATTAAGGCCTAAAAGGAGCTTAGGCCCAGTGGTATTGAAGCAATGAGGGAGATTCAAGCCTTCATAGCCCTCAGAAATGGCAATGAAATAAACGCCATGAAGATGATAGAAAGATACTTCGAGTATCCAATCTCCAAGCTCTTCCCCAGCATAATAAAGGCTATAGTGAAGAAGTGGACAAAAGGTATAGGTTTGTTTTTCACAAATGGCTTCATTTGTCATATCAGTGTATATAAAGTTGTACTTCGTTCGACATCCTTTTTAAGAGAAATAGAGGGGGAGATCTTCCTTATTCGTACCAGTTATAGTGAAGTTGGTGAATGGTGGTGCTTTGTACTTTGTACTTTGTCTTTGTTTTGTTTTCTTTTTCCTAATCGTTCGTTTGATTTTTTGTAGGCAAGAGACTAACCAAGGAGATTCCCCATCCTTTTGGTGGCCAAGTTGATAAGGCATCTTTAAGCCAGGTTGAAGCTTACCATGAAGGGTTCCGACCTTAAGGGCAAGGTCGTAAGGTTGAGATCAAGGGCTAAGGAGACTAACAAGGTCAAGTTAGCTACTCTACCTTAAGGGATTCCTCTTAGTCTTCGAACAGAGCTGTTAACTACCAAGCTCGTGAGTATGGTCCTTCCTTCTACTGCATCCATCCCTACCTTTGCGCCCATTACTATGCAGGATGAAACTGCCAACACTAACGAGCCAGACATAGTAATGCTTGACTCTCCCGATAGGGGTGAAGAGGAAGGGGCCGAAGCTAACACCTCGTGTAAGCTCTATAACTAAAAGTTCAAAATCGATACATAAAGTTTAAGGCGATTGGATAAAATATCTAATCGAGTCTAAATTATACGACGAAGTTAGGAGTATTAATAAAAGTAATCCCGTAAATTTGAATTTGAGAAAATAAATAATTAAATATCATAATATTGAATTATAAGCATATCACATGTTATTTATTGAAAATACATAAAATAAGTTCCGATAACTAATGAATTGATATAAATAAATTATATGTACATTAAAAATCATAACATAACAAATAATATTTAGGAGTACTTATTCATACTATATATATATTTATATGTAGGTAAAAATACCCAAAATATACTAAAATAATGCTAAATAATCAAAGGAAATTACAACATCAAAGAAAAATCATAAAAAGTAAGGAAATGTATGGATTGATATACTGGGATTAAAAAGAAAAAAATTAACCAATCAAATTAGAGTAATTAAAAAGTAGAATGGAAGAAGATAAGAGACAAATGTCATGCAAAAATTAAAAGAAAAAAAATCAAATAGCTTTATCAAAGTAGTAAGGCTCATTTGGAATTCATTTTAGTCAATTAAGAATTAGAGAAAATTAGAGAGAGGCTAGAAAGAGTGAGTTAGCTAATTTTACAAAACAAATTAGAAAATTGTGTGTAATTAGTGCTTATAAAGCAAATCTACGATCCATAGCCACTTAGAAACAAACCACTACCACCATCACCACACCTTGCTCCCATTACTCCTTTTTGTTGACACACCTAGGACCAGTACTAGTGGCTGGAAACCAATCAGATAAGTGAGTTTAATTTTAACCCGATTTTGTTTAATTTTGAAAAAATATTAAATGTATTTAGAAAATTATAAAATTTGGTATTATAAGGTTTTTATGTATGTAGATTTAAGGAAAAATATTGGTTTGATGAATTTATATCTGGAAATTATAGTGGTTAAGAAATCCCAAAAACCCGAGCTTATTTCGATTTAAAAATAAATAACCTTAATAATGTAGTTTTAAGTTCAAATTTTTTGTATAGGCTATTTAGAGGATGTAAACTAGTGCTATGATAAGATTTTTCATAAATGAATTTTTGAAATTTTTAGATAATTTTTAGACCTTTAAATCATATATATAATTAGTGATTAAATGTATAATTATTGACTTAGTATGTAATTAGGTATTTTAAGATAATAATATCTAATGTAGTATGATATCTATAGTATTTAGAGTATTAGATGTGATTATTATGTGTATTATGTAGTAAATATATATAAATTAATAATATGTGAAATTAGAAATGTAATGAATATAAAATATTAGGTTAAAATTTATAATATAATAATAATAGTAATACACAATAAATCTGATATGAAACTTAAATTTAATGGATTATATGAAAAATATAAATTTTTCTTACATTAGAAGCAAATTTGGTAGTTAAATTAAAATTAGAGTATATCATACAGACTAGAATACTAGTTAAGGGTCAAAAGTGATATTTAATATACCTGAGTATAATGTAATTAATTTCACATTATGGTTCGGAATGCATTCTTAGAATTTACATATAACACCCATAGTAAAAAACTAAATTAAAATCTAAATCGGAACTAAATTCGAAAACCGATTCAAAAACTAGCTTAGAAGATATTAGTAATAAGTAATATATATATATATATATATATATTTAGAAAATCAAATCAAGTCATAATTTAAAGCTTATATATCAAAGAGATATTAAATACTAAAAGAATACTTATATTTAGGATACAAAGAAACGAATTAACTTACGTCAAGTTAAGTAAGGGATCCGAGGATTTCAAGTAAGTTAGGTTCAATACATTACTGTATTTTAAAGTACTATATCAAAGTACTCGGAGGCTTAGGGTTATATATAATTGTGCTTATAAATAGTTATGCGTATATGTGCTTGTATGTCTCTAATTACCTTTTAAAAATTGATGTTATGTTTTGGTGGTTTGTTGTAAATTGAGTGATGTGAAATTGTTTAGTCACACTAATTGAACTTAATTATAAGCAGCTTAAATACCTCAATTAGACATGCATTGCAACCAGTCAAGGGACTGTTAAGATTCTCTAACCAAATACCAACATCTTAAAAAATAATAGTGTTAGATAGTATAATGGTCTTTTCTTCATCATTAGCCAAACTAAGTAATAGGAGATTAGGTCACAATAAGGATGTCGGCAATGGTTTGAAGGATAGTTATGAGGGGAATGATGTTTCCATTGCACAAACCTAGATTTATTTGTGAGCTGTTGCATAAACATTAAAACTCTTCAACCCAGATTAAAGCAGATGAAATTACTTTGATTTCACAATAGACCAAACCATGTCGTATGATAGCATTTATATGTTACATTACATATAATTAATTGTTTAAAAACCCTATTTGTGTTTGTTGTGCATTTTTAAGTCTTTATCCTGACTTACTAAGTTGTTGGTTGCCTATACTATAATAGAATTTCTTGTAGGTTTTGATCGAGATGCCGCGATATAACTATCCCGAGGTTAGTCTTTTTTTGAAGTACCTTGGGGGAGTGAGAATCAACCAGCTAAAGAATCAAGTACTTTAATGTTTTATTATCAGTACTCTTTGGTTTATGTACTAGTCTTGTAATACTTTACTTATCAAACTAATATGGTATGAAGATATTTCTTGAGATTGTGAGACAATATAAGTATCTTTATGTAAATACAACTTAAAGTTTTTAGTCATATTTATAAATTTTGTCTATAATTATAAATGAGCTGTTTACTTCAAAGCGAGGAGTTGTTGACACTTTGTATAAATCGTATCTATAATAGGGACTGTAGGGTCAGTTATTATCATAGGTTGGTATATATAGCAAAACTATTATGATTTCGTCGCTTTAGGGCATACTAGTTCTTGATTGGTATCAGAGCATAATTTTAATGAACTTGTTCTGAAGCGTCATAATTTAAAAAAAGTAGATATTATAAGAACACGATAAGAATAAGCAGTATTAAGTGGGCAATAAAGATTATACCAAACATACTAAAGTGGAAGTAAGTATAATATTTAGTATGTTAAATGTTAATTGATCCTAAGTTTAATTACATAGTCGAAGGGGAAAGTTGATACTTAGTTGGGTACATTTTGGTTAAAATGGTAAAGAGTCCTTGATGCGGACCGAAGCCAAGAACAAACAAGGTCGATCATAAGAATGGGTCCAAGCTTACTAAAAGCTTGAAAATGGGTCAGGGAAACGTATAGGAAGGACAAAAATGAAGGAAAAGTAAGTAAAACCCACAAATAGCTCTAAGGGATATGACGTATCAATGAAACTTTCAAAAACTCATGACACAGCTTGATATGATGCACAAGTTGATCCGGTGAGGTTACTCGCCACCTAGCCTTGCTTAAGAGTTAGGATTAGAGTGAAACAAGAGTAAACAAACAATGTTTACAAAAAGAAAATAGCTAATGCATTAATGATAATTTGATTATCTGCAACTACATGTACAAGGGGTATTTATACCCGAAAATTTAGGGTAACTTACCTAAAAAGGAAAAGATAAAAAGGGTATTGTCCTAAAGAAATAACATATAAAGTATATAAAGAGTAAAAATGAATATTTACAGAAAATCAATGATTATAGTAGCAAATTCTATAAGTAGTCTCGAACACGTAGCAGCAATGTATTAGTGGTGGTGTTAGAAGATGTAGACAAAGCAATATGAGTTGGTTAGGTGGCCAAGCAGGGGTACCGAGTATGTATGGACTCGTTTGAACAGGAGTAATTGACACATAGGATCTCTCAGCCTCTTGGCAGTAATGTTGCCAAGTAAGAGGTTGGGTCAGACAGGATCAAGCAGGTGCATAGAGTTTGGCTGTTGTTAAGGCATTCTTCCATTTAGCACATAATTTCTGAATTCAGCACGACGTAGAGAGTTGATCAACAGCAAGGAGTAACTTGGCCTCAGCAAGAGTTGATTAGAGCAGGAGGATTCACCTCGTTGGTCCCTTTAGTCCTTGAGCTCGATTACGAGTTAAAAGTATAGTAGCCTGATTCCTGTAATTCCCTTTAAGTTGATTTGGATTTGGGATCAAATCCGATTGGCTTTCGTTTAGTTCTTCGTCAAGATGATATGGACTGAGGTTGGTAATGTTGAAGGTGTTCGAAACCCCATGACCTTCAGGAAGCTCCAATCTATGGGCATTGTCATTGATCTTCTAAAGGATTCTAAAGGGTCCTTTAGCCCGTGCAGACAGCTTGTTCCTCCTCTTACTTGAAAACCTTTCCTTACTCAAGTGTAGCCATACCAGGTCTCCAGGCTAAAACTGTCTCATCATCCTACCCTTAGCCTTTTCTCACATTCTTCTAGCAGCTTAGTCGATCTGCCGAGTAACTTTGTCATAGATGTGTTGTAAGGACTCTGTTTTTACTCTCGCATCAAGGTTTTCTTGCTCAAATACAGACATAGGGGTGTGATTGAGGGATAACTCAAGATTAAAACCATAAACAACTTCAAAGGGGGTTTATTTGGTGGTATTATGCACTATTCTGTTGTAAGCGAATTTGACCACGGGCAAACAGACGTCCCAATTAGCCAAGTTCTTGTCTATTGCAACTTAGAGCAGTAATTCCAAAGTACGACTGACTACCTCTGTTTAGCCGTCGATTTAGGGACGACAGAAAGTACTGAATAGTAGTTTAGTCTCCATCCGATACCACAGGGTTCTCCAGAAATGGCTTAAGAACTTTGATTCTTTGTTTGACACTATACTGCACTTTTTGGCATGCCGTGTAATCAAATAATCTCTTGTAAGAAAAGAGAAATAATAGACGAAGCGTTGTTAGTCTTGGAGTAAGGTACAAAGTGTACCATCTTACTGAATTTATCTACGACGACCATTACAAAATCTTTGCCTCGAACTATTCTTAATAATTCGAGGACAAAGTCCATACTTAACTCAGCCAATGGATTTGTTGGGGCAAGCAAAGGCATTACCTTCTCTTGTTTGACACGACACTTGGCCCTCTTACATATAGCACAACCCTCAACAACTTAGTGCACATCTCACTGCATTCTCAACCAAAAGAATCATCCACTCAACAACTCATATGTTCTTCTCTCTCCAAAATGTTTGGAGAGCCCTCTATTGTAGGTTTCCCTGATCAGCAACTCTCCTAGTAAACAAGTTGGCACACATAATTTTCCTCCTCGAAATAAGCATCCATCTTCCATATGATACTCATCTACTATCCTCCCATCGACACATCGCCAAAGTATGAGTCCGAAGTATGGAACTTGGGAATATTGCTCTTTGATATTTACAAATCCAAACAATCTGCTTTGCAGTTCAATCAAGAGCGCATGTCTTCTTGAAAGAGCATCTACAACTAAGTTGCTCTTTCCTTACTTGTATTTTATCACAAAACTAAATTCCTCAAGGAATATAACTCACCTTGCTTGTCACTTTGATGACTTGGTTTGACTTCGAAGATACCTCAAGGACCTATAGCTGATATATATGACAAACCTTTTCGGCAATCGGTAAGGTTGCCACACTTGGAGCACTCGGATAAGGGCCAAGAGCTCTTTGTCATACACAGAGTAGTTCAGTTGAGGTCTTCTGAGGTTCTCATTGTAGTAGGCAATTGGTCAGTCTTCTTGCATTAGGACAGCGCCTATACCAATGCTTGACGCGTTAAATTTTAGCTCAAATATCTTTTCGAAGTCGAGCAAAGCTAGTAAAGGAGCGAAAGTCAATCTTTCCTTCACTTCTACAAAACTTCTCTCCTCCTTTTATCCCTATTTGAATTCGATGTTCTTCCTCATCAGCTCAGTAAGGAGTGTGGCGAAGGTGCTAAAATTCCTAATAAATCTTCTATAAAATGATTTTAGTCTATGAAAACTTCTTACTTCGACACAAGTGGTTAGAGTTGGCTACTCGACGATTGCTTTGATCTTCTCTTCATCCACTCACAAGCCTCCTCCACCAACTACATAGTATAAGAACACCACTTCCTCCTAGCAAAAGCAATATTTCTTAAGATTGCCAAATAACTTCTCAATATGAAGCACATCTAATACGACATAGAGATTTTCACAATAACTCAACATATCAGCGCTATACACTAGGATGTCGTCAAAGTACACCACGACACACTTCCCTATCAAATTTCTTAGCACATGGTTCATTAGTCGCATGAAAGTGCTCGAGCATTCAACAAGCCAAATGGCACATTATTGTCAAGTGTCTTCCTTGATGACCATAGTCTTTCAGTTTAGACACTGAGCAGCCATATGTCTAAACCCCTAACATTTGAAACATTTGATTTGGTTCATCTTCCTTTCAGATCCTTGTCCTTTCTCGTATGTCCAAGTTGGTACATTATTGTTAAGTTGGCCCTTCTGTTCGACTAAGACATCCATCTTTTGGTTCAATTCGGTACTTGATTGGGCTCGATAACTTCCTTGACCAAGTCAACTCGGATGACCAGTTCGGCTTGCTGGAGGTCAGGCTAGCATTCTATTTCTTTTCCACCTCTTTACTCGTTAGTCTATTCATATTGCCTCATTCATTGTATCCAATTGTTGGAGTTTCACGATGTCTCGAATATTACTTCTTAACCTAGTAAGGAATCTAGAGATTGTTCATGCTGATGGTTCCTCTACTTTGCAGCGAATTACGAGTATTTGGAACTCTTGAGCATACTCATCAATAGTTTAGCTTTCTTGTCTCAACTCTTGAAGCCGAGTAAAAGTGTCTTACAAATAGGTGTTCGGCATAAACCTATTTTGAAGTATTCTTTTCATCTCGGGCCAAATATTAATCTTTCGATAACCTTTTCATCTTCGTATGACTTGGAAAATCTTTCACCACATGGTGGTATATTTGAAGAACTTAACAGCAGTAATTCTCACTTTCTCGTAATCTTCGCATTAGTAATAATAAAAAACTCACTCCACCTTCTTTTCCCAATGCAAATAATCATCCGCACTTCCAAACCTACTGAAACTTAGAATTTGAAGCTTCACATAGTTGGATGCTGGGGATGCTTGAGCTCACTCTTCATCCTCATACTCTTCCTTATCTTCTTCATCCAAATCTCGCAAGTCAATCCTTTTTCTCACCCATCCACCTATTCCTCTACCTCGAACTTATCGAACTAAATTTTAACCTCTAGTAGGTCAGGCAGCTTGTAGGGTATTATGTGTGGCTTCAACAGGTCGATAAGCCAATTCATGGACAGCTCGAGTTAAGTCCACTAGGAGGTTGGCTACCCCATCAAGTCTTTTGCCTATGCTTCTTGGAGTACCTTAAGATTGTTGGTCATGGCAAACAATATAATTGTTGTTATCCTCAACACTAGCATTAACACTTGGATCTATCATTTTCTCTAAAAGATTCAAATCTCAAACTCTTCAATTAGGTGCTACAACTGATACTTTCTCTTAAAATTACACAATACACACTTTCTTCAAACTATAAGCTTAATAACCAGTAAACATGGCAGCTAAATTAACACAAAGAATTGCTTTGTTTCACACTCCTAAAAACAGGGTATAAACAAGGAACTTTGAAAATAAACTACTACAATTTGAATGAAATCTCCACTCCAATACCAAGATGGTGCAAACCAGAGCCAAGAACAAACATGATTGGTTGTAGAGATGGGTCCAAGCTTGCCGAAAGTTTGAAAAAAGGTGAAGGGAAAGGTGTGAAAAGGACAATAATGAGGGAAAAATAAGCAAAACCCATGAACAGCTTCAATAAAACTTTTGATGACTCATGGCACGACTTGATATGGCGCACAAGTTGGTTCAATAAGGCTACTCGCCACTTAGCCTTGTTTAAGGATTAAGATAAGAGTAAAATGAGAGTAAATAAATAATGTTTACGAAAGGAAAATATTCAGTGTATTAATGATAATCTGATCATCTGGCAACTACATGTATAAAGGGTATTTATACTCGAGAATTTAAGGCCACCTACCTAAAAAGGAAAAGACAAAAAGGGTATTGTCCCAAAAAAGTAACATACAAAGTATACAAAGGATAAAAATGAATATTCACAAAAAACAATGATTATAGTAGCAAATTCTACTAGTGATCCCAGATACGTGGCAGCAATGTATTGATTGTATTGTTGGAGGATGTAGACAAAGCAGTAGGAGCTAGTTGGGTGGCTGAGTAGGGGTGCCGAGTAAGTGTAGACTCATCCGAACAGGAGTGGTTGATGGATAAGACCTTTTAGCCTTTCAATAGTAATGTTGCCGAGTAAGGGGTTGGGTTAGACAGGACCGAGCAAGTGTGTGGAGTTTGGCTATTGTTAAGGCATTCTTCCATTTAGCATATAATTTTAGCAAGATGGGCAGTCATTTGGCACAACATAGAGAGTTGATCAGCAGCAAGGAGTAACCCAGCCTCGATAGGAGTTAGCTGGAGTAAGAGGATTCACCATGATAGTCCCTTTAGTTCTCGAGCTCAGCTGTAAATTAAAGGCCTAGTAGCTTGATTTCCATCAGTTGCCCCATTGATTACAGGGTTAAGATGCAACGATTGTTATTAGAGCTAGATGATTAGAATATATTTAAGACCGTTGATGAGATCATTGATAAATTTTATGATGAAATGTGTTATAGTTGGCAAGATCAGTAGGCATGGATGAAGATGAGTTTAAGGCCCCAATACAATAGATATACTGCCATAGCAGCCTTTGAGTAAAGGTAGTTGGAGACAGAAGGAATTATATCATTGATGATGCCTTTAAGATACTTTCCAGCTAAGTTAGAAAAAGGGAGACCTTACCTAACTAACATCACCCATATTCCTACTAAAGTCCAACATATTCCTAAACATTATCTACCAAGGATTATTGATTAGTTTCCTTATTTGCTAGAACTAATCGAAGCAAGAATAAAGGTACCTTTGGAACCAAATGAACCTATCTAGATCCCGCGATACTAAGACCACTATAAGAAAATCCACTACCTGTAAAACTACAAGAGGTAGCTCATTCAAATACATAAAGTAGTCATCAAGAGAATGAGGCCAATATTGAGAAAGATCTAAAGGAAGAGGTATTATAGAGGAAGAACCTAAAGAAGAGGAAACTAAGGAAGAAGAACCCAAAGAAGAGGAATAAGAGATGGAAAGTGATAATGAACTTGGTGTAGATATTCATGCTTTAGTTATGCAAGTGATAGCTGACACTAAGATAGATGGTGATATGGACTAGGAGGACAAATGGAGGTTGAACCTATATTGAACGAAGAAGTTGAACCTGAAGGAATAGGAAATGGTTGTGCAGTTGAGTTTGAGGATAATGAGGTACATGAAGTGATTGTGATTCTTGAGAGTCTAAAAGTAATAATAATAAGTTCTAAATTTGCAAGTGATGGAGAAGAAAACATAGTGGATAGATACATGGAGTGAGTTCCCTTTGATTAGGTAGCTACTACAAATAGCTTTGACGAGGATTAAATACAGTTGGTCGGCTTGTTTAATTAGATCCTTAGGTATGATCCGGTAGCAATTTTGGCTAAAACTAATGTATCTTTTGATCTTTTGATGTATTTTCTAAATTTTGATGTATTTTGTAGCTTCTAAATCAAGTTTAGATGTTGTAATTGAGTCTAATGTAATTAAATCTAATGTAATCGTTTATGTTGTACAGTCGTAAATATCGAGTTAATATTAGCTAATGTAAATAGTGATGTAATCGAGTTGTAAATTCTATGTATGTACTTAAAGGTCTATTGAGTTGTAATTTTTCATTTTTGAAGTTGTAATCAATTACAAAGATGTGAAGCTAGAATCAAGTTAATAGTGAAAATTATATCTATTATGTACATTGATTGAAATGATATTATTATTACTATTTTACATAAGTACAAATTACAAGAATTTGGTAAGTTCTGAAAAGTTTATAAAACTAAGGAATTGGACAACTTAAAAATAAATAAATAAATAAATATATATAGGTTTATAAGTTATAAATACTAAATTGGTATGGCAGAAGCTAGAAAAGGGAGTTGTAATAGAAGGATTGAGAGAAATCAAAACCTTCCATCACATATACCATCACCCTTAAGGGAATAACATAAATAGGATATACCCCCACCACCACCATAAGAGGGTATAACAATTGGGCAATTACTTGCCAGTATGCATACGATGATGAGATAGTAAGGAATGTCGATTCAGCATCTTATGACTGGCAGTAATACAGGAAATAGAAGGCCACAAGTAGCTGAACAAAGAATGGAATAACTACAAGAGGTAAATAAGCTTCTTAAGTTTATTAAAGCAAATTGTTATTGTCGAGCATGATTTTTCGATTTCTTTTTAAAATTGATTTTCCCATTTCCGATTAATACTAAACCCTAACCCGTTTAATATTAATCATTGACTAAAGAAATTGGGAATTTTGGTTTCTTATTTAGGAGAAGTTTTTGGAGTCACTACTCGACCGAAGTTAAGGAAAAATAATCATAATCAATTGGGTGGAATGATTACAATTTAGCTATTGGTTTTTTATTTTAATTTAAATGAAAAACCAGAGGATTTCGAATTCGAGGATTAACCTATTAAACCCTAATGGGTGCCATCACCTATTTACCGAAATTAGGATTATTCTTCTAATTATAATATTTTTTAAAGAAAAAGAAAAATAAAATAAAAATAAAATGAAAAAGAACCTAATTTTCTATAGATTTTATTGTCGCTCCGAAAGTGCCTACGTACTTGCTAGTCGAGATCAAATGACCGTAGTTCTTTTAAAAAAAAACTTTATTGTGTTGGTTGATTTTAATTTTTGAAAACTGATCGAGTTTACGTTTTAATTTATTCAGTTTATTTTTAAAAAATCTAAAGGGGTTTAACTCTTGAATGTTTAAAAGACGTTCTAAGACAATATAATCTTCTTGTAAAAAAAGTTTCCTTTTATGAATTTTTATTTCTAAAAAATAATTTTCCATATGAGGATTTCTAAAAAAATAAACTAAAAAAAATCCTAAGCTAATATATACAACGATCTACCGAAATAAAATAATTCCATATAACACACTTATATAAGAAAAAATACTAAAACTCCTAAACTAACATATTCATGTATTATATATTATGTGAACTAATAGATAATAATAAAATAAAACTAATCTTAACAACCCCTTATCTAATAGCTATATACATTTATATCTATATTACTATTTATTAAATAAACATTCACTTGAACCAATATAATATATCTAATCTATATTGTAAAGAAAACTAATGCTAAAGAAGTACCTTAAACTAATATATACACACATATATACAAACCATGTTAAACTACTAAAGTCCTAACAAAATGATAATATAATATGATAGTAATAAATTAGAAATGATAAAAAAAAAACTTGGACAGAAACCAAACTTGATTGTAGAGCTATTGTGCGGTGAAGAAAATTACTCAGAGTTGAACAATAGTAACCATAATTGCTGATCGTATGTATTACAGCCCTTGTGGACAGTGGGAAGTGATTGTGACTGAGGCGTGCATGTGCCGTTAGATAGTAGTCGTGTTGTAGTGGCGACATTGGCATGTGGATTGTGTAATCTACAATATGTTGATTGTGGGTTACTGTTGTGGACGCTGGTCAAAAATTGCTGCCATACACTAGCAACTTGAAGGCCATAGTTGATGTTGGTCTGTTGTTCAATCGTTACGGCGATAAGGATGGTTCTCTGCTACTCCTTAGTTTCTCTTCCTCGACTTTAATTGGCTATTGTAGAGCTCAAGCTGATGGTGTAGAAATCAGTACTATTGGTTGTGTGGGTCACTAAACAAACAGTGTGCTAATCAAGTTATAGCTACTGGGTGTGCATAGCTTGTGGCGTCTAGCAATAGTGGTCAATAGCATGGGGATCGTAGTACGTGTTCAAGAGAGGATGTGGCTATTGTTATGATTGCTACCATAGTTTGTTCAGTATGTGCATTGGGCGATGGATGGAGTTAGGTGAGGATGATCAGCAGAAGTATTCTCAGTCAGAACCGTTGCTACCGTATGCAGGTAGCTTCTTCAGAGTGTGAGTCATGAACTGATGTAGAGTTGTTTATGGGCTGGAGATTAGCGTAGATGGATCAACGTGTTCTGTTCTGTATGTAGTTGTGCGGAATTGTATTGTATAATGTGATGAAGTGTAGTAGCCAGGTAGTATGGTGACGTACAAGGGCTAGGTAGTGTGTATTTGGTCAATTAGTATTGGTCAATGAGGAAGACATGTTCGGTGCTGTAGTTGCACGAAATTGGGCCAGGACTTCCTCTTGTGATTGCATTGGTGTATCTTTATAAACCCAAACTAAATCGTATCAAATTGTATCGATTGTATCTGATTTGATATAAATTAAATTAGATCTAAATCCTTTATATCAATCAAAATCTAATTTAATAAAAATCAAACAAGATTCAAATGACTTTGATTAGATATGAATCCCGTGCGTTCAACCCACTTTTTTGTAAAAAATGAAAAGGATAGAAAAATAAAATATACATAAGTGTCTAGTGAGATTCAAACCTGTGACCTCAAACTAATTCCATATTAAATACCCCAATGCTTATTCGTTAGGCTGTTGGTCTATGTCTTGATTTTTAGTACAATTTAATTATATTTAAACCACGTAACTTTCTAAAACCACATGACTCTCTAAAATATTTATTTGAACTAAGCTAAAACTAAAACTATTTATCCCTAAAATAACTTACTTCCTAAAAAATCTAAATAATCTTTAATAATTTTTCTTTTCTCATTTTTTGGTATTTTCATCATTTGTCATTTTTTATTATTTTTATATTATTTTTATTATTTTTGAGTTAGAACCCTATTTTTAAAAATTAAAGCTATAATTACTGGGGGGGAGAGCAAAAATCAAGTGTTTACAGTTACTTTGAGGGAGAAATGGGTGAGCCAGTATTGGCTAACGATTGGCTGACCCAAATTAAATGAAGTTTTGAGGCCTTTAGCATACTTGAATCCCAAAAGTTATCATATGGTACCTTTATGTTAAAATTAGCTACTTGAGTTTAGTGAGACTTAAATGTGAGACGATTGAGAATAATATTACTTGGCAGAGATTTAAAAAGGAATTCAAGAAAAAATACTTCCCTCATAGTGTCCAAAACAAGATGGTGAGAAATTTGTTTGAATTAAAGAAAGGAGGTATGAGTATGACTCGGTATAAAACTAAATTTAATAGATTGTTGCAATATGCACCTAATTCATATCGAGATAATGTTGAATTAAAGAAAGATTTGTTTATTATTAAGTTTAACCCTATAATGTGTCGTAAGCTGGAAGACTATGGTTTCACTACTTATAATGAATAGTGGATAATGCAAGATAACTGAAGAATAATCATGTAAAGATGCAAGCAATATGGAATAAAAAGATTAACAAGGGTTATCAATCCAATTCATCGTTTAAAATCGTTTAAAAGATCATATCTCGGAGTAACTAGTAGTTTTGGACAAAAGAGAAGGAAACTAGCAACTTTAGCTAGTAGCCCAATGCAATCAGTACCCAATTTGAGTTTTTATAATAAGGATGGTAATGTTAAGTGCTAGAAATGTGGTGCAAATTATTTTCCAAGAAACTGTGCTTAGCTTAGAGGAAAATGTTTTATATGTAGAGATTGGAACCATATGCTGTAAGTGTACCCTAAAATGAAACTCATGAAGTGTAATAAATGTGGTAGAAATTGATATTTCTCTAGATATTATCTATAATTTAGACAAGGAGCTAAGAAGACTGGAGGTTCTAATAATATGATTACACTTGCTCATGTCTTTGCTATAGAGGATATGGGATGAAGATGATGAAGATTTTACAGGTTGGATGAAGGAGTATTATGATGACAATGCTAAAGAGATTATGGGAGTCAAAGAAGAAAACGATGGAGGACTTATAACAGGTACATACTTAGACTACTTATTTTGATGATAATTTAAGTGTAAGTTAATTTAAAGTACTTAAATTTTAAGATTTATGAATACAAGTTTAGTTAATAATCATAATATTAGTATATTCGAAGGATTGTGTTATAAATAGACAACCTATAAAATAAATGGTGTTAGATAGGGTAGTCCTTTTAATAGTATGCAAATGGTTTTGATTAAGGCGTTAAAAATTATGTAAGTTGTAGCTTTAAGATTTAGATAGCAATTATTGTAAACATTGTTGCTATTTTGCATATATGAACAATCATCAAAAGCATAAATGCAATCGATGTTAATTTTGATTCTTAACATAGCAAACTAAACAAGCTTTGTTGAAGGGCAACATAGTAGCATGATTTCTTTTCTAAATAGAAATTACATTTTACATTTCTATAAATCCCTTTTCTAGATTAATTGATGGTGGATATGGAATTATGTATAAACTTCCAAATAAGGTGCTTTACTTTTAGTAAGGAAGGATTACTTTAAATCAAAATCTAAGCAAGGATTACTGCAAATCAAAATCCAAATTGAACTCTTGACTTGACATGATTAAGTAACATCAAACGCATTTATTTTCCTATCATATATGATAAACTATGGTTTCTAATTTTCTCGTATAGATTTAAATTGTCTTCTTATATCATAGACAAAAGAAGAGATATAGATGCATAACATTTATGATTTTCCTTAACAAATCACCAAACTGATTTTGTCCTTAAGAGTATTCATCTCTTTTATTTATTTTACTTAAGAACAAGTAAAAATTGAAGTGTGAGAAATTTTGATAGAGCTTAATTATACCTATTTTATTGGTAGATTTATAATGTTTTTATAAACTTTTTAAAGTAATTTTAGTTTAATTTAGTATTCTATTTGTTAATATTTTATTTTAGCATATTATTACACTAACGTATATATTTTTATATTTTTGATAGGAAAAATGTGAGAAATTGAAAACTATACACATGTCCATGTTTAGCACTCGTAATGCCACAAATAAGAAATTGGTTAGAGAGCTTCACGGCCAAGTCGTAATGTGTGGAAAACAGCTACAAGTCGTATACTTGCCACAAAGAAAAATATACGTCGTGTTTTCACTTTGGTTTGCAATTTTCAATCATAAATGTAGTGTATTCCTTAATACCAAGCCATGTACCTATTGTAACTTGCGTGAGAATTGAAGACATTTACAAGAAGATACAATCATACCTTGTGGACCCACATTTACACAGGATTCCTGGTAGTATGTATATCATCTAAAACCATGAGACTTTTAGCATAAGGATTAACCAAGGGCTTCCACTTGTAACCTTATAACCCTGGTAACCACTAATCTCCTTAACCACTAAATAAAGAGTTTAGTCATAATTGGCCATAGAGAGCCCTTAATTAAATGGTTACGACCTTGCAAAATAGTAGATTAGGCCCAAGAATCTTTAAAACCCCTTGAAATGGACGAGAATGAACTACCAAGAAAGTATATTACCTTTAGAAATCTTACCTAGAAGGAATTTATGTTTGAATAAGCTCTCCAAGCTAACTTAGCTAAGTGAATTAAGTCAGAACAATTAGTATCTTTGAAACATAAGTCTTCCTTTATTATATAGAAGAGTAAGTTTATCCTAAATTATATTCTTCTCATCTTTTTTTTTCTTTTTGCATCATAATTATACTATTAGATAATGTACTTTATTGCACCATTTAGCTAGCAACTAAAACAACTTATAGAGAAATAATGGATCACATTAGCAACTGTTTTAATTATGATCTTTTTACTATTTCCAAAAGACTATTCTTCAACCATTAGCAAATAATAAATGAAAAATAGTACAATATTAGCAAATAATAGATGAGAAAAAGTAGAGCAACAGCGCTATAATTAATGGTCTTTTAAATGCCTGTTTTAGGCAACAAGTTCTACATTTTACAAAAGAACTTAAGTTACAATAGCAAATAAATAATGTGACAAAGAATCCTTTATCTAAGATCCTTTAAGGGTTTTCACATCACCATTAAATTGACCATATATTATGATTCCATATTATACAAAATGCATGTCTTCCATAACCCAACTATTTTAAAACTTAAAAAACACGAGCTTTAATAAAACTACTTCTATATATCATAGGCTTCACTCATTTTTAATTTAAGAGAACATCTCATTCCAATGTTCATTTATTTGTTTTTCAAAAAATGGAAAGCTTTAAAAGCAACAATAATGTTATCATAAATCATTTGACCTAAAATAAAATCACTTTGAAAATTAGATGTTAAATTCAACAAGAACAATTAAGCCTATTAACCATAATATAAGAAATGATTTTGTAAATAAAATTACAGACACTAATATGACAAAAGTAAACTAGTTCTTATTAGTTATCTACTTTAGGAACTAAGACTAAATTTGTGAGGTTCAAGTTAGAGTAAACAACTTGATATAAAGAAGGATTGAATAGTTCCTACAATATCTTTGTCCACAATATACCAATGGCATTGATAAAAAAGCTAATGAATCCATCAAGGCTAAGTATTTTAGCGCACCTAATTGCAATGTTCTTTGTTTCACCTCATCTCGAGTCACTTGCCACATGACTTTTTTATTTAATTTCATCATTGATAAAATTTTAATGTGGTTTGAGTACATTAACCCACATCATATCTTGTTATTTAAATAACATTTTTAAAAAGTTTGTAAATTCTTCTATAATAGAATCTTCATCTTCTAACCAATTTCCTTGTAAATTCAAGACATGACAAATTTTATTACTTTGTCTTTGTATGATTACGAGTGGAAAAAAAAAAATCTTGTACTCCTATCACCTTCTTAAGCCAATTTATGATCATTGCTTCTAGAAAAATTCCTCCATCTTCCACAAATTTTCAATTCACTCCAAGTTTCTTTCTAATGTCTTCTCACAATGAATTACCCTTTTTGCTCCCTCGATAAATTAACATGCAACTTGCTGGTTTTTGTTTTACTATTAGAAGAAAGTAGACATACTCCAATTTCCTAATATAATTCTTCATCACCTTTACTTTAAAATGAATAAACAAGCTTGATCTTCACTACATGCATTTGTACTTACTTTTCCATGAATTATCACATGTCATTCACACATTTTAGAATAAAGATGATAACTTCCTTTCTTGTTAGATAAACAAGAATCTAAAATGAGAACGGTTAGCTGATTCAATTTTCTTACAGACTTTATAGTCATGGATACGAGTATGGAACACGACCATTTATACTAGGGCAAGTTTTCTTGCTATAGTTGGTACTTTCATTGATGCAAAAGGAAAGAAGATTCTTCTCCTATGTGGACTAATTAATATTAAGTGTATATTAAGAAAAGCAAAGAGAAGGAATAAAAGTGGAAAAAAGAGAGAGTTGAATTTGATTGTAACACCTCAGGCTAAAAGCAATGAATAGTCATGCCAATAAATACTAATGGATCCATTTCAAATACTTTACCCAAAAGTTTTAAGCTTGTATTAATAAAGTATTTACAACCATAGCTTTATAAACTAGTATCACAACCTCCAACAATCTATACGAGACACTTAACCATGGGATCTTATAATCTCTTACCACCCCCCTCCCTCTTCAACACACAATGTTCTCGTCACAAAACCTTACAATTGAGACCAAATATTCCCCTCTTTTCAGTATACGATTTCAAACCACTTACTACCTATAGGTCATTCTGAAAGCATGCAAGGTATCACTCCTTGGTGACATTCCCCACCTTCTTAAGACCTCTTCTTTAAATTGAAGTTAAACTTGAATCATCCACTTACTAGCAAGGGGTCCTTTTTTATACCATTTGTAACGTCTTAAGTTAAAAGCAGTGAATAACCAAGCTAATAAACACCGATTGGCCCATTTCAACCACTTAGCCTAAAAGTTTCAAGTTTGTGTTAGCAATGTATTCACAACCATAGCCTTATAAAATAGTACCACAACCTCCCACAATCTATATGAGACACTTAATCATGGGGTCTCACATTGATGACTTGAAAACGAATTTACTGTTGAATAGAATGAGCTACCTAATTGGATACTTAATGTAGTTAGGGAGGAATAAGGCAAGAATTAGAGGAGGCTAGAAGAGTTCAATCTAATGTGAGATAAGAATGACTAGTTAAGTTGAAGACATAAAATCAAGTGCATGGTGTAAGGCAACTCGACCAACATTTTACTTTTATTTTCCTTCAGTTTATGTCAATGTATAGTTTGGTCCTTGCTAACATTAGTCTTTGTAGCTGACTACTAATTGTTTCTTTTGCTTTTGTAGGTGCTAGTGTAAATAATAAAAAGGAGGAGAATCTTTAAAAATGCTTGGAACTTGGCTATGAGAAATCAATTATGTATAACATAATAGTTATAACTCTCTTATCAATATTCTTTTGCAAATAGTATTGGCTATTAATCGATTATAACTCTCTTCTCAATATTTTTTTTTTAATTAAGAGAGAGTTGATCATTAAAATGAAGGAGATTACATTGTGTTATGCTTGTGCTGAATTTGATCATAATATGATAGGAATCAATTCCCTGGACTGGTCACACAAGTCGAGTTAGAAGACTCCGAAGACTCACGTGGAGAATGCTAGCTCGAAGCCCCATCTAGGATGAAGATTTATATTTTGATCTCCATCTTTTACACTATTGCCAATTCGAACATTAAGCTCTCATGTGTACCATAGTTTCTAAGCTACTGAGTTGACTTATTGACCTATTGAGCATACAAGCCGACCTGCTAAGCATCTATACCTATCACTGAGTTCTAACCATGACCTAAGCAGTGTCCAAGCAGACCAACCTTAAACTTCTATTTGAGCTAAGCTTTTGAGCCAACCAACATATAATGCCAATTCAAACCGAGTTGCAAGTTACTCGACCTAAAGGGATCTAGACATCCTTAATTGATGGAGCTCTTATCTGAATTAGATCAGGTTGGCTCTGGCTGTAGATTCTTTTACTTCACCTTGTCTGAATTGTATCATACTCTAAACGCCAACTACAATGTGACATGTGTCTTCCGACACAACATTCTAGAAGGATTCCCTCACCCTCCATACAAAGTATTCTTTATATTTTTTTTTATCCTTTCTAGAATAGTTCATGTATTTCAATTTGTAAATTACCCTTTTTTGTCTTTTCCATATATCCATATAACCTTAGAGAGGCTAGTATATAAACCCCATTTATTTGTACACAGACATATAGATTGCATTATCAGATTATTATAAGTTTCCTTTGTGAGTAACTCTTTTCCCCCTAACTCTTATCTATTCTTTTTAATAAGGAGTAATGATAAGTGACCCTATAGTTTGGATCGGTAAGTCATATTTGGTGGATTGTAGGCTGGTAGGATCAATTGGTATGTCATATCCAATTGGTAGCTAACCAAATTCTACTAATCTTCTTTTGTTCTCTTTCGTTTCTTTCTATTATAGTGCTTCTCCATATGTACGACCCCAGAAATGCATCATCTTTGCTGATATCAGAGCACGGTTCCAAGAGGGAGTACGTGAAGTTATAATGAAGTTTTGGTTCGTGTTTGCTATTAGTGGCTGTTATGTTCCTTCTATAACTTCTTCAACGTATTTGCATTAAGTAAGTTTGAAGTTGTGAGCTGTAAAGCAGAGCTTCGTGTGTTAGTAAGTATAGTTCCTGTTGTTACTCTATTATACTCTATTTTTCATTGTGCAAAACAGAGCAAATGCATTTCTGTTTAGTTCGAGTGAATGTCAGGTATTGAAGCTATTAAGAGTGTGTTAGTAGAAGTTTTGAGTAGTAAAGTAGAAGTGTTTTTTATGTATTGTGTTGTTTCTCTGTTGAAGAAGTATCATACAATGTTAGATTCAAATGCTCAAGGTGTTATTGGTGACTAAAGTAGTAGTGCTCATACTAGTCGTAATCATAACGGTAATAACACTCTAAGGTTAGTTGATGATAAGCTCGATAGAATTACTAATCTTATTGAGAGTCTGGTCACTACAATGCAAGTTAATAGACAGCAACCCTAAGGTATGCCATATCATAATCTACTTAAGAATGTTCCTGAGTGATGTTATGATCAAGGTGGTTGAGCCAATTGCACAATCCGACCCCATCAAGCTGGAGGAGTTATAAACCAAATTGCTAAGCAAAGGTTAGAGTTGCGGGAGATAGAAGAGGATGATGAGGAAGTAGAAGTGGAGATTAATAGAGAAGAAGAAGAAGAAGAGGTTGGGTACTATTAAGTGCGAGAGCGAAGACAATAAGCTCCTCAAGGACTTAACGATGTTATGATCTAGATCCTACCCTTCTATAGAAATGGAGATGCAAATGAATATTTAGAGTGTGAAGAGAGAGTAAAGCAAGTGTTTGACTGTTATGGGTATGCAGATGCTATTAAAGTGTAACTTACTGCACTTGAATTTACTGGATATGCTACTAGGTAGTAAAAGAATCTGAATGCGGCTAAAGCAAGAGATGGAAGATGAGGTGTACAAACTTGGAAAGAGATGAAGAGATTATTAAGAGATAAATTTATGCCTGAGACCTACTTGCAAGATACATTTGCAAAATTGTAAGAACTTCATCAAGGAGGCCAGCCTATTGACAACTATGTAAGAGAATTTCAGATGCTAATGATCCAAGTAGATATGGATGAACTCAAAGCTCACACAGTATCAAGGTTCATTTCTAGACTTAAATATGAGATTCGTAACATTGTGGAAGTACAAAGGTTCTATACACTAGAAGAGACCATTAAGATAGTATAGAGGGTTGAAAAGTAGAAAAGAAATGCTTTGAACTGACCTAAGTTAGCATTCTCCCAAGCCCCTATTCCGTGCCGACTCGCTCATATTGAGTCGAGGAAAGATATGATTAACCTAACGAAAGCTGAGTAACTTAACCAAGCCGAATTAAGGTTAGGCTAACCCTGAGGACATATGAAAAAGGATAGACCTTTAGACGGAAGATCAGTAAGGTTAAGTGATTTAAATACTTAGGCTTTGGACACACAAGTGCTGAGTATCCAAACTGACGTGCTATGGTGCTCTAAGTAGATGGTACCGATGAGAGTGAACCAAAGGAGGAGAAGAATACTAAAAAGGTTAAAGCCAAGGAGGAAGAGGAGACATGTGTCTATGCCGACTAGAGAGAGGTGATGACTTTAATATTAAGCTCCTTATTGAGCTCCGAGGAACACCAGAGGGAAAATTTATTCCATACAAAGTATACTATCAAAGAACAACTGTAGACAATCATAGTAGATGGAGGAAGTTACACCAACATCGTTGCACAGTCCCTTGTGTAAAGGTTAAGACTTCCAACCTTTAAGCACTTTCGATCTTATAAACTAGATTAGCTCTATGATAAGGGTGCTTTGTACATTACAAAGCAAGTAATCATGCCATTTAGTGTTGGGAATATGTATAGGGATGAAGTAGTGTGTGATGTCGTCTCTATGGGAGCTTTACATCTGTTACTTAGAAGACCTTGGTTGTTTAACCGATGTGTTGCTCACGATGGATACAAGAACACTTATGCCTTTGTTAATGATAAGAAAAAGATTATGCTATAACCTATGACATCGACCTAAGTGAATGAGACCTATAACTAGTTCACCCAAGCTAGTAAGAAGAAAGCCTTAGTGATGAGTCGAAGAGATCTCCGAGCTATTGAGAAGGCCAATGAGCCTATATTTCTGTTGATTAGGAGACTATTGGAGATGAGAGATCTAAAAGACATATTTAAAGAGATCTGACCTTTGATTAAGGAGTTTTTAGACCTATTTCCTAAAGAGTTTCCTAGGGGACTACTCCTAGTTTGAGGCATAAAACACTGATCTATAACCAGGCGTAGCCTTACCAAACTGACTACCTACAGAATAAACCCTGAGTAGGCTGCCGAACTAAAAAGGCAAGTAGATGAGCTTATAGAGAGAGGTTACATGAGGGAGAGCATAAGTCCTTGTGCCGTACCATCTTTATTCGTCCCAAAGAAGGATGATTCGTAGTGTATGTGCATTGACAATCGAGCTATCAATCATATCACTGTTAAGTACAGATATCTAATACCGAAGCTTGATGACATGCAAATGATCTTTATGGCACTAAGATATTTTCAAATATTGATTTTACCAAAGTTACATGAGACCAAGTAATGAGTAAAAGATTGCCTTCAAGATGAGGCATGGTCTTTATGAATGGTTAGTTATGTTGTTTAGACTTACAAATGTGCCGAGCACATTTATGCAATTAATGAACCATGTGATGCACCTGCTGGTCGGAAGATTTGTGGCCGTGTACTTTGATGTACAATGCCGACTTGAACAACCATGTTCAATATCTCCGAGCTGTTTTTGACATTTTATGAGCCGAGAAGTTGTATGGGAACATGAAGAATGTACATTCTGTTAAGGTAAAGTAGTTTTTCTTGGGTATGTGGTATTAGGAGAAGGAATCCGAGCTAATGAGGAAAAGGTCTGAGCTATCTTAGAGTGGCTGACGCTAAAGAATGTTATTAAAGTTTAAAGTTTCCATGGCTTTGTTTCTTTCTACAAGCGATTCATTAAGAACTTCGGTACCATTGCAACCCCCTTGACCGAGTTAACAAAGAAGAGTGAAAGACTCTGATGGAATGACTAAGCTGAGTAGAGCTTTAAGGAGATCAAAGAGAAGCTCACCTCTACCCTTGTCTTAGCTTTACCCAATTTTGACAAGCCATTTGAGTTGGAATGCAATGTGTCAGGCATTGGAATTTGGTACCATCTTGATGCAAGAACAACAATTGATTGCCTACCATAGTAAGTTGCATTAAACTATTATGTATATGAGAAAGAGTTGTATTCTCTTTTTCGAGCTTTTATTGTTTAGCAACATTATTTATTACTGTAAGAGTTTGTAATTTACATTGACCATGAGTCATTGAAGCATCTTAGGAGTTAGAACAAACTTTTGAAGAGGCAAGCAAAATGGCTAGAGTTTATGGAAGGTTTTTCATATTTAATCCAATACAAGAAAGGAAGCGCTAATGTGGTTGTCAATGCTCTGTCACATCGGAAAGGGTTTGAGCTATCTTACGGGCGAAATTACTAAGATTCTCACTTATCATTGAGCAGTATGCTCTTGACCCCCATTTTGGCCCCATTATAGAGTAGTGTAGAAAAGGAGTTATTATTGGAGAATATTTCTGTCACGCTTTGAAGTAGCAGAGTTATAACAATCTTGTCGTGTAAACTGTTTTAAGATAGAAGCTAATGTTATAGCTATTATTTTAAACCTGATTTACACAAGGCATCCACAACTAATTCACTTTAAAGTAAATAGTTCATAAATTAAATATGTTATTTAACTATGAAATTATGAAAAATACATATTTACACTAAAAGAACTTAAGTATGTTTACAAGATTTAGTAGCTTAATCATAATCTACTTAAGCAATACATAAATTGATACTAAAAGCTTTAAAGACAAAATCTAAACTTAAGAGTATAATTGATCCTCAGTTTTATATCCTAAGAGCTAGCAGTTACTAGTTTTAGGATAGTTATATGATCGCTTCTTAGCTTGTATCTACAATAACATCTATAAAGATATGAGCAACCAACCGCTTAATAAGTCAGGATGGAGACTTAAAACTATATATCAAGCACAAACAGGGTTATTAACCAAATTAGTTAGATGCAATGCATATACAAGCAAACGCCATCACCCAACGTTATCTTATCTATAGTGAGATTAGAGAAATTACACTCACTCTAATATGGGTTAAGGATTTTAACACACATATCAATAGCTCACAACCAAACCCAGACTTATGCAATAGAAACACCACTCTTCCTACGACTATCTTCAAACTATTGATTTCACCCTTGCTATAACCTTTTCTCATGTCACTTAGTTTGACTAAGGATGAGAAAAGGGACCCATTATACTATCTAGCACTATCCCTTTCGAAGGGGTCAATATTTGGCCGAAGAACTCTAAACGTTTCCCCTATTAGGTTGCTATGTAGGTCCATTTTGGACTTACAAGTTATATATTTAGTTATATTCAATTTAAGGTGTTCAAGCATTTCATACAAATTACATAAATGTTAATCCAAAATATCAAACCAGAATCATATAATCACATAAAAAAATACGCATACATAAGCATGCGTATAGTCAATTGTCTAATAAATATAATCAAGTATAATCCCAAGCCTTCGAGTACTATAAAACAGTACTCTAAAATACAGTATCCTAACTTACTTGAAATTCTTGGTTTGCTCATTCAACTTATCGTTGGTTAATTTATCGTCGCGTGTCCTATAATATAAATACTTTTTTAGTATTTATATCCTTATGATATATAGGCTTTAAGTTATGATTTGACTCAATTTTCTAAATATATATACTATTTACTACCAATTCATTCTAGGTTAGTTTTGGAATTAGTTTTCAAATTCGTTTCCAATTTAGATTTTAATTCAGTTTTCGATTATGGTGTTATATGTGAATTCTAAGAACTCATTTCGAACTATAATGTGAAATTAATCACATTATTTTTGGATATCCTAAATATTATATTTAACCTTTAACCAGTATTCTAATCCGTATAGTATATCCTAATCCTAATTTAACCGTCGAATTTACTTTCGATGTAAGAAAATTTTATATTTTTCATATAATTACCTAAATTTAAATTCTATAATTTATTGTACTTTACTATTATTATTATATTATCAATTTTAACTTAATATTTTATACTAATTACATTTCTAATTTCACATATTCTTAATTTACAGATATACACTATATAATACACCTAATAATTACATCTAACACTCTAAATGATACAAATATCACACTGCATAAAAAATTAACACCCTAAAACACCTAATTATACATCAAATCAGTTATTATCCATTTAATTACTAAATTAACTCAAAATTACCCATTTTGTATATCATTTTAAGGCTTAAAAATTATCTAAAAGTTTTGAAAATAGATTTATGAAAAGTCTCTTCATAGCACCGTTTTAAATACTCTAAATAGCCTACACAAAAATTTTGAGCTCAAAACTATATTATTAAGGTAATTTATTTCCAAATCGAAATAAGTTCGGGTTTTTGAGATTTCTTAAGTATTATACATTTTCAGATATAAATTCATCAAACTAATATTTTTTTTCGAAATCCACATACATAAACACCTCATAATACTAAATTTCATAATTTTCTAAATATATTTAATATTTTTACAAAATTGGATTAGAAATCAACTCACTTATCCAATTAGCTTTTGGCCACCAATGGTGGCCCTAGGTGTGTTGGCTGCCTCAAGCGGAGGTGGTGGTGGCCATTCGTTTCCAAGTGATTTTCGAGTTAAGGATCTCTTTATATGTCCTAATTGTACTATAATTTTGCTATTTTTTTTTTATAAAAAATACTCTTTCATCTTTTCTCTCCTCTCTCTAACTTTTTCTGGATTCTAAAATGACCAAAATGAGTTTTGATGGAGGTTTGTTGTATTTATAGAGGTGATTAGGGTTTTTCTTTAATTTTACAAGTATCACGTGCTTTTTATCTCTTCCTTTCTTCATTTTCCATTTGGCCTAATATTATTGGTTGTTATCTTTTCTTTAATTCCCAAAATTCCACACCTCATATTTGGACATTTCTATACTTTTCCATATTTTTCTTGATTTTTCCTTAATTTTTTATGAATTTTCCTTAATTATTTAGCATTATTTTGATATATTTTAAATAATTTCGCAAATTTTTACTTATACATAAATACATATATAGTAAAATTAAATGCTCATAAATATTATTTAAGTTATTTTATGATTTTTAGTGTGTATATAATTTATTTCTATTGATTTGTAAATTATTAAAACTTGTTTTACATGTTTTTGATAGATAATGGGTAATATATATATAATTTAATATTATAATAATTAATTATTTTATTATTTATTTTTCTAAATTTAAACTTAAGTATCACTTTTACTAATATTCCTAGTTTTGTTATAAAATTTAGGCTTAATTGAACAACTTATCAGATTGATCTAAATTTTACGGATCAAACCCCAAACATTTGATTATAGAGCTTACAATTACCTAAAAGATGACTATCTATTCAATGAGAGAAGGTTGTACATACATAGCTGTTCTACACATGAGCTCTTGATTAAGGAAGCTCATATTAGTGAATTATCTAGTTATTTTGGAGAGACTAAAACAACTAATTTGTTAAAAGAGTATTTTTACTAGTCTAGTTTGGCTAAGTATGTCCATAAGGTCGTTGGTAGCTGTAAAGTGTGTAAGAGGGCTAAGGAAAAGGGACAGCCCTGTAGAGAGTACATACCTTTACCTACATTAACCTTGCCTTGGGTCAATCTCAGCATGGATTTTATCCTAAGGTTACCTTGAACATTCAGGGGAAAAGATTCAATATTTGTTGTAATGGACCACTTCAGTAAAATAGCATACTCCATCCCGTATCATTGAACTAACAATATTTTATATATCGTTGATTTGTTTATATAGAAAGTTATCCGACTATATAGAGTACTAAAAAATATTGTTTTAGATTACCCAAATTCTTGAGCTATTTTTTAAAGACTCTTTAGAGAAGACTCAGGATTAAACTTATGTCAAACTTAAGTAGCCACCCCTAAATTGATAGTCAGACTGAATTGGTGAACAAGATGCTATGTAACTTACTTAGAGTTATCATAGGAAAGAACTTAAAAGATTGGGATTTGTGTCTACTAGTTATGGAGTTCGCATACAATTAAACTATCCACAACACCACTAAAAAGGCTCTACTAGAGGTCGTCTATGGGCTCAATCCCATGATTCTCCTAGATCTGATTGGTACCCCACAACTGCTGAAGAGAGTCAATTTAGAGTCAATCGAGCCCAAGAACTTCAAAAGCTACATCAATTTATGGTAAGGAAGATCGCTAAGTTTAATTAGAAATAACAAGAGATTAGTAATCGAGGTCACCATACTATTTCTTTTAGACCAAGAGACTTATTATGGATTTACCTAAGCCGAGAGCAATTTCCATAACTGAGATAGAGCAAGCTATCTCTACAAGTTGATGGTCCATTCAATGACTTAAAGAAGATTGACCACAACACTTACTAGATTGAACTACTTGAGAATTATGGTGTTTCTTCCACCTTCAACGTGTCCGACTTGATTCCCTATTGGTAAGAAGAAGAAGATCAAATAGATGCTATGACAAAGCAAGAGCTAAAAAACTCTTCGAATTTGAGGACAAATTTTTCTAACCCCCAAGTAGACAATATGAATCAACTCCTCAAACTAATCACGTACAGCCGAGTTAAAGGATTCCAAGGCCTCACGTAAAGAATACTAGCTCGAAGCCCCATCTAGGATGAGGGTTCCCATTTTGATCTCCATCTTTCACATTATTGCCAACTTGAACATAGAGCCCTTATGTGTGCCAACATAGTTTTCGAGTTACTAAGCCGATGTGCTGACTTATCGTGCATATAGGTTGACTTGCTAAGCAGCTATACCTATCAGCCAAGCTCTAACTAAGACCCAAACAATGTTCAAGCAGGCCAACATCAAACTTCTATTCGAGTTTTGCTCTTAAGACGACCAACATCCAATCCTAATCCGAGCTAAGCTACAAGTTACCCAACTTGCGTGGATTTAGACATCCTTGATCGACCGAGCTCCGACCTGAACCAGATGGGATGACTTTTGTAAGCCCTAAAGCCGAGTTAAGTAACCGTAGGTTTGAGCTTAAAACCTAAGGTTTAGGGCGATTGGCTAAAGGATCCGATCAAACCCAAATTATAAACTATTGAGAGAAATATTAGTAAAAATGACCCCGTAAACTTAAATTTAAGAAAATAAATAGTAAAATAGGAGACTATAAAATTTTCAAATTTTAAGCATAATAATTGCTAATTACCAAAAAGGCGAAAAGTGTAATATAATAACTAATAAATTACTAGAGATAGATTATATATATACTAAAAATTTTAGAATGACCAAAATAATATTTAGGAATGTTCATGTGTACCCCACATATATTTATGTGTAGATAAAAATATGCATAATTATCTAAATTGGCCGAAAACTAAGCAAATAATTAAAGAAAAATATAAAATAATTATGGAAAAATCAGAAAAAATTAGAAGAGGATAAACTGAAGCAACATCAGGTCGTGGTTAGAAAAAGAAAAATTAGCCAATAAAAATTGAACAACTTAAAAGCCAAAAATCAAGGAATTTGGACAAAGTCTTGTCAAATTAATGCATATTAATTACTACAATTGTCTATAAATAAGGAAAAAATTTCCAGAAGTCATTTGGACAGTTTAGGATCTGAGAAAAATCGAAACATTGGAAAAATAGAGAGAAAATCCAGAAAAAAAAAAAAGAAAACTGTGCAGATTAGGCAAGTGAACTAAAACCACCACCCACCACCACCTGGGACCAAACCACCACCACCACTCTACACTAGAACCACTACCTGGACCGGCCGACAACATTGGACCGGGTTTGGACGGCCAAAAAGCTTTGAACCGGTTAGTCATTTATTCACCCGATTTTTGTATAATTTTGTAAAATTATTTATTTTGACCAGAAAATTATGAAACTTGTTATTCTGAGGTTTTATTGTATGTATATTTAGGAAAAAATATTGATTTAGTTTAATTATGTCTGGAAATATAGGTTCCTTAACAAATTGTTCAAAACTAAGCATGATTAAACTGAAAAATAAATAGGCTTAGGAGTGTAGTTTGGAGCTCAAATTTTTTCTGTAGGATGTTCATATGATTTAGAACGGTGCTATGAAGCCATTTTTTAAAAATTAATTTTTGAAATTTTTAAGTTAATTTTTAGCCCTAAAATGATAGAAAAATTGGGTGATTTAGGATTAATTAGGTGATTAGGATGTTAATTACTGATTTGGATCTTAATTAGATGTTTAGGGATGTTAAAATCTGAAGTGGAACCTTAATCCTAGCCTTTGGGTACTAAGTATGGTTAATTAGGGAAATTAGGTAAGTAATATAAGAAATTAGTAATATATGAAAGTGTAAATTAATAAATCTAAAAAAATAAGGTTATTTAGATAATATTATAATAGAAATCAGAAAAATAATAAATCTGAAATAATATTTAATTTTAAGTAAATATCTCAAAATGTGAGATTTTTACACATCGGGAATAAATCCGATACCTCAATTAGGGTTAGCGTATACTGAATAGTTTAGAATACCAAATTAGACCTAATAGGATATTTGAGTAACCGAGCGTAATGCGATTGATGTCACACTGGGATTCGAGCTTATTTAAGACTTAGGAATTAAAACTAGAATCTAGTTTAGGAGTCGAACCCCGAAATAGAGCACAACGAATCATTAGAGCGTTATAGGTATACATGGGGAAAATAAGTTACATTTTGAATTAGAATAAGAATCCATAAAATATGAGTACTAAAAAGACCTATTTGTATTATAGGATACCCAGATACAAATTAGCTCGTGATTAAGGGATCGAGCGATCGAGCAAATTCAAGTAAGTTGGGTTATTGCTTATTGTAATAGAGTACTAGTTTTGTAGTGCTCGGAAACTTAGGCTTGTATATGCTTGTGATTGTAAGTAGTTTACGCATGTGTTTGATGTATCTGAATTCGTGCTGAAACTTATTTTGTGAGTTATTTGTGACTGATTGAATTGGTATGAAATTGTTTGAACACCCTAAACGGAATATAATCTTAGTCGACCCTAATAACCAAAAGTGTCATGCATTGCAACCCGTTAAGGGATCATAGGACTCTCCAACCAAATACCGACCCCTTCGAAAGGGATAACGCAGGATTGCAAAATGGTCCCTTCTTCATCCTCAGTCGAACTAAGTGACAGGAGAAGGGGTCGCGGCGAAGGTGAAGTCAATGGTTTGAAGGTAGTCGCAGGAGGAGCGAGGTCTCCATTGCACAAGCCTGGGTTTAGTTATGAGATGCTGCATAACATGGAACTCCTCAACCCGGATTGGAGCGAGTGAAATTTCTCTGATTTCACAACGGACCGGACTACGTTGTGCGATGGCACTTGATTGTTGCACTGCATGAAAATAATTGGTTAATAACCCTGTTTGTGCTTGTATGCATTCATGAGTTTCCAATTCAACTTACTGAGCTGTAGTTGCTTATACCCTTATAGATCCTTTTGCAGGTTCTGATTTGTGATCACTTCAAGTACTATGCCGCCCTACAATTACCCAGAGGTTAGTCCTGTTGAAGCCAGGCGTGTGAGGATCAAGTTACTTAGTATAATGTGTAACTAGACTGACCTTATAGTTAAAGGTTAAAGACTGATAGTTATTTGTAAATTAGTAGACTGTGGTGATTATGTAAAACTTCCTGGGAAACTCTGTGGACTTATTTATACTTATCTATGTTTATTAGAAATTGTAATACTTATCATAATTGCAGTATAATTATTAATCGAACTGTTTACTTCAAAGCGAGGAGTCGTCGACGCCTTGTGTAGATCATGTCTATGGTAGGCACTGTAAGGCCAGTTATTATCATAGAATGGTTTACACGGCGAGACTGTTGTGACTCTGTGACTACGGGGCGTAATAACTTTGGCTACAAATTCTTTTCCTTCACCTTGTTTGAATTATATCATACTTTAAATGCCAACCACCATGCGATATATGTCTTTTAGCATAACATTCCAAAAAGATTCCCTTACCTTCCTTACATAATATTTTGTCTTTTTTTTATCCTTTTTAGTACAATTAATGTATTTGAATTTGTAAATTACCCTTTTTTTGTCTTTTCTATATATCCTTGTAACCCTAGATAAGCTAGTATATAAACCCCATTTGTTTGTATGTAAACATACACATTACATTATCAGATTATTACAAGTTTTCTTTATGGGCAACCCTAGTATTCTTATTTTTCCTTAATTCTTATTTATTCCCTTTAGTAAGGAATATTGGCAAGTGACTCTATAGTTCAAATTGATAAGTCATATCCGGCGTATTATAGGCCTAGTAAAATCAATTGGTGTGTGATATCTAATTGGTAGCTGCTTGGATTCTACTAACCTTCTTTTGTTCTCTTTCATCTCTTTTCGTTATAGTGCTTCTCCGTATATATGACCCTAGAGACACATTATAATACATGTATTGTTGATTTTTAGGAATCTTACTTGTGCATATTATTCTTTCTCATGCAAATTTGTTGGTTCCATCCCCTATTATACCTTCTCAAATTATTTTCAAGGAAGTTTACCTAGAATTTATGAAACTCCATAGTTAAGGTGGAGTGATGTGCACAACAATGTTTTTTAGGAATTTTCCTTTTTATTATATAGTGAACGTTTATTAATTTTTTAGTTCTTATATCCATGCTTGGTTTAGTTATTTAGAATTTAGGTTTCGTTTCACTATTTAAGATTAAGGCAATGTCTTAGTTGGAAGTTAACTATAGGAAATTCATGTGTTGACTTATGTGTGTGCTAATTCTTGGACAAATCTAGTAGTATGATAATTCTTAGTGAATTTTAATGAAGCCTGTTTCAAGTTTAAAAGTTTTTTTTAGACCAAAAGCAATTAAGTTAAGGGTAATATAAATCAAATATAAAAAATAAAAAGGGAATTGAGGTAATGTCCACTCGAAAAAGGTTAAAAATGAAAGACAAAAAGATAGCACAACTGGACATCCAAGGTGACCAATAAATGTAAGACAAATATTCTTAAATAATAAATTCTTGAATGAGTTCTTGAGCTCATATTGTCTAACCCGTGGAAAAGGTGAGAAATTAAAAACTCCATTGAACAAATTTTGGGATGCATGTGAACTAAAAAAAAAGCTAACAAAAGAATTTACAAAATATGAAATATCAAGAAAAAGAAGTAAAGTGAGACTTGTAGTTTTATACTCTTCACTTTGTGTTATAATACGTGCAGAATAAAAGAGAAGAGTGTATATGTAAGTCAAAACTTTAAATACTTATGACTCTCCTCTAAGTTAGAGATATTAAATTTGATTAAATTTTATAAATTTGGCTTAAATAAAGGCATTTAGCTTTTCCAAACATTGATTAGTCACTATAATTAAACCTTGTACATTTGATTATCCATGTAGGGAAAAGTCAATTAAGCCCATTCTACATATGCTAAATTCATCATGTAAAAATTGTTAAAAATAAGTAAAATGGACTAATTATGCATAAAATGAACCAACCAAGGTAATATAAGAAGAACAATGAAAAAGAACTTAACTTGTTCAAAAAGGATTTAGTTTAAGATTTTTGTGTAAGTTATAGGTAGTATCTGGATACTAAACTAATTAGCATTTGGATGCTAAGGAAACAAATGGAATAGAGTTGAATCAAGGACTAATGTCCAAACACCAACACCTATTAAGAATACCTAAACACTAGTTCAAGCATCTAGATGTCGAGGTGGTTGATAACAAACAATAGTGATTCCCTCTCTTCACATCCGAATGCCGTCATCCATAGTCTTTGGATGCCAAATCCAAATCCTCAACCCCCATGTGTCTTGTTAAAACCCTAATTGAAGGGTTATTGCCGTATGTCTAGCGTCTAGACACCATCACCCATAATATCTAGACGCTAGTTGAAATCTACTAAAGAGAGAGACCACTTTTTAGGGTTTAAGCCATTAGTCGCATTATTCCTTAGCTTATGTTTAGTATAGTATTAGTAGTTTTAGTTTAGTTTTTGTTATTTTATTATATTTAAGAGGTTTAGAAACTCATTTGAGGCATCATAAGTGTAGATTTCATGGGTTTGTGAAGTAGATTTGGCTTGCACTACACTTTGGTGGCTTGTGAACTCTCTTTGCTTGTTATTGATGATATTTATAATTTTCTTTCATCACTTTGTTTGCATCTTTTATTTTCATCATGATCTAAATAGTTCATATGTGGGCTTGTGATATTTTGATGGGATTTATGGCATGGTTTGTGTAATTTGAGTATATGCTTATATGTTTGAATGGATGATTAATGTAGTGCTTTTGAAAAATCTTTTAAATTGCATCATCGATGGGCTTAACGAGTTTAGGTTTTTCTAAATGGCTAATTAAGGATTTGGAACTGTTAGAGATTTCTAGGTTGCTATTACTAAATTGTGTGATAAAGGTTTTGAAAAAGCACTTGAATTCACTCTCTTTATGTTGCTATAAATATAGATCATTAGGCTAATTAAGTGATTAACCCATGTTTATAACTAAAAGTGTTTGGCATATGTTACTAAATACTTAACTGATTGTATAAGAAAATGCATCATAATTGGATTTTCGCTATGCAATAAATTTCGCCTACCCAACCAAAGAGATGGATTCAAGTAAATTTAGCTAATCTCTATTGAAAGATCCTACAATATACTTAATTGACATAATTTATTCCGAATCTCAAATGATTAGTCATCACAAGCCTACAAATTAAATGATTTAAATCTTTAATAACGTTTGTAATATCCATAGTTTTCTTTCTTACAATAGCTCAAGACTGTGATTTGGTTGATTTAATTTGAGACAAATAGCAATCAAGCTCATTCTTAACCTATCTAAATTCACCTATACTATACCAGAATTACAGCCCAATGTACTTAACTTGATTGGCCCGCCTCCAAAAGTGGCTTTTAAAATAGTGATTCGTAACACTTATTTTTTAAGGTTAAAAAGCAAGTCTGCAAGTGGCATCCTCCTCCAAGCAATCAAAGTAATGACTTCTGACATGACCGTATGTCACAATATAACAGGTGTCGGGCGATATGTACAAGGCCCGAGAATTTATTCATAGTTGTATGGTTGACTGGCTACTGCTATCAATTTCGCCTACGTGCAAGAAATAAAAGAGACACCTAGGAACGAACACGACTCAAACAACTAATGAAAACGACAGCTCGATAAAAGATAAAAGAATAAAAAAAGAGGATGAAACGGTCTCCATCCAATGAAAACCGTAAAATCAGGGTAAAAAAGCTCAAGCCATTCTAATTGGACACCAACAATGTACACAAATCTGTAATGACCACCAAGCAGGTCTTCATCATGGTGGAGTTTGTCCATAGCTTCCTCATGAAGCTAAATGAGGCAAGAAGTCTAGTAAAAGAACAAAAATCAGATTAAAAAGCAACTAAAAATTGCCAAAGGGAAAGAAAGAGTGACATAAGAGGAAAAGATTCTGAATGGCTACCAATGGATACCTCGGCATCAAAAAAGTTATGGTGACCGATACTTTTGATAAACAGGCCATTGGTACCATGGGAGGCATCAAAACTACTTTTATCTTGAGAGCAATTAGGTCAATACAAATACACCGAATTCGATCAAACTTCAAAGTTAAATGAAATATGAAAACTTAACCCATAAAACTTGTTACTTAGTTTATTAGAATGGAATAAGATTGGAAAGGAATAATAATTCCTCCACCATTATTTTGTTATATGATTGGGTAAATTTTTGAAATAAAATTTGCATTCTCCTAAAAAAATCAATTATAAAGGGAAAGAATAGAAATTCCTTATTCACTTCACATTATATAGAATAGACATTGTTTATATTATAATTTTTTGCAAAATAAATGAAGGAATAAGTATTACATAGTAATAACGGCAGAATTTTTTGCAAAACAAATAAAGGAATAAGTATCATATAGTAATAACAGCAGAATGACAATTCAGCAATTAGCATTTGCATCTACTCCTTAAGTCTCTCCTTCTCTCGTTTTCCAAAATCTTTCTATACAGAGAACCAGATGCTAAAGAATATGCTTTAGCAGCCACAGAACAGTTCCAAACATTTGAAGGTGGTGTCCTAAACAAGAACGACAATGCAATTTCCTAGAACTTAAGAATTCTGGAATGATCTCCCCAAAAAGATGGTACAAAATTGCAATTATTGCCCTACGACGACTCCGGCGAGTCGCCTATCATCTGATTTATGTACTTTCCAACTTATACAAATGCAGCAACATAATGGAACATATACGGCCTAGTATCTGTCAAAACTTTTATCTTTACAAAATCGATCCTGCTTCGGCATCCTCCTGTCCACAGGAAACACAAAGGATAATCCAGTACCATGAATCTTGGATTTCATCATTCACTAATACGCGAAATTATTCCTCTTCACACCTCGATTATGCCTCCACCCGTTATCCATCCGATTATCACCGCCACGAAATCTTGTCGCCTTATATCTTGACATATATAAACCAGTAGTAGCTTCTCTGCTCCTGTTATTCCAATCCCTTGGTCCCCAATTTCTGCTGGTTCCATACTTATCTAATTGAGCATGACTCTTATCCCAATTCAAATCATCATTCCCCCAATAATTCCAGCCTGCGGTCGAATCATGATTCCCCCAATCATTCCACCCCGGCTTAGAATCCTGATTCTCCCGACCGTTCCAACCGGGTTTTATATCATAATTTTCCCAATCACTCCAACCCGGCTTCAGATCATCATTCTGCCAATTGTTCCATCCCCATGACTCGTTCCACTGGTCCTCCCATCCATCATTTGCTACTCTATTCTCAGGATAGGTGTGTTCCCAAGTATTTCTCCACTCATCTACAATCTGGTCATGGGTGGTCCTGACTCCAGGACCTGAGCACAATTTGGTGTCTTCCTTCCAGCCATCTTCCTCATCTCCCCATCCCTTGCAAGCAAAAGACTGATCTACTAGAACATTGCCAAAAATAACTCCATCATTCTTGTTTTCCTCAGTAAGAGCCTTTGGTCCCCGCTCCAAGTCCAAAAGCAACTCAGGATCAACATTCGACTCCCAATCTACTTCATCAATGTATTTGTCTGGATCAGGCAAGGATATATCGCAGCGAAGTCCATTAATCTGTGCCCAATATCGTTTTTTAGCATTAGAAAATGCTTCTTCGCCAGCAGAGTCATTCCACTTAACCACATTATCATATAGATGCATAAATCTCTTTGCTTCCAAAACCTTGTCCCACGGGATCGAACCAACGGAACTGCAGAATTTTTTCTCCCATGAAGGTACCGTTGGCTGCCAACTGCCTGCAAACGAGTACAAGCAACCGAAATCAAGCCAAACTGAACCCAACAAGTCATGCCTCTTGATTCAAGATAACAACAATAAATAAAACACAGAGAGGATATTTTGGACTGCTGTGAATATGATGCAGGCCAAAGCCCTAAAACATATGCTCTGGTTCATGATCTTCTTCCAAATAATTCTTCCTATATATGATTTCACCTTACTCTAAAACCCTACCAAGAACGTCAATCATAACACTAGTACTTAGAGACAACCTCTAAAAAATAAATAAATAAATAAAACAAAATTTCCGGCAACTGTGAAAACCAGACAATGCTCATCCTATCCTAGATCATGCATATGGTTTTAGGAGACCATTTTCAAGGTTTCCCTAAAGGCTGAACGTTCAATTAACTTCCATTACACAAACAGAAACTATTTCATCATTCTTCTTACACACAAATCAACATCATGTACCCGCAAAAAACCTATTAATATGTTTCATTCCTTAATGATTGCCCAATTCTTAGAAAGGAAAAAAACAAATGAAAGAGCAGAACGTATATGGCAAAAAAAAAAAAAAAAAAAAAAAAGAATACCTATATTTAAACCAAATAACCTGACACACTTTGCAAGAGTCGTACCACAAAATAAGTTGGACCAATCCAATTATACCAGAAAAATGAAAAATATGAAATACACCCAAAAATAATTAAAAAGAAACAAGAAAAGAAAACCATACCTAGAGGTGGCTTTCTGTTATGTGATCTTGTTCTCTGAACTTCTTGATGATGAATTTCCCCTTTTGGTCTTCTCCAACTACCCATAATTCTATCCCTCGAAACAAAAACAAACCCAAAAACACCAAATTTACTATCAAAATCCCCACTTTTCACTCAAAAGCAAATTATGAGTTTTGCTTAGTTTTCTACCAAGGACCAATCTGGTTCAAGAACTTTTTTTTTCTTTTTCTTTTTCTTTTTTAATTTTTCTTAAGGATCAAAAGGAAAAGAGAGAGAAACTAAGAGAAATGGAAGGAGAAAGAATCGCAGAATATAAGACCGTATTTCGGTTTTATTTTAGGAAATAAAAGATTTTATAACTTGGAGGATAAGTTTATTTATTTTATAAATTTATTGTTTATTGTGATTTTTCAGAGAGAGTTGGAAAAAAAAAAAAACCTTAAATTTTGGTTTGAACCGCGACCGCTTGGATTCTCAGAACAATTGTTCTTTGTTCAATTGTTGTCGGTCTTTGCTTATTCATTTAGTTAAGTTACCATTCTTTGCTTCTCCATTTAGTTAAGTTACCGTCGCGTGGATTCACGCGCGAGTGTCCATAAATAAGCGGAAATGGAAGCATCTAGATGAGGGATTACCATAGTCCCATGTTGTCTGCTAAAGTTAAAGTGTGACGGAGTAGTTTATTGAGTTCCAAGGTTATCGTAAAATTAAAAAGATGTTGTTCAACGGAATATGACAATTTATCGTATTGTCGAGGGCATCAAAAATAGAAAAGAAAAGCTCTACGTAAGATCACATCATTTAAACCACTCATACGTAGATTTTTATATGTCAGATGTTGTTGTTTATGAGATTGATTTTATATTTTATTTTATTTTTAATTCATATATGTATAAATTTAAATTATAGAATAAATTATGATTTTAATAATTTAAATTTAAAAATTATAAATAAATGATGGAATGGATTTAAAAAGGAACCGTTCAATGTTAAGGTATTTTTATTATTATTTTATAATTTTTATTTACGATGAATATAGAATTTAGAATATAAGCGGGAGTAGAGTTAAAATTCACGTCATGGTGAGTCCCAATAGACGTGACTTGTTATTGTTTATTAAAGTTCTATGGTCTGCTGATGCTAAAAGATTCCACGTTTTAAATTTTAGTGTTATTTGTAGTAATTAATTTGCATAGTTTTCATCGTAGAATAGGCCATTTATTTTACATATAAAACCTATCTTAGTTTTGACTCTTACGAACCTGGATAATGAATTATTGCGTATAAAAAGCATACAAGAAATTTTCTTCTGATTTTACCGAAAATTCCATCTTTACTCGGGCACTTCCTCGTATGACGTTACGTCGCATATTTCTGATGTTTTTATTTTTTTTCCTTTCATATATGTCATTTTAATAAGAGATTTTATAGTCCTATTCTTTATTTAAATAGGACTCATCTTGCACATCATTTTACTATTCATTTTTATATTTTTAAATCTAAACTATTTAATTATCAGTTTATTCAATGATTCATATTTAAAAATAATTAAATCAATAATGAGATAGATGGTAGTATTGTTTTATTAAAAAAAAAAGAATGGAATTGTAGAAAAATCCTATATTTAATATATGAGAATAAATTAGAATAGAATTGCTATTATGAATTTTATTCTCTTTTTCTATATTTAGAAACGTATTTAAAATCGAAATTATAATTTCATAAAATCGAGAAGAATTTAATTTTGCCTTTGACAAGGTGGAACTAATAGTTCCACTTCTTTTATATTTATTAATATTAATCAAATTACTCACTTAACCTTCAATTTAATTATATTATTTATTAATCAAAGGTATTTTTAACGGCATTCCATTATATAGACATTTAAAAACACGAAAAAAGAATTTGCTACTTTTCTCCTTATTCCATTCTTAATTCATTCTACTCCAATGAGATTAATTTTTATGTATAAATAATTCATCTATATAAAAGTTTGAATCATTAAATTCCTTACAATATCATGATACAGACATTGACCTTCCAGTGAACGTAACCGGTTTGATTGTTTACTCTCAATAGCGTTGTAACATCTTAGCAGCTAGCAAAAGAAAAAAATTAAGTTACTAGTACAGATACATCAATAGAATAAATTTAAATAGATTTTAAACAACCGTTTGTTACGTAGAGTTTTAGACTATATCGTTATATTTGGATCCATTTGGAATATTTTAATATTTCAATCACCTTATCAAGTTAAACAAAAATATCAAGAATATATAAGGAGAATGTTGCAATATAATATAACGTCTAGGGGCCTATATGTTTGAAGTTGTCTAAATTATACTAATTAAGATTTATGTCCGTTATTGAATTAATTCTAATTAATTATCTTAAGAAAAACAGATAAAAATGGATACATCACTTAGTAAAACGCTAAGCTTAAAGCCTTGAAACAGATCAATAATAAATTTTAAAACTAAATATTAAGTTGGTCAGATTTAGATGGAAAGGCATAAATTTTTAAAGGGATCAATTAACCAAATAGGTCCATCTCGCTTCATCGTTATCATCATCATCGTTATTACCGTAATTTTCTCGTCAAGACCGGTGGTGTTTAAATAAATTTGTAAAGTTAGAAAGCTATGTTTGGTTAGCCCTTCAGCACAAGAGTTCCGTATAATTTGATTTCCTATCTGTCCAATTAAATAAAACTAACCAATTTCATTTCAGCTACAAAAGCAATACTTAATCATATGAGCCACCATTATTATTATTTTGCTAAAAAGAAAGATAATTTATTCATATAATAAAAAATCCAACATGTATGGGATATAAGAATGGATTGAAACAGAATTATAATTCTAAATTCTATTCCATGAAAGTAAATTTTGAAACCTCACAATTTTTCAGCTAGAAAATAAAATTGTGATTTCATTTCCACTTATTAATTATAATTAATTAAAATTACTTTTCTAATCTTAAAAAAAATTATAACATGTAATAAGTAAAAATATTTTCGATAAATATTATATTTAAACATTTAATATCATTCGTCACATTTCATAACTTATCTCCGAACATAACAAATAAATTCTCATCCTATTTTATTCTATTTTAGTTCATTATATTTTATTTCGTTTCCAATAGATTAGCGAAAGATGATTAAATAAGAGGGAATTAATACCCCCATCAACTGATCCAAGTTTCCTTTTTCCGTTAAAATGCAATTTAATCGGCATATGCATTTGCCCCTCTATTAACCGACAAAATGACGCTTAACAAAATAAAAATCAGCTTTAAACAACAGAAAATCGTCGGCGACTAAAGGACAAATACAACTTCAATTCAATGAATTGAAATTGCATATACTTGTTCAAATCGCACCCTTGGAACACAAGTCGTGAAATTAACAATGATTTCAAGAGTCAAGACAGCGTAGCGAGTGGCATGGCAAGACATGGTGGGTGACTTGGACTGCAAGGGGGAGCCAAATGGTCTCAACTTCTTCCCACAAGATTGCGTCATAAATATTTGGTCCGAGTTTCACATGGCTTTGTTTCTCCACGTCCGGTACGAAAACCGGCTATTGGCGTGTGAATATTAACTTATAAAAAGCAACAACATCGGTAACTTTAGATTTCACTGCATTAAGAAAAACGATTCAATATATAATATATATTACGTATTATATATATATAATATAAATATCAATAAAATTTTGATATATATATTTTATACAAATTATGATAATAATTAATTAAGAAATTATTTATATAATTAATATTTATGTTAACAATTAACATTTTATTAGTATTAAAAAGAAATATATAATATCTATCGAACTCATTCTACTACCTCTAGTACAACTTTAATTGGGTCATATCATATGTACAGCCCATGGATTTATGATCGACTAGTCTATAAACATAAATAGGTACGTTAAGCAGCGGAATGCCTTTGTATCCGTGAATCAATTGTTGCGTTAAGCAGATTCTATTGATGCAATATTATATAATGGTGCTTAATGCATACATTTTGAGTATATACTAGCCACATGTCTTTGTTTTGGATTTAATTATCTTTCATATCAATAATACTCGTCTCTTTTGATGAGATAAGCATTTTTTTTCTTCTAAATAACGAGATTAATATTTAATTATGAAGGTCGGCTATAAGGTCTAAACACAACTATCTTCTGGAAGTCCACAAACTCAAAAATGTACATTAGGGTGTAGTGTAGAGCATCCAATTTGTTATCCAGATAAATACAGCTGCAAAAATATAAGAAATCTGAAAAAACAGTTCAATTCTAGTTGATAACAATAAAAAAGTTACAGCATGTTTGATTGGCTTCTTATATGAAGGACATTAAAAATAACTATTTCTCCCCTTATCCCCTATAAAGTTATTATTGCATTTATTTGGCAAAATAGCTATTCCTTTTTTCCTTCCCAATGCAAAATAGCTATTCAATGGAATTCCTACTACTATAAAATAAGAATTTATAATTTCTTTATAAGATTAATATTTAGTTAATTTCATAAGATTAAAATAGAATGGTTATTCCTCAGTTGTAGATCTATTTTTGCATTTAGTTGGTAGAACGACTTTTTCATTGAATTACAATTACTAAAAATAGGTAATTGTAATTTCTTTACAACACCAAAGAGAATAATTTTCTTTGAATTTTTTATAATATATTTTCGTATCTATTTATGTAACCTTAAAATAAATATAAGGAATAGTAATTATTTATTTATTTCATTCCTAAAGAAATTTAAATTCTACTATTACCTTATTTCATTCTATTGATAGGGTACTTTATGTAGGAATCTTTTAAGCCCAACTAGATTCGCTAAACCTTGCCTCTATAGGTCTCGATGGTCAGGCCCATAAAGAATTTTATCGACCATAAACTATAAGAAATGAATAAAATAGCCATGTTTTAAATATTAGGAACACGTCGAACACAATAACTACACTCTCCCATACTTGTAAGAGAAAATCTCTTTCGTCAACTGATTCCCAATAGCTAACTCTACTCCATTATAAATACTAGATCTGTACTCAACGGTACCTCTTTCTACAAACTCCACATTCTAAACCTATGCACTTATAGCTCATTTACTTTATTGAGTGGAACGGGGAGGAATGTAATTAAAATTCTTAAGTAACATAATAAGGGTGTAATACTTGTAATTTTGTTTAGTTGGATTAATAAATAACTTAAGAATAAATACGCAATAAAACTTTAATATTTAATTTACTCTTAATTCATTTTCTTTCTCAAGTAATTCTAAAGTAATCGACTGCGGTAGTGATGATTGACGGCGGTAGCTATAGTGATGGCGGTGGCGATGGCGGTGGCGGTGGCTAAGGTAGCAACTTGGAGGAGGGGTAGAGGTAGCTGCAACGGTGGTGATGATAGTATTAGTGGTGATGATAGCAGTGATCAGAGGTGATGGTGATAGTAGTGATCAGAGGTGGTGGTAATGGTAATGGTAATGGCGATGATGATGGGCGTTGGTGGCAACGAAGGTGGTGGCGATGGTAGTAGCGGCAGCGGCGGTGATGATGAGTGATGATGGTGGTGGCAATAATGTGATGATAATGGTATTAGTGGCAATGATGGTGGTGGTTGGCGGTTAGCGGTTAGCGATTAGCGGTTGGTGGATGGCGGTAACAGTAGCAGTGATAATAACAATAGGTAATAGTGGTCGATAGTTAGTAGTAGCAACAATGGTAATAACGGTCAGTAGCAACGATGGTGACAATAGCGATGGCAGTAGCGATGGAAATAGTAATAATGATGGTGGCCATTGTTAAATTAATATGAGATTATTTCCGGACAAAATATAAAATTTTGTGAGGAATTATGATTTTTTAGTTAAATTAAAGAATTCCTATTATTTGATTTCACGTAATAGAGATTCTTAAAGAATTGTGATTTGAAGATAAAAAACCAAATGAACACTGTAATAAAGAATAAGGGGGAGAATTTCTTCAAATGAACAAGGCATTAATATTCTATCTCACAAAAAGTTTATTACTGATTTAAGTATTAGAGTAGTTACACTAGACAATCTTCGGATATCGCTTTATTATGCATTATTTTGTAAGCCTAGTATGTATAGACTTTAATTAATTACTGGTAAGAACTGAGGAACAACATATTCCATAAATGAAACGTTCCATAAAGGAATAGTTATTATTTGTTTTTTTTTTTATCCTACTATTTCTACAACTATTCTTGAGATGCTAACAGTAAAACTATCAAACCATGAATTAAGATAAAAATATATTAGTATTTTTAGATATATTCCTAATCTATCATTAATACCATTACAAATGCAATAAAAATAATAATAACCATGAATTCCCCATTCTATTCATAATGAATTTTAATTCTACCCTTATCAAATTCAATTCTGCAACCAAGCTTGTCATTAATGTCTGAATTGGTACGAAATAATGAGATTAGCCTAGACAATGAATGGCATTGGATTCCTTAAGATTTCAATATACGCCCGTTTATTGGATTTTATTTATTTAATATTATAAAAGACTTGCTCTAAAAGATGGGAAAAAAATCAATAACACAATGAATTTATCAGCAATAGATGAAAACACATATACCCCAGTATATGTGCTAGTTTAATTGAAAGCAAGAAAGACAAGTTATATATACAAATATCAAATGATGCTTCTCTATAACGAAAAATGAAATATTTATGTCATTCAACTGAAGGCTACTAAATGGAAATGAGAGAAATTGAGATTGTTCTTGTTTCCTTTTAGAATTGAAAGGAAAAATACGTGAAATATAAGATAAACATAGATAATGGGTCCTTAAAATTGGAAAAGCAAAATAAAGCTGCTTTTATTCAGCGAATTTTGATGGCCAAATATACAGTAAATGTAACGTTTTTACGCAATTGGGTAAGCTACATTTGACTTATTCAGTAAAAAATAAGAGGAAAAGTTTAAAATTCATCCCGTCAGATTTGCAGCTCATGCACTGCAGGACTGATGACCCCTTTCCGTACTGTGAAGCTAATCTATTGAGATAGTGCGTTATACTTTCTAAGAAATCATTTGCTTTTACGGTAACTACGTTATCGTAATTATTTATTTAGTAAAATTCAATTTAAACCATTATTTTTATTAAAATACTATAACATGCAATCTGAAGTATAGGGTTAATAGGTTTTATAGGTTTTGAGAATTAAAAAATAACAAATATAATTTAATAATAACAAAACCAAAATAAAATCAAAACAATAAAACATAAACCTAAAAAAATAAATATATTTTTACTCACTATCTCAAAGAAAGAAGGGACTCCATCATAGTAAAAACGTATAGATTTTAGTATACTAGAAACTTTTTGCATTTTCGAATGACATATTCCTTAAAGAACTCATGTCGATACGTTTTCTCATAATTTTTTCTTATTACTTTCATTAAAATTCGCTTTTGTTTGTTAGGATTTAGGGTTTTTGTATTTTAATTCCACTATTAATAGTAGATGTTGGGGTTATTGTATATTTTTATTGCATTGTTAGGTTTTTTTGTTTAGGATATTAGGTCCCACGAATCATCACATGGGGTGAAGCAAATTAGAGTTTTAAAAATTCATAATAAAGTTATTGTTGTTGGTCAAAATTGTCAACAAAAGCATATTATTGTCGATAGTTCAAGAGTAGGGGAACACAATTTCCCCCTCTCGAACTGTCGACAATGATCTACTACTATCAATAGTAATAAGAATACAAAAGCTATAACCTAATGATTATTGATAAATGACAAATATTAGTCAACAGATAAAATTGTGGAATCTTCTATATCCTTAGGGATTAACAGTTTTTTATGTTATGTTAACTTATAGATAATTTATGTTGATAGTTATATTGTTGTGCATAGGTATCTAATTTTCATAATTCTATTAAAACGTAATTTTATAAAATTCGTATGGATTTATGATTTTTTGGAAGTAGTAAAATGAAGCGGCCAATGACATTATACATGCATTACTGCATAGTTGTCAAAATCATGTTTATTCACGCAATTTTACGATTTTATGTGACTCTTCCGAGTTAACTCGGATGTAGAATTTTTTTTTTTTGTATAGAAATTTACGTTTTTAATCAATTTTACATATAAACTCAGTAAAAACTTACGTTTTTAATTGAGTTTACTGATTATATATATTTAAATTAAATGGACTAAAAAAAAAAAAACAACTAGCCTTTTACAAGCCATCAATTATGAAAACATTATAACATCTGTCTTGTCCTATCCAATTTTTTACCTCTTTATTTTTCTCCCAATTTCTTATTTTATGTTCATAATTTTTATTCAAGTTTCAGCTTCAATAACAAAGTAAAAATATATATATATATTTTATTTTATATTGTCAATAACTTAAAACGAGTTAAACTGTTTTGTTTTCTTTAATTTATAGCTTTATTTTTTAAAAAGGGAAAAAATTTAGTTTCAACTCTGTTTGTCCTTCTTTTGTACATGATGGATTATATATTAAGAATTTTTATGAAAATAAAAACTTAGTATTTTCATTTTTTATTTTTATCATATATTTCAAGTTTTGAATAACTACTATAAATATATCTATAATTTTTTAAAACTATTTGAAACTTACGTTTTTACATAAGTTATAGAAACTTACGTTTTTACATTTCAATTTTACAGACCCTCTAACAATTTTCGGTAGAATCGTAAGTTTGACAACTATTTGTATAACTTAAGATCTCTATTTTTTTTTTCAATTGTATTATTTAAATTTTATTAGTATTGAAATATCATGATTTTACTTTCTTAGTTTATCCTTACATAGGCAAGACAAGAGTAAAAAGCTAAAAATGGATGAACATCTGGTTAAGGGGGAGGTTAGTGATGATTTTATTTTATATATTTTGGTTAGCTGAAGATAATTTTAGGTAACTCTTATAGGATTATGTTTGTCTTTTTTTTAGACGCTTATAAAGAGAGTTGAAAAGTTGTGTGCTCTTCTTTCTAAAGAAAGAGGGAATACGAAAAAAGGTAGATTAATAGTTCAAAAGAGTATCAGAGTCAGGAGGAGGAATCTAGGGGTACTATGAAGCTGGTAAGATTAGATGGGTATTCAAAATTATTAACTTGAGATTTTGTTATCCCTTTTTAACTCTTATTTTCTATTATTTATTTTTTATAGTACTAGATAAGATGTCATCCCAAACATGTTGCTGAAGTCCTTTCATCTTTTTCTGATCCAAAAAGAGATGTAGTGAGCAAAGTAAGGCTTAGTGGCCTTTTGGAGTTGAACTGTGGTAATATAGATATAGATTTATGTCTATGGTTGATCAAGAACTTTGACTTGGAGAGTTGTGTTCTGGACATAGATGGGACAAATCTTTTTATTACTTCTCTTGATGTGGAAAACATTCTTAGCCTGAGCAATAAAGGTGAAGGTGTATCAATAGATGCTAAGGATGAGCTATTGACCAGTGTAAGGAGCACGTTAGAGTTGAAGGAAGATGTTAAGTTAACTGTCTTTAAGAAAAGTTTGCAAAAAGCTGAGGCAACTGATGACTAGTTCAAGCAATTGTTTGTGATATGGGTACTTAGCAAGTTATTTACATCTCAATTCGATATGATGGTAGTGAGAGAGTATTTAGTAGTGGTGGTCAATGCAAGTAAGCTATCACAATATAACTAGGTAAAGTATTTTCTGCAAAGAATGTAAGATGGTATTTTAAATTATAAAATGACTAGTTAGAGTTATATGTGGGGTTGCATTTTGCTCCTTATGGTACGTTTTTTACCTTAATAACCCTTACTTTTATTTAGTAGCATGTGATTCATTACTAATATAGTTGTTTAGTATATTATATCACCCATGTGACGTAGATGATTTATGATAATTTTCTATGTTTTGTTATCTTAGCTATACTTTATTGACAACTTTTCACTGGGCTATGCGATGGTTGATAGCTCGATGTGGGCCTCACCCTGGTTGAAGACATGGACGAAAGGTCATACAAAAGTTCAATAAAATCCTAAAGGATTCAATAAGCTATTCAAGTTTTATAACGATGCTTTAATTGTGAATGCTTTTAAAGTATTTTTTTACCATCATAACCATCATAACCATCATTTCATTTGATAGGTGGTTATGTGGAATCCAACAAAACCATTATTTGAAGAAAGATTACCCGTGCTAAGGAGATCAAAACTTGAGGTTGCACTTTTCCTTTCCTATTATAGTTGACAATCTAGTTTATATTCTTAATTGGCTAATATGTAATGTTAATGTGATTTTTGTTAGTGTTGGAGGAGAAGTTAGATCTTATATTGAAATAACAATAAGAATTGAAGGAAGAAGTTCAAAGGATTGCAAAGGGGGATACCCCATTTCTAATATCCGTAAAGAATCAATTGACGGACTTGATGAATATGATTTTCCCCTCCAAGAAAGCATCTAAAGGTCTAATTGATAAGCATGATAAGAATGAGGACTTTGGTAGATATTCTCCTCTTATCCAGGACCCTAACTTAGAGATGATGAATGTATGAACGTTGACCCTCTGTAAGAGATGTCACTCAATTGTGATGAGAATGATCCCTAACTAATCAACTGTTTACAAGAGATGTTACCTAATTGTGATAAGAATGATCTCAAACAACCACAAGTAACCATTTATTCGTACTTTCATGTTTTGGCTTGAATCGTTGTTGTTAATGCATTACAATTGATTTACTTACTTACCTTTCTGTTGGCTTTTAAGACAAAGTTGAATATAGTGTTACGCATGTCATGAAGAATGAAATCAAAGAAATTATGGTCATCTCGTCAGAAAGTCTTAGTCTCACTCATTTCGCTTTATAGCTTAGAGAAATGAGGGAAGAGAGGAGGCCATCACAATATCAAGTGTCTTCTTACTTAAGATTGATGACTGCAAACAAGAAGAAAAAATTGATACCATGGCAAGAACCAGTTGGTAATCCTTTATATGGTGTTTGATTCTTTTCTTTCTTTTCTACTCTCTTTTTTATCAAATGTGGTATTTGTTCCAATTTTTTTCATTAGTTTACATATAAATCAGTACATTAGGGAGCACATACCAAAGACAGATGAAGGTTGCTGGATTTCCATGCCAAAGGACGATATGTGTGTAATTGGCTATATATTTGATACTAAGATGGATAAAGAGTAAGATCAATTATCATAAAATGTATAGTTTAAATTTATTGTGAGAGTAACATGGTATAACATATGTTTTTACCATATGTAGTGAAATACTAATGCAATTCGATCATCATGTGATCCTGATGTGATTAGATCTATACTTATTGAGACTTACATGATAGTTGTGTAATGGTGTTATTGACATGATGATCCGAAATTAGAACCATTTTGATGGGAATCAGGCTATCGGACCTCTAACTCGCAGTCGAGCCCGAGAACTAGAGGCACTGGCACGATGAATCCTTCTATTCCAACTAACCCCTATCGAGGCCGAGTACTTCCTTACTGAGGTTGAGTACTTTCTTGCCAGCAGAGTACTTCTTTGCTGAGTCACCCTTCATGCCGAGCTGTATGACTACCCATCTGTAGTACATTGAGTTGAAGATTAATCATTCGTACTCGAGTCAACCAATTACTCGGCATCTTCCTTGCCGAGAAGCCAAGAAAGAGAAAGTCTAGACTAACTAAGCTATCCCTGCTCGGGCAAGCTAGCTATTCGTACTTTTTGTCTGTATCTTTTAACAATCTTGCCAATATAGTATCGCTACGTATACAGTATCATGTGTAGAATCCATTCAACGACCAGCCTTATCGATTCTTGGTTACGGTTTGCAACATCTTGATATCAGAGCGGAGGTTTTATTCGAGTTGACGTGTGTTTTCAAAGTTCTGTTATACTTTATTTTGTGTATGTAAAACAGAGCAAGTTACTGTGTTTTATTTGAGCATTGTGTTGTTAACTGTTAATTTCCTGAAGTGTTTGTTTAAGCTTGAACTTGTGAGGAAAATGACCAACTTGAGTATAAATGTTGGTACTAGTGATGATAGTGGAGTTGTCCACTATGGACGATAGTCTCAGGGAACTCTGAGAAGCACTAATGAGAGACTTGATGACGTATCTAACCTCTTGGTGGATTTAACTTGAGCTGTTCATGTGTTGTTTTACTGACCTACTGAGGCTATGCAAAACACCCCATAAGTTGCTCGACCTGTTAGAGGCTAAAACCCATCTTTACTTGTTCAAGGTGGAGGAATAGGCAGACGAGTGAGGAGAACGATTGATTTAGCAAACATGGGAGACGGGGAAGAAGAGTATTTTGAAGAAGAACATGTATGAATTTTTAGAGTGTTAGACCATGTGAAGCTTTAGATTTCGAGTTTCAATGGATTTAGGAATGTTGATGAATATTTGGAGTGAGAAGAGAAGGTGGAGCGTGCGTTTAATTATTATTAATACGGGGATTATGAGAGAGTGATAACTGATGCTGTTGAGTTCTCTAGATATGTTGCCATGTGGTGGAAGAATTTTTAGATGGTGAGGAGAGAGAGGGCTACTGAGATATTAATACTTGGCCTAAGATGAAGATGATACTTAGAAATAGATTCGTACTGGAAACTTACCATCAAGATACTTTCACTTATCTTCAGGAGTTGAGACAAGGAGGTCAGACTATTGACGAGTATGTTTAAGAGTTTTAAATGCTCATAATCCATTGCGAGGTAGAGGAACCACCAGCTCGAACTATGTTAAGATTTATTACTGGACTAAGAGGTGATATTCGAGACATTGTGGAGCTTTAACAATTCACTACGATGGATGAAACTGTTAGGATTGCCCAATGAGTGGAGAGGCAGAGAAAAGGCTAAGTGCCGACCAGCATGCCGACTAGCCAACCCGGATAGGGAAGTTACCGAACTTTGTCGAGTCCAGAACCAAGCAAAAAGGTTGATGTTCGAGCCGAGCAAAAAGGCTGACTTGATGGTGAAGCACTAACCCAAACTTATGAGAAGGGGTAAGGTCTGGCAAGATCAAGTGCTTCAAGTGTCAAGGGTTCAGACATATGCCTGCTCAGTACCCAAATCGAAGGACGATGGTCATCAAAGGTGATGTCTCGAAGCTAGAACTAGAGAGTACGAATGAGGAACCCAAGGAAGAGGAGATCCATGCCAAGAAAGAAAATGCCAAAAAAGAGTTGATTTAGGAGGATGTGTTTGTTGAGGACTTGGATAAGTTACTCATGGTTATCCGATATACTATGATCATACAACTCTCGCGAGATGAGGAACAGAGAGAGAATTTGTTTCATACTACCTGTAAAGTGAATGACTAGGTGTACAACCTCATTATGGATAGTAGAAGCTGTACTAATGTGGTATTAGCCGATCTTGTTTCGAAACTAAAATTGCTAACTGTTGTACATCCGAGACTGTACAAGTTGCACTGGTCGAGTGAGAAAAGAGTATTACATGTTACTTGGCAAATACTACTGCCGATCATTATAAGGAATTATTCTGACTAGATTCTTTGTAACGTACTGCCTATGTATAGCAGAGTTATAAATGACAACTACAGGAACATGTATATGTTCAAGAAAAATGATCAAAAGATCATACTGAATCCGATGCTGCTAAGAGAAGTTAATAAGTTACAGACAAAACTTGCTCGCAGATCAAAGAAAGCTCTGGTGATGAGTAGAGCCGAGCTCCGAGAGGCTATTAATGCTGATGAGCCGACCCTCTTGTTGGTTAGGCAACTATTGGAAGTGAAGGAGCGGGGTGAGCTACTCTAGGAAATCAAGGAGTTACTAGATGAATATATCAACTTGTTCCTAGAATAGTTACTTGAGGGGTTGCCCCCAACTTAAGGCATAGAACATTGCAGGGACCTAGTATCTAATGCTGTATTGTCGAATAAGTAAACTTATCAAATGAATCCTAAGCAGGCTTCTAAGCTCCAACATGAAATTAATGAGTTGCTAAAGAGAGGCTATGTAAGGGAAAGTCTTAGCCAGCACTTTTAGTGCCAAAGAAGGATAGAACCTGGCGAATGTGTGTAGATAGTCGAGTTGTGATCAAGATCATGATCAAATATAGGTATTCGATCCCAAGGCTAGAAGAAATGTTAGATGAACTCAGTAGAGCTAAGATTTTCAACAAGATTGATCTTAAATCTGGCTATCATCAAATTCGCATGAGGCTAGGTGATGAGTGGAAGAATGCATTCAAGACTTGACATGGACTTTATGAATGGATGGTCATGCCCTTCCACTTGTCGAATGCCCCGAGCACTTTCATGAGGTTAATGAATCATGTGTTGAGACATCTTATAGGGAAGTGTGTCGTATTGTACTTTAACGACATCCTGGTCTACAATATTGACATGCCGAGTTACTATGAACATCTCAAAGCAGTCCTGGACATCCTCTGTGGTGAAAGATTATCTGGCAATTTAAAGAGGTGTTGCTTTTGCTAGGAGGAAGTGGTATTCTTAGGCTATGTAGTCAGTGGAAGACGCTTGTGAATTGATGATGAGAAGATCAGACCAATTGTTGAGTGACTGACTTTTACTACTTATGTTGACGTGAAAAGTTTCCATGAACTAGCTTCGTTTTACAAAAGAGTCATTAGGAATTTTAGCACCTTTGCCGCGCTACTTATCGAACTAACAAAGAAAAACACCGACTTTTGATGGGGAGAAAGAGATGAGAGGAGCTTTGTTGAGATAAAAGAAAGATTGACCTTTGGCTCGGTGTTAGTATTACTTGACTTTGATAAAATTTTTGAGCTAGAATGCAACGCATCATGCATTGGAATAGGCGCTATCTTAATGTAGGAAGGTTGACCAATTGCCTTCCATAGTGAGAAGCTCCAAGGACTTCAGTTGAATTACTTTGTGTATGACAAATAACTTTTGATACTGATTCGAGCACTGCAAGTATGGCAACACTATTTGCTGTCGAGAGAATTTGTCATATATACTGACCATGAATAGCTGAGGTACCTTTGAAGTTAGACTGAGTTGTCGAAGTGCCAGGTGAGATGGGTTGAGTTCCTTGAAGGATTCAATTGTGTAATAAAGTACAAGTAAGGAAAGAGCAACGTAATTGTAGATGCTCTTTTGAGAAAGCATGCACTTTTATTAGAATTACAAAATCGGTTGTTTGGGTTCGTAAGTATCAAGGATCAGTACTTTGAGGATTCACACTTTGGACCCATACTTACACGATGTGTTGATAGAAGAATAGTGGACGAATACCATGTATGCGTGTCGAATTGTTTACTAAGGGAGCTACTGATCAAGGAAGTTTACAGTAGAGGACTCTCCGGATATTTTAGGGAAAGCAAGACTTGTGAACTATTGAATAGCCGATTCTTTTGGCTGAGAATGAGGAGAGATGTACACTAAGTTATTGAAAGTTATGCCGTGTACAAGAAGGCTAAGTGCCGAATCGAGCAAGGGAGAGCAATGCCCCCACTTGTCTTAATGAGGCCGTGGATTGAATTGAGCATGGATTTTGTTCTCGGACTGTTGTGAACTTCTCGAGGCAAAGATTCTGTAATAGTCGTTATGGATAGGTTCAGCAAGATGGCATACTTCGTGCCCTGCACTAAGACTAATGACGTTTCAACTATTATTTCTCTTTTCTTACAGGAGATTATATGGATACATGGCATGCTAAGAAGTGTAGTCTTCGACAGAGACCTAAAGTTCTTAAGCCATTTCTGGAGAACATTATGGTATTAGCTAGGGACTAAATTACTCTTTAGTACCTCATGTCACCCCTAAATTGACGGCCAAACGGAGGTAGTTAATTGCACTTTGAGATTACTGCTCCGAGTTACAGTAGGTAAGAACTTGACTGATTGGGACATCTACTTACCAGTGGTCGAGTTTGCTTACAATCAAACAGTACATGACACCACTAAGCAGACTCCTTTCGAGGTTATCTATGGATTCGATCTTAAGTTGCCCTTTGACCACGACCCTATACTAGTACCTGAGCAGGAAGACCCTAATGCTTGTGCTAGAGTACAATCTCTTCAACACATCTATGATAAAGTCACTCGGCATATCGACCAAGTTGTTAGAAGAGCGTGAGAAAAGACCAAGAGTAGGATAGTTAAACAATTTCAGCCGGGAGAGTCGGTGTAGCTACACCTCAACAAGAAACGGTTCTCGAACAAAAGGAGGAACAAATTATCTGCAAGAGTAGAAGGACCTTTTAGAATCCTCTAGAAGCTCAATGATAATGCCTACAGATTGGAATTGCCTGAAGGCTATGGGTTTCTGACGCCTTTAACATTGCTAACCTTAGTCTGTATCACCTTGACGAAAAATTGAGTGAAGACCATTCAGATTTGATCCCAAATCCAAAATAACTCGGAGGGAATGATGGGAATCAGGCTACCGAACCTTTGACCCATAGCCGAGCTTGAGGACTAGAGAGACTGGCACGACGAATCCTTTAATTCCAGCCAACCCCTACAGAGGTTGAGTATTTCCTTGCCGAATTACCCTTCATGCTGAGCCGTACAACTGCTTATGTTTCTGTAGTATGTCGAGTTGAAGATTACTCATTTATGCCTGAGTCAACCAATTACTCGGCACCTTCATTGCCGAGAAGTTAAGAAAGAAAGAGTCTGAATTGACTAAGCCATCCTTGTTCAGATAAGCTAGCTATCCGTATTTTTTCTCTGCATCTTCTAACAATCTCGCCAATATGGCATCGCCACGTGTATAGTATCATGTGTAGCATCCATTGCATTAACGATTGTTTTTCTTATATATTCATTTTTACCCTTTGTATCTTATTCTTTACTTTCTTAGGAAATGCCTTTTTTGTCTTTTCTTTTTTAGGTAAGTTGCCTTAACTTGTGGGTATAAATACCCTTGTACTTGCAGTTATAGGAAGCAGATTATACCTAAATACACTTAAGTATTTTCTTCCTTGCGTAAACACCCTATTTACTCTCGGCATCACTCTTATCCTAACCCTTGAATAAGGCTAGGTGGCAAGTAACCTCACCTCACCGATTCGTGTATCATATCGAATTGTGCCGTGAGTCCTCGAAAGTTCCATTGGTACATCATCTCCTTTGAAGTTGTTTGTGGGTTTTGCTTACCTTTCATTTGTCATTCATTCCCACTTTCTTCCATTAATTCTTTCGAGCTTTCTGCAAGCTTGGATCCATCCAACGATCGACCTTGTCTGTTCTTGGTCACAGTTCGTAACACATTCAAGATGGAGTGATGAGACAAAGAGAAAAACATTGTTTTTCCCTTACACTTTTGTTGTAAGGACTCATTATTTCGTTACGTTATTACTATTTCATGGAACTTTTCCCAATGTATTGATCTAATAACATTAGATGTAGGCATATGTTTTCATAGAAATGACAGAATCGATTGCCTTTCGTAACATCTTATACATCAACGAAGTCTTCATAGGGAAAACAAATCAATATGAGAGGATACATACTCTATTGATCTCTACTGTTCCACATAACATTTGTTTTAATTTAAGTGTCAAGACAATTGTTTAATGCAGGTCCTTATACCAATGAATCCAACAAAATAACATTGGTATTTAATGGAGCTATAAATGACTCAAGAGACCCTCGTGGTGTATGATAGCATGTACATAACACTACATGATAAACACAAAAGTGATGTAAAGAGAGTGGTAAGTTGTTTTCCTATTTGCTCCAAACAAATTATATGTTACTGGTATTTGAAATTAACTTATGAATACTTGGTGTTGACAATTTCACAGGTTGGAATCATGGATACTAAATTCCGTTTGCAAGAATTTACAGATGAGGATGCTAGATTCAACAAAGTCTCGATTGGCTAATTCAAATAAACAATAAAGTACTACAATAACCTGATATGGGTGATCGCTAATGCTCTTATTTTTTAACACATTCACTCATTTAATATAATTCAGAGTTCCATTACAAGTAACATGTTTTATGTACTGCAGTTTCAATTGTGGCGTATATGTTCTTAAGTATCTAAAAGTTGAAGGTTGAAGCTCAAAGATTGAAGAAAATGTAAGACCTTTATTCTTTTTATACTTTTTAACTTTTTTGTAAACCTTAACGTTATCTCATTTATTCTCTTGCTAAATGTAGTTGTGTTGTTACATAGTTTGCGACCTTCAGGGATTGATTAGACATCTTGTTGGAGCTAGTTAAATGCAAATTAAATACAAGGAGGGCTGACACAATCAAATTAGTGCGTAAGCACTATGAGAGGACAAAAGAAGTTAAGACCCAATACAAATCCAAAAGAATATAACCAAATTGTATTATTCTAAAGTGACGTTATTTGTCTATTTCTGTATTAATATTGTAAATAGTTAAGGGAAGCATAGTTTTTTTTTTTTTTTTAGGTAAAGAAATAGTAGTATTATATGTCAAAATCAAGCAATGTTCTGTATAAACCCTTGATTGTATTGTTTTTGTATCACATCTCATTACTGCATTTTATTGTTGACAGTTTATGAGCGTCTGTCAATGGTTTATGAGCATCTATCGATAGATGTAAAAGAATAAAAATCTGAGAGTTGAAGACTGTCGATAGTGTAATCTTTATGTCGACAATATAAAAAATCTCATTTTATCGTGCTTCAAAACTACTATACCGTAAAAGAAGATTATTTTCCATAAAGGAACCCCATTTTACAAGGTTCCTTCCATTTACAAGGTTCTAAAACTACATATATCATAAAGGAAGTCAATTTTACCATGCTCCAAAACTACAAATACCATAAATGAAGTCAATTATACCATGCTTTAAAACTACTTTTACTGTAAAAAAAGTCAATTTTGCCATAAAGAAACCCCATTTTACAATACTCTAATACTACTTATACCGTAAAGGAAGATTATTTTACCGTTAAGGAACCCTATTTTATCGAGCTCCAAAACCACATATACAGTGGAGGAAGCTCATTTTACCATAAAAAAAGTCAATTTTACTATAAAGAAAGTCATGTTTACTGTAAAAGAACTCTATTTTACTATGCTCCAAAACTACTTTTACCGTAAAGGAAGCTCATTTTATTCTAAAGAAAGCTTATTTTACCATAAAGGATTACCTCTGAGAAACAAAATGGTTTCCCTTTATAAATGAGTAGATCTCCTCACATCTCTATGTATTCCACATAAACGCTTATCCCCTTAAATATGCAAGTGCCTAAGAGAATCGCTTCTGGTATAATTCCTTAACCTCTTCATTTTCTTCAAGCTCATGCCTTTCTAGGATATCTGCCCAAGCTACTTCAAATTCATCGACAGATTTTATGTCGAATATGCACCTTTTAAAATCTCGCAAAAACCTATCGCTATGAACATGAGACACTGCATTCCTCTTAAGGTACCATAAACAAAGGCTATGCTATGCTTAAGGATAAATAAAAGTAATGGCTACACGTATTGCCCTATCATCATTTGAGATAATAGATACAAGCCTTTTTCCTTTTATTACACGCACAAAAAACATTAAGCAACTATCTTTATGCCTCTTCTATCTCGTCATCTATAGTACACTGCCGAAGATGTAAATATGATGGTGATGGTTAACACCGACAAATATTACCAATGGCATTAAATACTTATTTGATCGATATGTGGAATCAAAAGAAATGACATCTCTAAAACCAACATAATTAAGCGACATGTCAAAAATGACCAGAACATCCGACTAAGTTCTTCTTCATTCACAATGTACTCATAAAATAACCCTGGATTAGCTTCCTTTTGCCCCGTTAAGAATGCCGAGGCTGCCTCATCATCACCATCACATGTATCTACTTACTTTTACTTATCAGGTCTTTCTTCATAAATCCAACTTTCTCATATTTGTCTACTTGATGAACTAAATATTTCATTATATTATGCAGCCAGATAGTAGAATTTAACATGCTTTTGATTTGAACTCAATTAACATTTGATACAATCCTATTGGAATTTAAGAAACAATTTTACAACAATAGTACAAGCTTGTGATTATGCTCAGTATTTACAATTATAACCTCCCAAAGTCCATCATTCTCAGCTAGTTTTACTTTAAACATAGCTTTATAATCGATTCTAGTCAATGCCCTTTCCTTTTTAACTCGATCATTCCTATCGAGGTGTTGTTGACCCTATAACCCTCTCTATGGCAAACCTATAGACACAATCTCACTTGCTTTTACTCATTCTTTTTAGAATTATGCAAACAAATACTGAACCCATTTATAACAGCATAGCTAGTATATAAATCACAGGCTTCCGAAAAAGATGAAAATTTTCTGTTAACTAAAAGTTTAATTGAATGCAAACCTGTATAGGATGACAAGTCGTCAATGGTAATCACATTGTTTTGCTAAAAAGAATCATCGCTTTTACCATCACCAGAGATTGGAATATCATCTAATTCATCATATGTAGCATCGGTTTCGGTATCATGGTCATGAAAATCATATCCATCTTTATTATCACTTATATGGTAATCACATTGATTTTTGTGGTCATGAAAATCATATCAATCATATGCACATGTATCATTTGTAGCATGCTTACTAGAATCCATGTTGTGATTGAAAATGTTGTTATTGTTGTTGTTCTTTCTGGGTATATAAGGTACACTTAGGGTTTTACTATGGATAATTACATGTTTAGTACTTAAGATAGTGGACTTTATTATAAAAATATTAAGAACGTAGAACGTACTGATTTTTGAAATATTGTCGATAGTTGCACTAAACTACCAATAGTTTCTTTAGCTATGCAAATAATCCCATGCAAAACACCGTCGATAGTAATGCGCTCCATTTAGGTAAAATATAACTCCTTCATAGTAAAACAATAACTGAACATGGTAGTATTATTTTGATAATGGTAAACATAGCTGTCAACATTCTTGCTTTCCAAACTAATATAACTTAACTCCTTAGTAGTAGGAAATGATCAAGCTTCATAGGTTTTTTATTATTGATGGTAACGTCGATAGTAACAATATACCGTCGATAATTTTTCTAAAAATTATTTAATTTATCTTATTTAATTTCAACATTTGTGTCACCAAAAAAATTTTAGCATGTATCGTATAAAATTTTAACACTACATATGAATAGTAATATCACGGTGCACAATTTTCAAACAAGATATTACATATATTTTACCAATGTTATTTATAAAGAACTCATGTATTATCTTAGTGTAATGACATATAATATAGCATGGTGTACTAACAATGATATATACAAACTATGTGTATATTATGTGCTTTGTTAATATATGAATTATAAACATGTACTTTGTCAACATTAGTATTTTATACGTAATTTATACTAGCAATAATAAACATAATATTTTATATCGATAATAATATATATGGATTACCACTATATGAATTATATATATGCATCATAATTACATCCAAACTATATGGTGTATATCTTTTAATTTCAATAAGTGAAGACTCTAATTGTATGAAAGAAAATATATATATATATATAATATAGTTTTTAGACAATGATATATATGGGTAGCATTCTTGTGAATTTCATGTACAATTTACTGAATTATATAAATTATATATGGATTTAGTATTTTTGTTAATTATAATATAGTATGTAGATAATGGTACGTACGGGTTTCATCAATATGAATTGTACGTGAAATTTACCAAATTATATGAATTGTATATAGTTTCACTAAATTCTAATAATCATAAAATTAATAAATGAAATAGTGAAAATCACAACAAATTATCCTTCCCTTATATAAAACATATGAAACATTCAATTACTTTTACTTTATATGAGTTTCATAATAATAATGAAAATGATAGATGAAGAAAAACTACGTAAATAATAATTTACTATAAAATTGACAATAATTTAGTTGATGGGAAAATATTTTGAATAAAGGGAGGTAAAGAAAAAAAAAATAGTTATACATATGTGGAAAAAGGGAGGAGACATATTGTAAAAATAGATATATTAGTATTTAATTGTAGAAACGGAGAGGGAGACTAATTAAATGGGAAAGGGATCAATGTATAAAAAGAAATATCAAATAAATGGAAAATGGGAAAAATATAAAAAGAAAAACTAAAAATGGGAAAACATAAAAAAAAATAGGATTATAATTAAATGGAAAAAATAATTAAATAAAAAAAGAGAAAGGAGGAGGTAACCCACTAACCTCTTATAGCTGGTTACCATATCTAGCATTATAATAACGCTCCATAGAAAATCCTATAGAATATATAAAGATTCTATTATCTGGTTTAAATCATAAATGTCAGCTCAAGCTGGTGGACAACATGACCCTTCAAGTGAAAATCCCTCCATGCCTTTCAATTATTGTATTCTTAAATAGAACATAATATGAGGTAAATATAAATGAGATTTTTCTTTTCTAACTATGGGAGAGGTGGTATTCATTCTCGTGCAGCTCTTGGAATTACATATAGTAGTGGTTGGAACAGCTTGCAAAATCCAACCACTTCACCTACTTCATTGGCCCTAACCCTTTCTTGTACCTCGTACCTCTATTGAAATAGAATGGTTTTATTTTCCTTTATTGATTGGTTATTCCTCTCCATTTCACTAACTGCCATTACTCTTGAGTTTTCTATTGAGGTCTATCTTGTGGAGGTACTTAAATTGGATCAATGATTTATTTTTAGGTTTCATCGTAAACAATTTAAACTTAGTCTATTTTAAAGAGAGATTAGTAGCAATACTATTAAACTACAACGGCCTTAGCATATAAATGAGTATTTAAAATTTATTTATTTTTTAATGAATTAAAGACGATACGACTATGGTTAGTTTAGGATTTTAAAAAGAAAAAATTCCCCTTATTTGGATAATAGTTTGAATTGGATTTAGATTGCATATGCAATAGGACAATGGACACCCTTATGCTCATGTTTATCGTCCAAACATTAAAAACTCCATAGGATGATGGATTCCATCACTAAGTAATTTCATGAATTTTTAATGGAAGAGCTTGTGCGATACGATCAACATGTTGAACTAGATTAAATTGGACATAGTTCGCATCAATAGTTCAAGAATAATTTTTTGAATCAGGGAACAAGATTTAGGTTAGAAGTCATTGCAAAACCAGAAAACTAAATTTAAGTTTGAAATCTTTGAAAGGGTTTTGGAGTGATATACTCCTTCACTTGAATATCTTTCATTAAACTCTACCTTCCACATTTCCATAACGATTTTCAGGCTTGTTTTTTCTTCTTTAGCTCACTTGTGTCCATAGATCTCATCAGTTTCATCAGTCAACACTTACGAGACGTCTGTTACCTAAAAGAAATAGAGAAATGGAACACCGCAATTCCCATATCGACACGCATAAGTTACATATAGTCTAGCAAGGAGTAGCAATAAAACAAGGTATATTACACTTTGTACTATATATAAGGGCGCATGTTTTCTCACTTTTTCTCACTTCATATACATGTGTTTACGTTCTTAGTAATTAGCAACCTGTATTTCACTACCATTAATTCCTTATTAAAAAAAAAAGGAAAATGGCATAAAAGTAAGAAAACATAAACAAATCGACCACCCTCTTCACCTTAATATATTGTTTGTTGATAATAAAGTCGCTCCAGCACGTACAATTGCGCTACGCTTTGGAAAAAAAGTTGTAGCATGAGGCTTGACTTTTAATATTGTCTAGATTTTTCTACAATCTCATTCTTATTTTTCAGAGATTAGTCCAATTCTTTGTCCTATTTTTCATTTGCATTCTTTTAAATCTATATTAGTGAATCAAGGAGGGAGACACCATATCCCGACTTTTTATGACTCAACATTCTGATGTGAACTTCATAAACATTGTCTCTATAAGCATTATTCGCACCAGTCACAATACTACTTTTACCACTTTAACATGGTTCTTTTAAACTAGGGGTCAAGTTGAACTTGGCTAGAAACCAACTTAGACCCATCGAATCATGGGCTTAGTTCTCCTTGAACTAGCATTGGCTCGGGTAAGGTTGGTTCTAGGTCAATTCAAAGGCTCATGAATCAATTGGTTAAAAAAAATTTCTTTAAATAAATTTTTTAACAAAGTTTCAATTCTAATCTTTTATTTTTAATAAATTTTACAAGCCAGCGTTGTTAACTTTTTTATTAAAATAATTAAAAAATAATTTCCAAATCAATTATTTATTGCAAATACTTTTTGAAAATAAGAAGCACATTATAGGTTAAATTGCAGATTACAAGCATCACACTTTAGACCGAGCCGCATTTGATTTTGAGACATTGTACATGTTATAGCATACATCAACAAAAGTCACACCACACTTAACAACGTTAAAACTTAAAAACACACGCAAAAAGCAACGACAAAGCTTTAGAAGAGAACTAAACATATGCAATCCTGGATGATAACATGTTGACTTCATTTTTTCTTTAGCATTTCTAACAATTGCACGTGGTGAAACCATACATTTGTTGCCTTATACTCTTTTGGGTGATGTTATTTCATATGTTTTTTAAATTCCTTTTTGTCCTACTAGTCCACGTGCTTGTACATCTCGCATTCTGAGACATTCCCTATGATTTTGTCTACATCTATATCGTTATTGAAATTAACCGTCTCCTTATAACAGCTCTCTCTTTCAGGTTGTTGAATATGTAAATTGGCAGCCATTGCTTGATGGACTTCAAGTTCATCACCCCCTCTTCTACAGCAGCATATTTTTCCATAAATATGGTATATTCCTCTATGTAATCAATAATCCCAATCTTATCGGGTTTTGGTTTGCATCCTTTTAAGGGATGAACTTGAACTAGAAGTACAGAAAAAATGATCCATTTTTTGTAGGTAAATATAAGTGATTACATAACAAGCTTTGATTTTTCTTATAAAGGGCGAGAACTTATTTTTTGAGGCGATGGGAGATGTGAATTTTTTATGAGTGAAATCTAAAATGGAGAACTTGTTTATAGTGTGGAGTTTAATTGTCGATATGCTTCATTTCTTTGTACGTCTCATTGTCCTCTTTCGATATCTCTTTCTATCTATCCTTTTCTTTCCATATCTCTTTATCCTTTTGCAACTTACATTTAATCTTAGATTGTTACATCTCTATCTCTTCCTCTTCCTCTTCCTTTGTCTTTTTTCCACACTATTCCATCGGTACACAATTATAATTGGCTATGAATTATCTCTGAACAATGGCTAGTGTGAAGAAATTTTTATACATGAGTGTAAAAATCAACTAGTTCGTATTTGTGAAAAAGGATTGAAAAATACATAATCTTTACATATGGCCACTATAACAATCTGCTTCTCCATGTTATATCAAAATAGTGTAGATGACTAAGAACTACCAAGACATGCAATTTGCTATTAGGATTTGTCAATACCATACTTTAACGGATGCTTTCGTTGTAGGTACCTTATCAACATACAGTAACCATTCCACTTCTTCCATGCATAGTTTGAGAAGCAATAGTTGCATTGTGTGCAAGAATTCCCACTCTCATTTATAATTTTAGTAAAATGTTTAACAAAAATTTTCAATTTCGTGGGTCTAAGAGGCTTACCCATCGTTGTATTGCTACTTTTCAGTTTGTAGCTACATCTATAGCTTTTTTGCCCTCTGCAACATCATCACATTGGTACAGTATTTGTTGCTCAAAATCAGGAGGAATTGTTGGAGAGTCTCAATTCGTTCACTAGTGTAGTTATACTAGACACTGTAGTCATTGACGTCAATGAAGTGCTTATTTTAGGGGTTTTTCCCTATTTTTTTTTTCGAATCCTTCTTACTAGAGGAAGATCCACGAAAAAAGTGATCCATTTGTACATCTTGCTTACAGGTGCAAATTGTAAATGCAAAATAAACAAAAAAGTCGTGTGCAAAGTATTTTGTGTAAACTAAAAAAAAAAAAAATGTAACTATTATATGGAGTAAAATTTTTTCCAACAGAATTTAACATGAATTTTTTTTTCGAACTTAATGATAATATAGCGTATGGAGTAGAAGTGTTCGAATAAAACTCAAAATAGATAGCAAGCTTTTAGAGATAACTTTTAGATGATGAGAAGTTGGAGGACCAATGCACGCTATTTATTCATGGTAATTTAATTCAAATTTTGAAAGAAAACTAAGCAAATACGTATTTTTGAAATTTTTTTAGAACAGTGACAATATCAGAATAGTTACATGTGTTATAGATTTATTTCCCTATCTACTTGAGTCATGAATTGCAAATTTGAAATTTCTTTCTCCTTGCGTTGACAAGTGAACTGAAATTGATTTCATAATACTATCTTCTTCAATGAAATGGCCTTTGCGTATCGGTGTATGTATTGTTGTCTTACAAATTATTTGAACAAAGTTGGTTATGGAGTGAATTCTTTGAAGAAGTTAAGAGAAAGAAACAAAGTGGGGTTATTAGCATGTGATAATTGGGTGGGAGATGGGAGGAGATGTGGTCAAAGATTGCAACTTATAACAAAACATTAATTTTCTTTTTCGTCTTAGGTGAACATAGGTCCGAGTTAGAACGGCATGTTGAACTACTAATCTACAACTCTGGCTTAGGACTTGCCAGTTCGGTGAGTCCACTGCCTTAACCCAAGTTGAACCACCAAATGTTGTAGTTCACTCTATGGGTTAGAATCGTAGATGCCGATTTAAGGTCGATCACAAGTCTGATGTGGACCTTCCCTAAGTTTAGATCTTTTGGCTTCTTTCCCATAATACGAATGTAGAAAGTGAAATCCTTAAGGAATTAGGTGAAAAATCAAAACCTCTTGTTTTTAAGGAAGTAAATGGATGCTACAATATTATGACCCAATGATAATCAATGAGTAAACAGATAAGTGAGTGATGAGCCCTTTCAACTGCCAAATCCAAAAGTTCCTAATTGATGTGAAATTGGAATTCACTTGTTTGATCTTATAACCACCACTGATACTCTCTTAAGTCCATGTGTGACTTTTATTCACCCAAGATATCACAATCTCTTTATTTAAACATGCGATGTTCTTGTTAAGAGATCACATGGTAATATACTTAGGAGCTTAGTTATCACTAGAACTTATTGTAGCAGGTTAGAACTAATGGGTCTTTCGAAATATCAAAGAAACTTAGAGTGAGTAGGTTGACGAACTAACTAAAGTAGCTGACGTGAAGTTGCTTGGAGGATATGATTCACTTGCAAACACAATACAACTTGATACTTTACTTAATATGACAAACAAATTAATGTCAAGATCCACTTGCCACTAATCTTAAGCTACTCGATAAGATTAGATAAGAGTGTATGAAAATAGACTTGGAGAGGGTTACCTTGCAAGAATGGAATATTCAATGTCTATTTTTGAGGTAAGTTGATTTTGGCTTACAAGGAGAAGGGACTATTTATAGTAAGTCTCTAGGGCAATTATATAAATAAAGAAATTACAAAAAGGGGGATTCTTAGTATACACAAAAAATAATAAAAAGGATAAACGACAAAAAGGGAAAAATAGTATAGTATCAGATGAAATGGGCAATCGCTAGTGCAACATTGGTTCTATACATAGATTCTCTAGTTATAATAGGCAAGAGGAATTAAGATGTTATAGCAACAAAGAGGTTGAGATTAGAAGTAATGCCGTAAGAATTGGAAGGATGTCAAGAGAGAAGTACTTAACTAAGGTGAGGTCAGCTCATGTTACTCGGTAAGAACTCACGCCAACAGGAAAGTCAGATCACTCGACACAAAGTCCTCGACCAAAGAATAGTCAGCATTGGCACAAGAGAGGGAACAGAACCTAGTGTAACCTTTCAGAGCTGTCAAGGAGTTTAGCCATCTTTCTTTTGTATAGAGTTTCTCATTATCGGCTGATTGTTGAAAGAGAATTCTTTAGGTGAAGGATTGGAGGGCTCAGAGTAGTACGCAAGTAAGAGGACCAATGGTCGGCAGCTCATCACATAGGCTTAGTTATTCCCTTTCTTTAATGTGTAATCTAGTTCATTTCTACTATTCTTTATCTACATGCCATCCCTAAAGCATGTTAAGGGTTAAACCTTAGCAAAACTCCCTATCCTTTTCATACCTCTTCTTTAAATATGTTTGAATAAGGTCTATTAGTTTCAACCTTGGTTTTTTCTTAAATCGTTCACCTATTGATAAGGATTTACTCTTCTACTATTTGTAACGCTCTCTTCGCCTAAAAGTAGCAAATGTCTAAGCCAATAGGTTACCAATAAGCTTTTTTAACCACTAAGCTTAAAAGATTCTAATAACATTGGCCCAGTGTTATAGACACTTTAGTTTTTACCCTCTTCCCCCTTGTTAGTTTTAGGAATTTTGAATAATAAATGCAAAGGTCCTAATTAGGAAAAAATACAAAAGAGAGAGGAAAAAATAGAAAAAATTATAAAAATAAAAAGTAGAAAATTTAGAAAAGTATAAAAATGAAAAAAAAATAAAAAGAATAGGAAAATAAGTTTTTCCAAAAATTAAGGTGTTGGGTCTTTCGGATACTCATTATGTCTCAATTCATGGGTCTTTTCATTTTTCAAGGTCTAAAAGTAAAATCGAAACAATTTGATAAATTTTGAGCTTTATTTAAAAATATTAAGTTATTAATAAAATTTTAATATTTTGACCAAGTCCAAGTCAATTATTTATATATCATAAAGGTGTAGTCTATTTAAGCTAATTATGCTTTAGGCAAGTTTTGTTGGATTTAAATCGATTAATTTATGAAAAAATCAATATTAAAATTAACCATATAGGTCTCATTGAGTCTTTCAGATATTCATTATGTATGTCTTAATTCATGGGTCATTTCATTTTTCAAGATCTAAAAGTAAAATTGAAAGTCAAATATATATATGCAATTTAATATATTCTAGGCTTTATTTAAAAATATTAAGTTATTTGTAAAAACTTAATATTTTGACAAGTCTAAGTTAATTATTTATATACCATAAACATAAGTCTATTGAGGCTATTTATGCTTTAAACAAGTCTCGATGTATTTAAACTGATTGATTTATGAAAAAAATCAATATTGAAATTAACCAGATGAGTAATGAATCGAAACTTGAAAAAGTATCAAATTGAACTCATTTTGAAGGAAAGAAAAAACTTTGACACATGCATTCTTGACATATTCATCTTAAATAGGGTACTTTTAATTTGTAGAGAACTGGTCGAATTGGGTTCATATGGGGCCTAAATCGAATTTCTTGTTTAAAATCAGGTCAAACCAATCAAGTCATTTCTTATGCAATTTTGTTGCACTAATGGAATAAAAAACGAGCCTAAACCAACTGATGGGGTATGGTATGTTGTGGTGTCCAAGTGAAGTTACAAACTAAAAGGATTTGGTAATTTTAGGTGTTGCATGGCAATGTGTTGCTAACCATAGCGATGCCATGAACCAAGTTAGATTATTATAGGAGAAGCTATGAGTAGGTCACCATAAGGGGCTATGGATCTCTTGATAGATACCTATGAGTGAACTAGCTTCCTAATGGTCGATACTATTATTGACTATGGGACGGCACTAAACGAATTGGTTTTTGTTTCATATATATGTTTATATGTGTATGAGTTCGTGTATGTATGCTGTGGCATCATAAAATACTTCAAGTTTGGAGTTAGTTTCAAATAATTTCAAATTGCGCTTTTTGAACGATTAATTTCAAAGATCAAAACATTTGTTTGTTGCATTAGAATACACTATGCATGTGATTGCATGTTTATGATATTCATGTGTGCTTATAATTATGGCTTTGACCTATCCTATTTATGGAAATACTTTTCAAGTATAGTGATTATAAAGATCTAGAGTTTTTATGTTGATGTTAAAGACTTGAGTTTTGAGTTAGTTAGACTGGTTGATATGTCGAGTCTTTTGCAATTGGTTTAATATTATTTCTTTTGGAAACACTCATTTTAAATTGTATTGTTTTAGGTAAATTGAAATAAGTACTTTTAGTTTAGAGAGACTCTTACTTTAAGTGGATATTTGTTAAAGTTGATTATTTAATTAAGGAGACATTAAATATGAGTTTTGTAGTAAATATATATAGTGGTGGTTTTTAGAAGCATTTGAGCCTTAGCTTATTCTCATGGATACATGGTAAAATTGTCACATTCAAGGTTTTGAGGCATGACATTTTGATAGATTTTGTAATGACACTCTTATAAACTGTTATAGGGCATGATATATAGAAACTATATATATATATATAAGAAATTTGAAAAAATGAAAATTCTTTTATAATTTTTATTATATTATTTAGTTAATTTTATATAATGATATTACTTTATTAGATTAATATTTATGGGCCAATAAGAAGTTGGCATATATGTGGACTTACATTTGCATTTAGTAGTGAAATCCATATCATATATATACTAAAAGAAAAAAAATACAGATCATGAATTTACAAAAGCATGAAAATACGGTCATGTTTTTTAGCATTCCTTCTATTTTTTTTTTGTAGATTTTGCTGGGGATTGGGATTGTGTTGCTGAGCTTGATTCTTGAATGTCTAGGTTCAAAATCTTGATTTACCAGTAATGAAACCTACAAAAACGCATAAGAGTTTATTAAAGTTTATTCTTATGTAGGCACTCTAATGCTCAAGTTAGCTTGAGTAAGAAAATTGGCATGGTAACTACTATATGAGTCAAGGTAGTCGTACTTGAGGGCCTTATCCTTTGTATATAGAGGATGAAACTACGATATATTAGGAAAGTCAAATGTTGCCAAATTTGGAATTGTATCTTATTAAATAGGTAAGTGTATCTAGTTAAATAGATACACACTTTCTAAAAGTTTGGGTGTATCTTTATAAGGATTTACTATAGATATGCATGCTTTTGTATTTGCTCTAATCTAGGCAAGGGTCAGATCGAGTTGAGCTCGTAGGAGCTCTTATCATAAGCTATGGAAATGGCCATAGGTAATGCATAGTCCCCCATTGGAGATTAAACAAAGGACTTAACTGGGAGGTAGGTCAATTGAGCTGAGTAGGTCGGTTTTGTTGTAAGGTAGTGGGATTCAACTAATATAGATGGTTGCCAAAAGTCTAGCCTAGAAATAGGTTGGGCCATGCCTCAGACTTGTCTCGGTACTTGGTCATGTTGATTACAGTTAGATTGAACTCAAGTATAGGCCTTCTTATTTTGCATGAGAGCAAGAATGAGGTTAGATTAGATTTAAGGGATTTAAGCCAAATTACCTATCAATACTTGTATCAGCATCAAAATGCTTATATGGGAAGCAATTTAGAAAATTGGAAATCATATATATTTCATGGAAAAGCCAATAAATTGACTCCAAGTAAGCTGTATATTTTGATCTCTAAACTCTAAAGTAGAATTCTGTGTGGGACTATGACCATGTCGGCAGATGCCATGCCCTACCTAAAGGAAGAGCTCTCTGCCCTCTCTTGCTTTGATGTATGCCTAATCATAATTCATAAAGTAAACCTTTTTTATGGATGTTTCTTTTTTTCCTTGATGGGCCTCTGCAACCTAAGCTTTCTCTCCGCCGTTCTCCGGCACATGGGCTTTATTATTAAAAACATCGAAAACAACTGAAACTCAATGAATAGCCCCTTTTATCATTAAAAGGCGCCTCACCTTTATTAGTCGTCGCTTAGAGAAAATAAATGCATAAATATGCATGCGATGCATTGTCGGCAAACGGGGAGTATGTGTGTGTCATTATAGTGACAGTGATGCTGTAATATCATATCATTCCCTTCTATCACATTTTCCTTTAAAAGTTAGTGACCGTATATCTCTAAGCAATCTATATTTCTTTAAATTGCAATTAACTCCTAATTTACATATAGATTTGTCTCTTAAACTTTTAAATATTCCAAATTAAGCATTTAAATTTTGATAAATTGGCAAAAACCTAAAGGATATTTCCGTTTTAATTTGAAAGGGGTCAAAGCATGGGGAGTGTTAAAGTAGAATTTAATAAGCTTGAAAGTATTTCTACACCAAGATCAAAGTTAAGGTGGGTCATTTGTAATGTAAGGAGATTGGGGGTTATTTATCAATTTATTAAAATTTAAGGAAGTGATTTACAATATTTGAATGTTTAAGGAATAAATTTGTACTTAAATCAAAGTTTATGAGGATTATTTACATTTTTTTGGTATTTTCTAGGTTAGAAGTTCGAATATTGATAAATGTATTCATTAAGTCGAGAGGAATCCTTATTGTAAATTAAACCTTGATAATAGATTGAAGTCAGGCGGAGAGATACCGATAAATAAATAAATACACAAATAAAAAGTTTATTTTTTTTTTCCATAGGATCGTTTTTTATATACTCTTCTTCCTCATCAAGGCAAAAAATTATTATGTTTAGCTATCATTACAATGGTCAAAAGGGTTGCATTCAAAGTGATCATGATTAGTTTCTCATCGTGTATTTTGGTAATTTAATTTATTATACAATGTTTTCAACTTAAGCAACAATCATTGGCATAACAACACTACATCAATATTTAATATTTATCCTTAGGACTATTACATAATACATCTCTCAAAAGTATACGCTAAATCTATATAATTACGTCGCCTCTTGGCTAGCCTATTTACTGTGCCATAATGAGGTTGATTTTGCAATAGATTTTGTCAACAAGTATTCATTCATTCAACATTCTTTTGTATTCAACTTTTATTAAAAATTTCTGTAATTTCTTCTTAATTGTATTGTTGTCAAGCATAGTCAGTAGCTTTTATGGGTAGAGTTGATTGGATTGAGCCTTAGAAGAGCAATAGGTAGGCCTACAAAAAATAACAGTTTATTTAGCGTGATCATTTCAATGTTTAATTAGTGAGTGTTAGAGAAAGAGAGTAAGAGCGTAAGAGAGCTCGTGTGCTTAGTGTATGTAGAGAAGTCAAAGTATCCTTGCCATTGGTGTGCTCCATCTATTTATAAGGGAGAGTTAGCGAGAGTTTAGGGGTACATCTTGCACATTGCAGCATCCACTAAGCAAAGAAATTGGGGGTTATACTAACTATCCTGTCCTTGATATGTGGAATTGTTGGCGACAGAGTCTAGGAACCTTATCCATTAATATACAACTTTTGTGTCTAATTTGAAATGAAGTTAGAAGTTCGATAGCGTTTGGTCCTTGCCTAAGGACTCCTCATTCAGGGCATTCATGGAGAGATCACTTCTATCTTGTACCTAAATAGGTTACCTAAAGCTTGGAGAGGTCGTTATGGACCTATGGGACCTATATCTAAAATCACCTATCAACATAAAGTATGTGAAATAAACTTGTATAAGATCCATCTAGTGCAGTATGACAATTTTCCTGTTTTATGAATTGCTATGTAGTGAGTCAATAACCATATATATACATATATAATTTTGGTGTGACATATACATTATCAAATTAATCCCTTTCTCTTAAAAGAAAATAAATTAATAATAGGAAATTATGCATAAATTTTTATTTTAAACTTGAAAGTTTTGTGCAACTTTATAATTTAATATTTTAAAAGGAAAAATATTGTTTAAATGATGAGAAAATAAATATTTAACTTTTAATTATGTACTAATTTTACATTTTTTGGCATCTCTCTAACAAGTACATCACTTCATAATTCTAAAGTACCGATATTGTCATCATGCCGTGCTCTCATAATTTTTATTAACAATTCTACACATAATTATTTGTACATTCGAGAACTAGTACATGTCTACTAGTATTATTAATAAAGGGAATGTGGAGTTTGGTATAATATGTTACTTACCAAATTAATCCCCTCCTCGTAAAGGGGAAAAAAAAGAGTTATCATGAGATAATTATCTTAAGTCATAGTTTGTAATTTCGAAAACATGTTTTAGATAATAAGCAACTAAATATTTAATCTTTTATTACATGATTAATTTATATTTTTAAATATCATTACTGTTGATTTATCACCGTTGCTATATATTTATGGTCTAAAGTACTATATCATTACTTGATAAGACATAAAATTCAAAGGAATGAAAAATGGAGAAAGTTAACTATATATTTAGTATTTTTCTTCGAGTATCTTAGAGGCGTTTATATATCTAAAGCCTTCTTTTGTTCCAAGGCATTTAAATTTATTTCAGATTCTCTCTATAGATGAAGAGATTGGTTTCTAAGAGTAGAAGAAAAGCTTTTCATGTAGCATATATTCCTTTTCTTTTTCATACGATTTGAGATGTAAGATTGCTGATTTCATCCCTTCAAATTTGGTTGAAGTAGATGTATACTATTTTTTTTTAATTACATAAATATAAATTAAATGAAAAATATCACATAAATTTAGATTTTAAATTGTGTCATGCCCCAAAGAGGTGGAATTACAATAGTCTCATTATATACAAGTTTACACAAGGCATACCTGACTCAACTGTTTTGAAGCATTCAATTCAATACTTGATTTATATAAACCTGTGGTATAAACTTTTGAAATAACTGTTAAAAACAAACTTATAGTTTGACTTTCATAAAAAATAATTAAAAAAAAAAACCCATAAGATCGTATCACTCAACAAATAAAGCAAGAAATGAAACATTGTAGGACCATCTGAGAAGACTCGGGTAGTTTGATTAAAAGTTAAATGAAGTCAATAAAGAAGACAAGAATCCAACCATTCATCTTGATTCTCACTCCCTAACCCCATTTGCTATTAGGTGTTGTACTTGCAACTCTACTTTAAAACAGAAAAACAAACTATAGGGGAATAAGCGTCAACTTTCTTAGTAAATAAGATGGAGACAGAAGTATGCATTCGGCATATCACAAGAAATTTTTTTGATTAAGTTAGTTAGATGTAATGCATGTACAAGCAAATGTTATCACATGATGTTATTCAGTTAGTCATGAGATTAGAAAAGTTGCGCCCGTTCTATTTTAGGTTGAGGAATTTGATGCCATGTACTCATGAATTTGAATCAAATTGGGGCTTGTGTAACAGAGAATACCTTCCGCTCGAGACTTCCTTTGAAATTCGACCCATAAACTTGCTGTGACCTCTTCTCATATCACTTAATTCAACTAAGGGTAGGGAAAGAACCGTTTCAACTATCCTCATCGAAGGGATTAGTGTTTGGCTTGAGAATCCTATTCGTTACCCTTAATAGGTTGTGATGCATGTTAGGTTAGAAATTAAGTTAAGTTTGAATTAATTCAATTTTTAAGGTAATCAACCAATTTATACAATCCAAACAAAACAGAGTACATGGAGCAATCATAGTATGGAGCTCAACTCCCATATCTACAATAAAGCAATACTCAAGCACATGTGTATCATACGTACAAACAACTACATTATAATCACAAGCCAAAGGCATACCAAAGCCTCCAAGTACTTTAAAATACTCCAAAATGCTGCTTAACATTTATCTAACTTACTTAGGCCACTTGGCAAATTCCCAAAACTTATTCTTACACTCGAAGCTCTTCCTAAGCTCACTTCACCTAAACAAATGTGTATGACACTCAAATCAATATTAGTTAAGTATAAACAAGATTATTACCTTACTTACACTTGTTTCTAAGTCTTTGGGTTATTCTTTTATAACACAACTTTAGTTGAGGATACTTTTTAACCCAATTTTTGACTTTCCCTTATATATAAGGTCCCTCTTGTGTACTTCATGATATAGTTTTTGACTTGTTCAAGATTATATAGATATTTTTATATCTCATTTTCTTATTACAATACTCTAATTCTAAGATAAGAGACTTTAGTAAACACTTATTAAATGTCCGAATTAATATACCATTTAAGTTAATTATTTAGCTACCTTTACCTAAAGGAAATAGAGAATTACTGTAAAAACACATATACACTTCCAGAAATCAACCAACCTCCACGTTAGTTTCTAACCTTTAATCTACACATTAATCTATTTCACATTTTCACCTGATTTACTTTTTGACTTACGTTCTGACCTGCATAATAAACTTCTTAAATCATCAAATTACCCAACTCCAGCATCTACACTCTTGGTTCCACACTTCCCTAGAATAGTTCAACATCTCAATACCCATTTGCAACCAAGATATAACACATGTAACCTAATCTACTTAAGGAAATATCATTTTCTGACATTTCTAACTCACAAATTCCATGTTAAACCTAAAATATCCAAGATTGAACCTCATAATTTTTTAAAAATATTGACACAACATTAAAATAGATCCTTTGAGGGAATTATATACAAAAATTGAAGTGGAAACTATATCATTTACTAGTCTAAAAATTTATTACCTTGTTTCTAAGCTCGATTTGTCAAGGAACCTATATTTCTGCTTTGAATTTCAAAAATCTGGTTTGATATTTGGATTCTAATGCAAAAATACATAGGAATATTATGTTCCATAATTTTTAGACAACGTTTACTATTTTTAGAATTTAATTGAAAATAATAACAATTTCAAGGACTCACTGGTGACCAGTGATGGTGTTAGCCATTTTAGAGAAGCTAGGCACTACCCTTCCTATCACCTTATGATGGTGGCTTGTTTCCAAATTCACCTTAAGCCTTGATATTTAGAAATCTACAATATTTCCCTTAATTTTTTGCTAAATTTTACCTTAATCTATTCTTGCAATTTTTTTTTCCCACTCTTATTTTCCCTGGACTTCTATGATCCCAACATGAACTCTGGTAGTGGCTTTTAGTTTATATTGAGAAGAAGAAGATTGGTGGTTTTTTTTTTCTTTAACTTACAAATGTTGCTTTTAGGTTAGTTAAGGATTATTTTATTCAGTATGGTGTCATTGCTTTAGGTCTTTGCTTCTTATAATCATGCTGATGTTTGACATGCCTACCCCTTGAAGAAGTGATTTGTATACTCTTTATTAGTTTTCTCTTACTAATTTACTAAATTATATTAATATACTATACATATATTATAAGTTATAATTATTACGATATATATATATATATACATATATATTGTAACTAAGTATGTTTGACATGTATACATATTTCTTAGACCTGATTTAATATTTCTTTATTTACTTCCATGTCCAAATAATTTATTTCTAAGGGCATTTTAATTATAAGAACATGAATTGTATGTTTCCTGATAAAATAAACAATACCACTAGAATTACATTTTTATTAAATTAAATACCTTATAAACTCTATTTTGGAAAATGAACTTTACTAAAATTCTTCTTTTAACTTTTATAACTCTATATTAAAAATTCATCTGATTCCAAGGATATTTCTCGAAACCCTAAACCTACCAATTTTGAGCAACTACGATTACTCATGACTTGTACTTCTCATTAGAATTGTCACACCCCAAAGTGAGAGTTATAATAGCGTTGTTGCGCAAACCATTCTATGATAAAGCTAATCTTACAGCTACTATCTTAGACTTGATTTACACAAAGTGTCCACGACTAATCCGCTTTGAAGTAAACGGTTCGTAAATTAAATATATCATTTATCTATGATTTATGAAAAAATACATATTTACACTAAAATACCCCGAGTATAGTACAAGATTTAGTAACTTAATCATAATCTACTTAAGTAATACATAAATTGATACTAAAAGCTTTAAAGATAAAACCAAACTTGAGAGTATAATTAATCTTAAGTTTAATATCCTCATTCCTAGGATCTAACAATTGCTAACTTTAAGATAGTTATATGGTTGCTTCTTAGTTAGCACCTGTAATAACATCTATAGGGATGTGAGCAATCAACTGCTTAGTAAGCTAGGATAGAGACTTAAAACTATACATCAAACACAAGCATATGTCATTACATGATGTTGTTCAGTCTATTGTAAAATTCGAGAAATTACACTTACTCTAATTTGGGTTGAGAAGTTTCCATATTTATGCAACAGCTTACGACCAAACTTAGGCTTGTACAATAGAGATACCGCTTCTTTCGCGACTACCTTCGAACCATTAACTTCACCCTTGCCATAACCTCTTTACTTGTCACTTAGTTATACTAAGGATGAAAAAGGGACCTATTATGCTATCTAGCGCTATCTCTTTCGAAGAGGTTAGTATTTGGCTTGAGAACCTAAATATTTCTCATAATGGGTTGCTATGCAAGTCCGATTTAAAATATATTTAATTAAATCCAATTTAAGGTGTTCAATCAATTCAAATAAATCACATAAATAGAAGCTTGAATAGTAAACTAGAATCATACTATCAAATTTAGAAACACATACACATAGGTATGCATACAATCAATTATTTAACAACGATAACCAAGTATAATTTTAAGCCTCTGAGTACTATCAATAGTACTCCAAAACATAGTAAAGTATTAATCTTAACTTACTTGGAATTCCCGCTTGCTCACTTAAGGTATAACTTGCAAAGGCCATCGTTAATAATCCCTTTAACACAAATGTTGTTCTAGTTTCCACATAACAACCATAGATAGGTTTTTTTTTTTTAGATTCTTATTATTGTCTTTAGCTTAGGGTTTTGATTATACCTAATCATTTGGGTTTTATCTTTTACAATTATTCTTAATTTATGCTAGGTTCTGATTCCATTTTGTAGATCCAGTTCTAATTTAGGTTCTAATTTATTTTCAACTATAGGTGTTATATGTAATCTTAAGATTTTGTTTCGAACCATAATGTGAAATTAATCACATTAAGTTTAGGTATCTTAAATATCGTATTTAGTCTCTAACTAGCATTCTAATTTGTACGGTACATCATAATCCAAATTTAATTGTCAAATTAGCTCTCGATGTGATAATAATTTATATTTTTCATATAATTTCATAAATTTACCTTCCAAATAAGATTTATATCATATTCCTAATATCATTAATTTTTATCTAATATTTTCTACCCATTTAATTCTTACATACAAATATTATGTCTTATTATATAATTCACTTCTAAATAACTTATTTAACACTTCTAACACTACAAATATCATCCTTCATCATCTAATAACATATCAAATGTCTAATTATATCCTAAATTAGAATTTTATACCTAATTACCCTAAATTACAAAATTAGCTTAAAATATACTATTTTACCTATTATGTATATACTACATAATACACTTAATAATTACATCCAATACATTAAATACTACAAATATCATATTACATTAGAATTTAACATCCTAAAACACCTTATTATATACTAAATCAGCATTTATCCATTTAATTACTAAATTAGCCCAAAATCACCCATTTTATACATCATTTTAAAGCCTAAAAATTATCTAAGAATTTTGAAAATAGGTTTTCAAAAATCTCTTCATAGTACTATTGTAAATATTCTAAATAGTCTATAAAAAAATTTTGAGCTCAAAATTACACTATTAAGATAATTTATTTCTAAATAAAAAATAAGCTCGAGTTTAGAGGTTTCTTAAGCACTATATATCACAGGACATAATTTTATCAAAATAATATTTTTCCTAAAAACTACATAGAAAAATATCTCAAAAGACTAAATTTCATAATTTTCCATAATTATTTAATATTTTTAATAAATAAAATAAAATCAAAGGAAAAATTGAACTCACCGACATTGGTTGCTTTGGCTACCAAGGCCTTGTTGCCTAACTTGAGCGCTGCCACCACCATCTATTGGTGGTAACTGTCTACTCCTAGGTGCTTGTTAGGTATGGGTTTACCATGCCTCATTTCTAAACACTTTCATACTTTTTCTTGATTTTTCTTAATTATTTATGAATTTTCCTTAATTATTTAGTATTAATTGAGTATATTTCGGGTATTTTGAATAATTTCACGTATTTTTATCTATACATAAATACATATATGATACAAATAAATACTCTTAAATATTATTTAAATTATTTTACGATTTTTAGTATGTATATAATTTATCTCTATTGATTAGTTGATTATCGGAATTCGTTTTACGTATTTTCGATAAATATTAAGTAATATACATATAATTCAATATTAAAATTTTTAATTATTTTATTATTTCTTTTCCTAAATCCAAACTTATAGGATCACTTTTACTAATATTCCTAACTTCATTGTAAAATTTGGGCTTAATCGAATAATTTATGTGATTATCTTAAATTTTACAAGCCATTTTTGAATCGATTAATCATAAGTTGATCAATAATATTTGTAGGACCTCATAAGCACTTTATTCCTCACTTCCCAAGTTGCACTTTTAAAGTTTCATATTTATTAAGAATATGTCACCGTTCTAAGTTCTCAATAGTTAGTTGAAGAATGAAGTCCTATATTTCACCTACCCTTACAAAAGTTTCGTCCTTAAAACTTTTACACTCTAAAACAATAGAGCTTTGTTTCCATCATTGTGCTTCCATTGCAACTCTGATTCTCACACTGCATTACAGTCGTCAAATCTTGTTAAAGTTAGGACTTCATTACATTTACACCCAATCATATTCTTAGGCTTTCTGATGTCAATTCACCTAACCATTGCTTCTATCTCTGTTCCATTTGCCATCTTATAGCTTTATTACTAAACACATCCTCTCATTGATGTTACATTTAGAATCCTCAACAAGATAACTTCTAACATACTTTATATGTTATCAATTCCTATGATTTACTTAATGTCTTTAATATTAACATGAGGTATGGAGGCAAAATAGGTTTGGTCATTATTGTACATTTCATTTCTAAGTGGATAAGCTATTGTAGTCATAAATTGTTTCTTATTCAATCTTGACTTCTCGTACCTTTTGACTTAGGTTTTGAGTTGATTCATTCTCTTACTTTTAAACTATAATACTTTTTGAGGTAATTCTGAGTCTTGTCAAGTTCAAATTGTTGTAGCAGAACACATTCTAACTTATTTTCTAACCCTCAATTTTGATAGGATTCTACCTTTATGTACCTTCTGACTTAGTTTCTACTACTTAATGTGTATCTCACTTCCTATCTTTTCTCAAGGCTAGTTATAACAATATTATAATTCAAATGTAACTTATGACTAATCCCTTTCCTCACGTATACTTTTATAATTCTCCAAGTATCACACCTCTATCATAAGTAAGAGCTTGAGTACTTTATATAGCTAACACATATAGTATCAAGTATTAGCGTGGCAAATTTGAGTTCTTATATCGAGGGTCTCTAACTTATAGATCAAAAGGTCTTCTACTTTGGCCATTATATGTCATATCAATATTTACTAATCAACCCATGATCTATCTTATCTTCCCTCTTATGGTTTTATCATAGCAAATTCAATATACTTAATATTTTACCTTCTATCACAACTTCTATCTAACCAAATTCCAGAATGTCTTTAAGATTATTTATATCCATATTGTTTCTTTAGGTTCATTCTTATCTCATTTGTGTTTTTCGTTTTATGGTTGTTGTGTCGTTGTTATAGTCACATATTTTATATTTTGTGTCACTAGCACAAATGCCAATAATAATGAGTTTGGAAAATTTTAACTCTTTTCTATCTTGAATTCAAATGAGATAATTGATGACTCAAATAAACTAGACTTGACGCGACTTGATGAAAACTAATACAACCCTTGACCAACTGGACTCACAAAATTTTGAGACTGATTTGACTTGAACTTGTTTAAGTATGACATGACTCAAACATAATAAAACAAAAGACTCGATTAAAGAGACATTTGGATCATCAATTTGCTATTCTCCTTATGTTTACCTAAATGTGCCAAATGTGAGGAATATTATTTCACATTGTTTTATCTACACCTCATGTTACAATTATGGTAGTATAGTTCATTAGGAATGAAGGATTTACTTTGAGTTTCTTTACTTTCTAGTATCTTAATCTAAACATATTATAGTCACTCTATGATTGCAGATCAATTAATATAATGGGGTTACCTCCTATAGTCATTTCAAAAGCAAGTTATCAGTTGTATCTTTTCCAATTAAGGTTACTATACTGTGAGCTCTTGAAATTGCATTTAAGGCAACTGAAATTAAATTTAGGGCCTTCGAGGAAATTTATCCAATTAAGCTCAATTTTACGATTAAGATAGAAAAGTTAGTTGAAGTGACCAAATGAAGTTATAGATAAAAAATAATGACCCAAAATTCTGATTTTATCTTTAGAAGTGTGATTATTTAATATAAAGTAAAAATGATTAAAACCCTTTAAATTGAGCTCGAAATGCAACGATGACTTAGAGATAAGTTAATTAAATAATAAAATAAAATAATATAGCATAATATACTATATAAGTATATATGTATTTTTATGAGTATATTCGGTATATATAATAATTATACCCGTAAATTAACCCGAAATTACATAATTATATATAATATGTGTTGAATTAATAAAAATAATTAAGAAATATATCTTAAAAATGAAAGACATATTAGAAACATAATTATATGAGTATAATTATACGTTATGCATGATATATATAGGATATATACACATATATTAAGAAGTATACTAAATGCTAATGTAATTTATATAAATATTAATAAATTCACTAGAAATCAACTAAAACTTATCCATTTAGCAAGTAAAAATTTGAAAATTGCTAAAAATAAGTTAGATTTATCTAGACATTCAACTGTGGTAAGAAATTGGGATAGAACAAGGTGAGTCAAAAGTAAACTCCTTGAAAACAAGATACCTCATGCTAGGAAAAAAAAAGGAAATTTCTTCTTGACTGCCCGTAACCCTATAAATACCAACTCATCTCATATATTTCAAGTTTAGCCATTTTAAAGCTTAGAACAACAAAAGAAAAATATGGAAAAATTTAGAAAAATAAAAAGAAAATCAGGGGAACTACTAATCTACAGCTGAACCCAACTTAATTGAGTGTCTGCTATGAAACCCTTTCAGCCACCACTAGTTTTCCCATCACCCAACTTTGCCAACAAACACCTACTAGTCTTCGGCTATTGTAGCTTCAGCAAAAGGTGCAAAAGGTTGGTCAAACTTTTGCCCTATTTTTCATTTAATTTTAAAAATTATTAAATCTACCCAAAAAATTATTGAAAAATTTATATTTAGGTTACTTTAGATATAATTTTGTGTGATATTTTTAGTTTTGTAAAATTTACAGTATTTTATATACTTACTTAAGAAAATTACTATTCATCTGAATTTTGACTTTCAAAATAAATATATCGAATGATATAGTTTCTAGCTCGAAATTTTTGTATAGAATAAATATGATATATATTTGATTACTATGTAGCCAAATTTTTGGTTTAAGTATTTTTAGTATTTAATGTAATTTTTAGCCCTAAAAATAGCAAGAATTAGGGTGAAAATGTGAAATAACTAGGTTTTTATGAAATTAATTAATGGAAATGACATAAAATGACTTCTAGTGATTTATAATGATATTAGGATATATTGGAAATAATTTTGTATAAGAAGAATAATATTTGGGTAATTAGATGCAATTTAGGGGTAAAATTGTAATTTCGAGTATATAAGCGATAAAACGATAGCATGAAACCAAGAGATGACTGAATTCCCCATATTTTTAGGAGTTTATAGAAATATTTAGGGAATTATTTGGTATACCAAAGCTATTTGCTTCAAATTTAAGTAGTAAGTAACTTAAATTACGAACTAGGGGCTTGTTTTTAGTAATAATAGGTGAAAATGTGATAAATATTGAAATAAAAAAATAGAGATACATACTGGTCAAACTTAGTAAAAGTGAATTTGTAATATATTTAATGATAATTTTATGATGGGGGTATGTTATATACATATTAGGGTTAGATAGTATCTATATTATTAAGTTATATTGATAAATTATATAGAATATAGTTTAATTATATAAACTATGTATAATACGATAATATTGATTTAGATACGTATAAGTATATTAGAAATTTGAACTACCCTTTAGAAGTCATCTTTTGAAATAAAACTTATAATATATATCGTTAAGTATATATGATCCTAATGGCACTACTTTTACTGAAATTGAATAATCTTAGGTAATATAACCTATATCTCTATAATATTATGAGAATTTACGTACCACGATAACCTTATCGTAATTGAAACGTGATTTAACTAATTAAAAATACATTTTGATACGATCGAAACGATATATTATACGTAATATTATAACAATGTATATTATTAATATTTAATAACTTAACTTAACTTATATAATAAAACTATATTCTATTATACAAAGAAAAAAGATAATACACTTTAGATATATAAATATATATTTAGATATATAGCTGTTTAGTGGAATCCCTTTCAATAGAACCCTAATGTTTTCGCAACTCTTATGAAAACTAAATTTAGGTTTTGTATATATATAGGATCTCCTAATAAACAAAACGTTGAGAAGACAAATCTTCTGCAGTGAGTGTTTGGACAAGTAAGTTAGGATCGTGGCTTTATTGTTTATTGAGATACTGCATTAAAGTATTTAGAAGCTTAAGAATACTTTAATTGTGGTTGTAAATTAGTTATTTATGGGCATGCTATATGTGTGGTTGATATTCCGATTGTGATAGGAGTTAAACCCTTTGGCATGCTACTTTGCACGATTATTTTGTTTTGTTTTGTTGTGAACTTGTTTAGCCACCCTTAAATGGAATTAATAGTGATTTGACTATTAACTTAACTGGACATACATTGCAACTGTTAGGGGAACGATTAGGAGTATGAAGCCAAATACTGACTTGTTTCGATGAGGATAGCTGAAATGTTTCTTTTCCCATCCTTAATCGAACTAAGTAACAAGTGAGGAGGTTGCGGCAAGGGTAGGGGTCATGGTTCGAAGGTGGTCACGAGAGGAGGGTGTTCTCCATTACACAATCCTGGGTTTGGTTTGATTTGAGTTACGATAAAACTCCTTAATCTGGGTTGGAGTGGATGTAATTTATCTGACTTCACAAAGGATAACATTATGCGATGTTTCAAGTGATTGATTGCATTGCATTTCATCATAATTAATAATATTGTTTGTGATCGTATGGTATTCTTCTAACTCTGTCTCACTTACTAAGCTAGTTGTACTTATATCCTCATAGACTTTTTTGTAGGTGACGAGTGGAGGTCCAAATGTTCAGATATTATCACCCCCAAGTTAGTGTGCTGTTGGTTGGGAAATTAAGGAAAGGTATAATCCATTGAATCTAGGCTTTTAACTTTTCTTTTGAGTTTTGAGGAAACTAATTATGAATTCCTAAGATGCCCACTAGTTTCCTATCTTATTGTAAATAGACTCTAAACCTATGTCTTTTAGTAAACTTTGATTATAAATTTATGACTCTAAGTGTGAAATGTTTATAGAAATATTGTTCTAATATGAGATAACAGGTTATGCAGAACTAATATTTTGTAAAGTTATACCATAGGTTTGATAAATTATAAGTATCAGAATAGATGCTTCAAGCTGGTTAAGTCATATACGCCTTGTGTGAAATATATTTACGATAGCATTTGTAAGGTCAGCTTTTATCTTAGGTTAGTTTATACGGCAAGACTGTTATGATTTCTCTTATTCAGGGCGTAACTTATACCATGGGAATTGAGGGTATACTTTTAGTGCATATCATGGTAAAATTTACTAAATTAGTTATGTGATTGAGGCATTAAGTTGGTTAAAGTATGATCTCTTCTTAGTTTAATCTTTCAAAGTAAGGGATTGTAACTTGTAACCCTATTCTAGGTTACTTTCCATATATATATACTTTCTTCCTATACTAACACCAAGTTAAATTTGAACTCCTTACATAGGTTAATATTATCCTACTCATGAAATACATCATAAGAATATCCGTTATCTTATGAACATTAGATTGTCAATTTATCACCAATTATCATCATATCACTATATAGATAATATTAATGATGTATCTCCTCTCACACATGGTACAAATGTTCTACTATTTACCTATGGTAGATTTGTATTGGTTACTCTTACCACATAAGTGAAGAAGAGCAAATTAATATTTACATAATTACATACCTAGATTACATACCACTAAATAATTATATTACAAAGGAACATAGATTTGATCCACTTTATGTTCGATGTCAATTTTAAGTCTTGGATATGTCTGATCCAATTATTACTTTATTCCACTAAGTAGACAAGTTAGTTTTTATTGTTGTCTTATGCTAAAAAAAAAAAAATTTAAAATACACCATAGATTGTTAAAGTACCTTAAGAGATTAGAAATGTTGCCAAAAATTAGAAGAATTCCTTATTCTTAGACACATCAAAACTACCAAGCTTATCATGTTAGCCCATAATTATATTCTGTTATACTTTCAAATCTAAATTCATCCACTCTATAAAACTGACAACATAACTTGCTATTTTCTTACTAAAATCCAATTCATTTGCTCTTTTGAACTTTCAACTACACTTTTGGCTTTTAGATCTACATCCAGTAATATGCTCTCAAAAGTTGCTAGAATATTTATGACTTCATGTACCTCTTCTTTAACTCCTACAACATTATTCTTCATAGTAAATTATTCATTCAAGTTTATCTCTTGACTTTCTAAATTAAGTTTTACCTTACCTTCTGAATTAACTCTACATTTTATACTCTTACCAAATTCCTACTTAAATTAAGATACCTATGTTACAATATATATTTTTATTATATATTTCTCTTGCTCTCCTCAATTAAATATACTTCCCCATTATCTCAATTTGGTTATTATTTTTCACCATTTTCATTATAACCCAATGCAACCAGTAGTTATTTACACCTTACATTGTTTATATACTTGTAGCATTTATGACCCTGTTGTTGCATATGTTGATATAATTATACGAGTTCAAGCATTTTTAATATCTATATAAACACACATGTACACATAATCATTACAAAGTGTCATTATGTTAAGATGTTTTATTGTTTCCCTATGAGCTTGATCACCCTTGACATTTGTAGTTAAATTAGACCAGTTACAAGTTTGGTAGCTTTCGGTTAATTCTTATACAGTAGTTCTAGATAGTTAGTTTTAGGGAACCTAATCAAAATATCCTATGTTTTTTTTTTAATTTACTAAATTCACAAAATAACTAACATTGTAGGGGTGTTTTCTCTAAGGCTACTCTAATGGTTAGTTACCTATTATATAAGTTGACAATGCCTTCTGTATACAATGTCAACTAGGGGACAATTTCTTATAACATGATGTCATCTATATATCTAATAATAGTAAAGTATCTTTTGCTATACATCATATAAGTTTTTTGTGATTTACTTATATATATGATTATACCAGATTATCACTTGTCATAGTATAATATCAACACTCCACCATTTCTCTATAACTGATTCACATGTACCATATTTAATACATAAGTTAGAAAACCTAAAAAAAAAACGGCTTGATATTCTTTATGTATGTCAACACGACTTCATTTAAGCTATGTACTTAAATCTACAATTCATTGAAGCATACCGGATATCAAAATGCATCCAAAATTCAAAAGTACACTTGTGGTCTCACAGTACATTTGAAAGGGTCAAGAGAGATTACGAAACCTAGATACGTCAAAATTTACTAAGGTTTTCCATATAATAAAAGATATTATACTATCGTATTATCCAGATCAAAACTATACTCTTTGTCTTACTAAGTCTATGAACTACTAGAATTACCAAAGACTACCATTTCTCTAAGACATATCCAATTCATTATCTTTGCTTTCATCTTTTTACCCTTCTTTAGAGCTTAATAATATAATCTAAAGAATCTTAGGGATTTAATGATTTTGTGTACTTAGTTCTCATTCACCTCATCCTTAGTAATGCACATTACATCAAATTTAACCTTACTATTCTCAAGCAATCGATCATTCATGTTCACTTCCTGACTTTCTACCTAACTCTTTGAGTCAAGTTCTATAACACTTTTTGTGTAAGGTTCTGCTTCACCTACTATATCATATCCTTCTAATTTTTAAGTCTACTTTCGATATCAATCTTTACATGAACACTTTATATTCAAAGGGGCTTTTACCATGTGATTCCAAGATAATATGAATCTTATTTTTTTTTCTTTTTACAACCTCATGACTCAATTGAATGTAAGTTAGCTGTTTCTAATTTTGCCATTACGCAAAGCGCTTCTTATGCTTATCTTACATGTATAAATATTATAGTCATAAACTTATAGTCTAAATCTTTTAGCTACCTACTTATTCCCAGCTTTTAGTGTATTCCTATGATGTCTAGTTGATTTTATTTATGACGCTTTAAAGTAAATTCTTAAAAATCACACTTTAAGCAAATTTTTAAGAATAATGCTCTGATACCAACTCAAAACTATTATTCCACAAAGAGGTGGAATTGCAATAGTCCCATCATATGAATCATTTTAAAATAGAAACTAACCTTATAACTATTACCATAGACTAGGTTTACACAAAGTGTACTCGATTCAACGGCTTTGAAGCATTCAATTTAATACCTAATTTGTATAAACTTGTGGTATAAACTTTTGAAATGGCTGTTAAAAACAAACTTGTAGTTTGACTTTCATAAAAAATAATTAAAAAGGAAAAACCCACAGGATCATATCACTCAGCAAATAAAGTAAGAAATCAAACATCGTAGGGCCATCCAAGAAGACCCGAGTACTTTGATTAAAAGTTCAATGAAGTCAATAAAAAAGACAAGAATTCAACCATTCATCTCAATCCTCACTCCTTGACCTAGTTTACTATTAGCTGTTGTACTTGCAACTCTACTTTGAACCTGCAAAACAAACTTTAGAGGAATAAGCGTCAACTTGCTTAGTAAGTAAGAAAGAGATAGAAGTATGCATTCAACATATCGCAAGCAAGGTTTTCAATTAAGTTAATTAGATATAATACATGTACAGGCAAATGTTATCTCACGATATTATTCGATTTGTTGTGAAATTAGAGAAGTTGCACCTACTCTAATTTGGGTTGAAAAGTTTGACGTTGCACACTCGTAAATCGGAATCGAAATCAAACTAAGGCTTGTACAATAAAGAACATCTTTTGCCTAAGACTCCTTTTGAACTATAGCCTCTAACTTTACTATGACCTCCTCTCTTGTTACTTAGTTTGAATAAGGGTAGGGAAATGATCATTTTAGCCATTTTCATCGAAAGGGCTTATGTTTGGCTCGAGAATTCTAGTTGTTACCTCTAATAGGTTATGATGCATGTTAGGTTAGAAATTAAGTCAAGTATGAATTAATTTAGTCTTAAGGGTGATCAACTAATTCAGACAATTTAAACAAAACAAAGTACATAGAATAATCACAACATGGAGCTTCGTTCCCACAGCCTCAACAAAGCAATACTTAAGCACATACATAGTACACGGATAAACAACTACATTATAATCACAAGCCAAAGGTACACCAAAGCCTCTATGTACTTTGAAATACTTTAAAATGCTGCTGAACATTTATCCCACTTACTTGGGCTACTTGGCAAATTTCTAAAACTTATTCTTGCCCTCGAAGCTCTTCTTATACCAACTTTACCTAAATAAATGTATATAACACTCAAATCAACATAGGTTAAGCATAAATAAGATTACTACCTTACTTACACTTGAGTTATAAGTCTTGGGTTTATTCTTTTATAATGTAACTTTAGTTCAGGATACTTTCTAATGCAATTTCTGACTTTCCCTTATATACAAGGTCCCTCCTGCGTACTTCCTGATATAGTTTTTATCTACTTCAATATTATATAGATATTTTTACATCTCATTTCCTTATTGTATTATTCTAATTCTAAGATAAGAGACTTTAGTAAATACTTGTTAAATGTCCAATTTGCTATAGTATCGTTAATATACCATTTAAGTTAACTATTTAGCTACTTGCACCTAAAGGACATGGAGAATCACTGTAAAAACATACATACACATCCATAAATCAACCAACCCCTGCATCAGTTTCTAACCTACAATCTGCACATTAAGCTATTTCACATTTTCACCTGATTTACTTTTTGACTTACGTTCTAACTTACACAATAATCTTCTTAAATAATCAAATCACCCGACTCTACCATTCACACCTCTGTTTCTATACTTCCCTAGAATAGTTCATCATCCCAATACTCATTTGCAACCAAGATATAACAAATGCAAATCAATCTACTCAAGGAAATATCATTTTCTTATATTTCTAGCTCACAATTTCCATTTTTCAAAAATATATACACAACATTAAAATAAACCCTTTAAGGAACTTATATACAAAAATTAGAGTATAAACTACACTTTTACTATTCCTAAAATTTATTGTAAAATTGGTTTTTAAGCTTGAATTGTTAAGGAACCCATATTTTTGTTTTGAATTTCAAAAATCTGGTATGGTATTTGGATTCTATATACAAAAATACCTTAGAATACTAAGTTCCATAATTTTTAGATAATGTTTACTATTTTTAGAATTTAATAAAAAATCAAAACAATTTCGAGGACTCATTGGCAAACAACTCTTTGGTGACTAGTGACGGCAGTACTGATCACCCTACAATGGTTGTTTCTAGATTCACCTTAAGTCTTGGTACTTCGAAATTTATAATATTTGGCAAAATTTCCCTTAATTGATTCTTGCAAATTTTTTTCCCACTCTTATTTTCTTTGGACTTCTACGATCCTAACATGAACTTTGGTAGTGGCTTTTAGTCTATATTGAGAAGAAGGTCATTTTTTTTTTAACTTACACATGTTGCTTTTAGGTTAATTAAGGATTATTTTATTCAATATGGTGTCATTAGTTTAGGTCTTTGTTCCCTATAGTCATGTTGATGTTTGACATGCTTATTATCCCTTGAAGAAGTGATTTGTATACTCTTTGTTAGTTTTCTCTTACTAATTTTCTAAATTATATTAATATACTATACATATATTATAAGTTATAATTATTACAATATATATATATATAATTATTATGATTACTCGTGACTCATACTTCTCATGAACACTTTATTCCTTACTTCCCAAGTCACATTTTTAAAGTTCCATATTTATTAAGAATGTGTCACCATTCCGAGTCCTCGATAGTTAGTTGAAGACAAGGTCTCACAAATAGCATTTAAAAAATGCGACATTGAATAGATGCGACATATATTAATTATATGTATGTCACACTTTAAATGCAATATAAGTACATGTCTATGTTACATTTAAGAGAAGCAACATTAATATAATTGAATGTATGTCGCATCTTTAAAATGATGCGATATAAGTATAAATATTTATATTATATTTAAGAGATGCGAGATAAGCATGATAAATTGATAATATTTATTATACAATTAGTAAATATATAATATTATTACATACAGGGGTAACAAGTAAAATTCTCCTCTAAATTCAATTTTCAACTTTTAGTAATTTGGTGTCTCTTTTTTTTTTTTTTGTTAACTTTAGCATATATACTATGTCTTTGGTTGCATTTTGATATCTTTATCAATCGGGAAGAAAACGACTGTTAGCATTTTTTAGACTTAGCAAACACGGGGCATAAGCATAATGTTGCCTAAGGAACCCTTCCAAGTATAAACAAGGGATAATTATAGATTATAAATTTTTGGTTAATTGCAGATAAATCTCTTGAACTTTTAAAACGTGATATGTACTTATTCATATCTTTCAAAAATGTACAAGTATGGCGTTTTAGCTAAGAGTGGACATAGTTTGGTTTGGTTTAATTTTAAAAACATGGTTTGGTTTTTTATATCTTTAAACCAAAACATATGGTTCTAATTAGAAATTTTTCTAAACCATAAAACTTCATTTTGTATACTTTGGTTTATAGATCATACGTATTTTGTAATTCAAAGAAGTATATTTGCATATATCACATAACCACATATGAAATGTTCTAAATTCATTCCATGATAAAAAGTATTGATATCATACAAGAGGATGGAGAAGTCAATATTTATATATTTCAAATATCTATTAACAACTAATTTTTTTCATAAAGCTAGCATATAATATAAATTTTGAATCAATCTATATATCGTAATAATAAAAGCTAAATACATACACATTTTAATAAATATAGATTAAATTTTTTTTAAGTGCTATGTTACAATGAAAAAACTTTTTTAGTTTCAAGTAAAATATTACTATATTTCATAAAAATGGTTTAGTTCGATTTTATGCATTAGTTTTGTTTATATCTTTCCAAAACCAATTGCAAATTTTTGGTTTAGTACGATTTGGAAATTTGTCTATCCAAATTCCAATTAAAAAAAGACCATATTCTATTTTTGGTTTGCTTCATCTATAGATTAGTTCAATTTAGTTGGTTTTTTTGCTAAGTCCTAATTTAGGAGTTATTTGCATATCTTATAAGTTATATAAAGGTGAATCGTACTTTAAAATTTAAGAGATCTATTCTTACTATATGAATATTTAAGAGAACATTTATATATATGTATGTATATGCAATTTACCTTATAGTTTCACTTAGATTCATAAGTAAACCAGAAACGATCAACTTTAAAGAATTTTGCAAGGGAAATATTATAACCAAAAGCAACATAAGGAATCTCAATTCTTTATTTGCTATAGGTGAGCCAGTTATGACTTTTACAAATTGCTAAGACATTTTGCCTAAACAATGAATGATTACAAGTCACAACATTAAACATCATCCAACATGGACATAAACTTTTTGTTAGGATTGCAAACGAGACTTATACCATCTCCAACTCCACAAATATTAGAGTTGACAAGGAATATCTATGATTCTTTGCATGTAATATGCCATAATTGTATGTTTTGTCTACTTATCTCCTTCTGTCCATTTACAACTCAAAAGACCGCTCGATCACTTTCATTCAATGGACTATGTACATTTGATAAGGTAGTAGAATTGGGGTTCCTTTGTAACATTCTCAATTATTGAAGGCTTGCATAGCATGGTTGATAACTAGTTAAATGAGTCTATTATGTGTCCATTTTCAATGAAGGGTTTTATTATAGTGAGCCAAATCACTATGTATAATCCAGCTTAAAAGTCAATATTTAATTTATTAATTTTCTAAGGTCATACATGATTGAATCCATGAAAATAAATTAAGGCTAGGTATAGGCTATTTGTATAAGGTGATGATGGAATGGATCACATTTATAAAAGATCTTTCTATCCTTCCACCTGCCTTGGATTCATATTTCTTCTTAAGCCCCAATTTCATATGAAACAATAAATCTTTACCTTTGAATTAAGATGGTAAAAAATATTCATGTAATGAGTAAGAAAATGAAGTGTAGTTGTCTTTGAGAAATAGTAAATTATGATGTAATTAGAGAATAAGATATCTATGCTAAAAACATATGTATAGCATGATAACCTTTCATTTCTAACATTGCGTATATTATAAAATAAAATAGATTAATATCAAACATATACTTTTTCAAAACAGAATAGAATTCATAATACATCATTGTTAATCTATTGTATTTTTAGTGGAATGGAATTATTGTAAAATATCTATTTCCTTATTTAGTTGTAAGAATGTTGTCTTACAACAGTCAAGGAATAGGATGGAAATATTTAAAATATGCTTATATATGAAAATTTCCAAATAAGATCTCTATGTTTAAGAATAGCATAAACTATTTATAATTATTGTAATATGACTATATAGTATTATTAGTAATAACTATATTAATAAAATTAACATAGAGATGAGCTATGCAATATCTATATCGATATGTATTACTATATCATATTATATTTTAGCACTTATCAAATTATATTTATTTATTTATATATTATATATCATAAAATTATATTATTTTATTCATTGTACATTACAATAATTATATATTACCTGTAAGTATTGTACTAATAAATTTAATTTTTTATATGATATTATGTATTATTAGATTATTTTATAATTAATATTATAAATTTTTATGTGAAATTATGTTTATTACATTTATTACACCCAATATATGATGTTATGAGTTATATCATATTTCTATATATTACTTATTATATGATAGAGAGTGTCTAAATGACAATTATAAATATATGTATATATTTATATTTACATATATAGCAATATATAGCTTATGTTTATAGAATGTGTTTTGTGAGAAACTACTTTGAGGAGCTTAGAATAGCCATTTCCATATCCTTGTTAATAACCGATATTAACACTAGAATAGATGCTATTCTTAGAATTGTCATTCTATCTTAATAGATAACCTTAAATTTAATGCAGCATAGAAAATCCAGCAACACAATGATTCATTTTATTAATGTAATAACTTGCATTTTACAATAAAATAAATAAAAAATAAAGTTAATAGTATTTTAGAGAAGGTTTAAAAGTTGGAAAAGGAGAAGGAGAGACTGCGTGGGGGTGGAGGGGAGGGGTTGAAGGAATTGATCATTCTTTTATCAAAAGGCACATGCCTTTTAGATTTGAACCTATATGTTGGTTCTTCTTCTTATCTTTTCCTACTTTTGTTGTAATGTATTCTTCACCAAAATGTAGCTATTCCAACCCCCTCTCTTGCATTAGATGCAAGATCTTAGTGGTAAACGGAAAATTCTCTAGAATCATTGATGTTTATGTACAGATAGTTGAAATTTAATGAAGGATTTCTTAATGAAATAGTAAAAGATCAAAGAATGGAAGAGTTTGGCAATTTTGATTGTTTAGAAGATTATCTCTATTGTAAGTGTGATGAATATTAATTCTAATGTTGTTAGAATGTAAAACCAAGTAAAAAAGTTGGGTCCTTAAAGAATTGCAAAAGAAACTAGAGTTTGGTGGATAATCGAATAAGAAGATTCAAGATAAACAAGTAAGATTGATCCTTCAAGTTAGATTACAATTTCAAGCCAAAGTTGATTTATTAGAGAATTAATTGTTAGAAGTATTGTTGTTGGGGAGGGAATTAATGAATTAAGATTGTAGTTTGTGGATTCATGAGGAAGGCAATGGAAGTTTGTGTATGTTGTAAGTGGTTGCAAGAGAGAATTCTTTCGTTATGTAGAATTTAAAACTACCGATTGATTGGTAGCCAACTTGGAGACCTATTGGTAGGATAAGTTACATTACTAAGTGATCAATCGGCTAGACAGCAATCGATCGATAAGGTGCTTCTCAAGCACAAAATGTTTTGACTTGTTTTGGAACCTAGTGACCGATTGATCGATAGGTCCCTAAACATATACAACATGTTTGAATCTCTCCCACTTTATTATCTTTTACACCAAAACTAATTCCTACTTAATTTTAACAACGTTTCTAACTAGTACACAAACTAGAAACAAGTTGTAAGTAGAACTTGTTAATCAATGGATCAAACTTGCCTTAAGAACTTAAGTATTAGAATGAGCCAAGTGGGGTAGGGCTAGATTGTCAAACTAATATGAATTGACTTAAACCTAAAGCTTGGTATCTTATCTAATGTCAAGAGTTAGAAGAGAAGCAAGATCAAATTCTTGTGAGTTGCTCCATTTAGGTACGAGTTACATGCTTATGGTTTGTGCTTATTAGTTTAGTTGTGAAATGGACTTAACAATACCTAAAATTAAGCTTATTATGTTATATGTGTTTGGTTAGGCTTAAGGATTGGGAGTACTAGTAATCTTAAGGTAGTACTCGGGGATTGATATGTGGGGTTGACTTAATGATATGCCTAGGAGCTTAGTTATTATTATGACTCACCATGACAAATCTGACTAAAATGGGTCCTCTGAAATATTGAAGAAAATTAGTGGGAAATGGTCTACAGGCGAACAAGAGTAGCCGACGTAAAGTTACTTAGAGGATGTGACATATCAATGAACATAACACGACTAGACACCTTACTTGATATGACGCACAAGTTGATGTCAAGATCACCCACCACTGATCCTGAGCTACTTGGCAAGATTAGATAAGAATGTATGAAAGATGGACTTAGAGAGGTTGTCTCACAAGAATAGAATATTTAGTTTTAAAATATGTAAGTTTTCTGTGGCTTACAAGAGAAAGGGACTATTTATAGTAAATCCCTAGGGTAACATTATAAATAAATAAATTACAATAAAGTATATATAAAAGGGGATTCTTAGTATATATGAAAAGGGTTAGAAAAGGACAAAAGAAAAAAATGGAAAAGTAGTATAATGTTAGATGAGGTGGATAAGTGGTAGTGCAACATTGGTCCTATATGAATATTTTCTGAGTAAAGCAGGCGAAAGAGATCAAAATATTGCGGCAATAAAGGGGCCAAGACGAGAGAAATGGTAACATGACGAGAGAAAACTTCTCGGTCAGTAAGTGAGTCTCTTGTCACTCGATAAGAACCTCTCATCAATAGTTGGTCGGATTAGTCAGTACAGAGTCCTCGGCAAGGGAATGGTCAGCATCATCACTACTGAGAGTGTTTATCATAGGATGATAATGTGGAGAGCTTGAGGAGTTTAGCTACCTTCCTTTGGTGTAAACTTTATCATCATCAGCAGGTAGCTGAGAGAGAATTCTTCGAGTGAGGGATTGGAGTCCTTAAAGCCATGCGCGAGTAATGGGACCGCTAGTCGGTAGTTCATCAGTTCCCCGTTGTTGCTAAAGATTTGCCCTCAAATCTTGGTCTTTGTTATCAATAGGTACATAAGGAGTCAAATCGGCGATGTTGAAAGAAGTACACATGTCGAAACCTTCGGGTAGCTTAATCTCATAGGTGTTATCATTAATGCACCTTAAGATCCTATATGCTCCATCCATTCTGAGAGATAGTTTGTTGGTCCTTCTACTAGGGAAGCGTTCCTTGCTCAGATGGACCTAAACAAGGTTCCCAGGGGTATAAATAACTTGCCTCCTTCCACGGTTTCTCGCCTTCTTCTATCAAGCTACAGTTTTGGCTAATTGCTCGGTAATCTTTTAATGTAACCATTGGAACTCCTTGGCATACTGTAGGTTGGATTGACTTTCCCCTTGTGTAGTCGGGTTGTTAATTAAATTCAAGGGTAGGTTTGGGTTAAGTTTATAAACAACCTCAAATGGTGATGTTCCGGTTGAGCTGTGAGTTGAGCGATTATAGGTAAATTCAATGATGGGCAAGCATAAATCCTAGTCATGAGAGTTCTTTCCAATAGTGGTACTCAGGAGATTACTAACGGCTTTATTAACTACTTCAATTTGGTCGTTTGTCTAGGGGTGGCAAGAGGTACTGAACAGGAGCTTAGTGCCAAGTTTCCTCTATAGGGTCTTCCAAAAGAAGCTTATGAATTCCGAATCACAGTTGAATACAATACTTCTTAACACTCCATGTAGTTGCATAATTCCCTACAAAAAGAGGTTAGCAATGAATAAAGTATCATTAGTTCTGTGGTAAGGAATGAAGTGGCCTATCTTGCTGAACTGATTGACCACTACCATAATCGAATCGTATCTTCTTAGCGTGTGGGGGAGGCCGAGCATGAAATCTATGCTTAGATCGGTCTATAGCCGCTAGAGGATTGGTAGGGGTATATATTCTCCATAGGGCTCTCTCCTCCCTTTTGCATACTTATACACCTTGCACCTCTCAAGTATTCGGTGCACATCCTTCATCATCCCAAGCTAGTAAAAGTGCTCCTTCAATATCTCAATCGTCCTCTTTTCCCTAAAATGGCTGGCCAGACCCTTAGCATGAGCCTTTCAAGCCAGTAGCTCCCTTGTAGAACCACATGGCACACAAATCTGCTTACCCTTCGTTAAGAACTCCTCACTCAAGTAGAACCCTTTTGCAGCTCCTTTAGCATTGAACCTGGCTACTAAGGGTCCAAAATGTGGGTCATGCTCATATTGATCAGGTAAAGTGACGAATTCGAGCACCTTAGCTTGCAACGTTGTGATGAGGGTATGGCAGCGAGAAAGTGTGTCAACCACTGTATCGGTGCTTCCCTTCTAATATATCTAATGACATAATAAAAGGTCTCCAAGAACTTGACCTACTTAGCATGACTCTAAGAAATCTTCTATTGCTTGTAAAGATGCTTAAGAGATTCATGATCTGAATAGATGATGAATTCTCTCGGCAATAGATAATGCTACTGATTCTGGAGTGTACGAACAAAGGCATATAATTCCTTGTTGTAGGCTGACTAATTTAGGGCAGCACCTTGGAGTTTTTCGTTGAGGTAGGCAATGGGTGCATACTCCTGCATAAGGATAGCACCAATGTCGACACTAGACACATTACATTCAACCTCAAAAACCTTCTTGAAATCTGGCAAGGTGAGTACTAAAGCAAACGTCGGTTTAGTCTTTATGTCTTCAAAACTCCTCTAAGCCTTTTCTGTCCATCTAAACTCAATGTTTTTCTTGGTCAATTCAGTCAACGGTGCAGTTATGGAGCTGAAGTTCCCGATAAATCTCCGATAGAATGAAGCTAGACCATGGAAGCTTTTGACTTCGGTCGCACTACTCGGCGTAGGCCACTCATTAATAGCTCTGACTTTGTCCTCATCAACTTGAACTCCATTCTCTAAAACAACATATCCGAGGAACACAACCTTGCTTTGACAAAGTGCACATTTCTTCTGGTTGTCGAATAATTTCTTAATGTAGAGTATGTTATTCACCAATTTCAAATGTTCAACAAGAACGAGGAAGTCAGCACTGTAGACCAGAATATCATCAAAATATACTACAAAGCATTTGCTGATCAATGATCTTAGTGTATGATTCGTTAATTACATAAATGTACTCGGCACATTAGTTAGTCCGAACAGCATCACCAACCATTTGAACAGACCATCCCTTGTATTGAAGGTCATCTTCCATTCATCCCCAAGTCTCATTTGTATCTGGTGGTAGTTGCTCCTCAAGGCAATCTTAGAAAAGATATAGGTAGCGTGTAACTCGTTAAGCATATCATTAAGCAGCAGGATCGAGTATCGGTATTTGATAATGGTCTTATTGATAGCTTGGCTGTTAATGTACATTCGTTATGTTCCATCCTTTTTTGGTACGAGTACAGTGGGTATAGCATAAGGACTTGTCCTCTTACGGACATATCCGCGATCTACCAACTCATCTACTTACTTCTTCAGTTCAACTGCCTACTCTAGATCGAGCCTATAAATGGGTCGGTTTGGTGAGGTAGCCTTTGGTTGGAGGTTGATGCAATGCTCAATTCTTCCCAAGAGAGGTAAACCTTTCGGCATCTTGACAAGGAAGAGGTCGGCAAATTCCTGAAGTAGATACTATACTTCGGCAAGTAAGTTCATAGCCTCTTTAACCTCTAAGAATCTCTTAACTAAAAGGAGAACATAGTCCTCGGCCTTGACTTCTTATGCAAACTGAGCTTGGAAAATCACCAAGGACTTTTGTTGTAAAGATCTACCAACCTTTTCTTGGGCTTCTTGCACTTCCTTAAGATTCATAGGTATCAATATAATTTTCTTCCTATCCTTTTAAAAAATGTAGATATTTTTATACCCATCGTATAATACTCTCAAGACAAATAGCCATGGTCGGACGAGTAATATGTGAGATGCACACATGGGAAGGAAATTACACAGCACCTCGTCCCTGTACTTATCACCAATGGTAATTGGCACTTTGACTTGCTCGGAGATGTATAGTCCTCTTTTCTCATTCAGCTAATAAATCTTGTATAGCTTGGGGGTAGGGAAGAGTTAGCAATTTCATAGCCTTAACTACCCCTTACGTAATGATGTTGGTATAGCTCCCTTCGTTAATGATCATGGCGCATAGCTTGCAATTCACCCGGCAATTTGTATGAAAAAGGTTCTCTCTTTGCTCATTCTCATTAGTTACAAAAGTGCTGAGAGATCGTTGAACGATAAAGCAATATTCGGCTCTACCCTTAAGAGGTATCTTGGCATCAGGGTCTTCCTGAAATTCTTCTAACATCTGATTGGTTGCCACTTCTTCCTCTCCTTCACTTGCACTTTTTACTTCAAATTGGGGCTTATCTCTCTTTATGGTCATGACTCGACGATTCGGACATTGACTAGCCACGTGTCCAAAACTAAGGCATTTAAAACATTTGATTTCTTGGGTTTTCCTTCTTAAACTCTAACCTTAGTTTCTTCGGATCTTGGGCTCCTCGACCTTACTCTTACCTCGGCCCTCGTTTAGTCTACTTAGCATGTGTCTCCGGTGTTCCTCCTCAGAATTGTTTGAAACTCTGTCATTCATTGGTCAGTTTGGCAGGCCACTCCTATTCGGTATCAGTGTTTAGCTACTCAACATTTGGCTAACTTGGTTCTGCCATTGCCTTTCAACTCTCTAGGCCACGCAGATAGTTTCGTCTACAATTATGAGGCTTTGCAGCTCCATGATGTTACCAATCTTAGCTCGTAGTTAAGAGATGAACCGTACTATAGTTTGGGTCTCAGGCTCATCAACATCGCATCGGATCATAAGCAATTGAAACTTTTGGACATAGTCGTCTATGGATTTGTTACCTTACCTCAAGTCTTGGAGTCATCGGAAAGTGTCTTGTCGTAGTGTTCGGGAATGAACCTACTTCTTAGAACTCTCTTTATCTCGTTCCACGTTTGGACCTCGTGTTAGGTCCTTAGGTGAACATTTTATAGCTTCTTCCATTACATTGCTGCATATTTAGAAAATTCTAACACGACCACTTTAAGGTGGACATCATCTTCATAATCGTAAAAGTAGAATATCTTTTCGATCTTCTCTTCTCAGTCCAAGTAGTCATTAGTACTACTAGACTTGTTGAAGCTCGGAATTTGTACCTTAAGATGTTCGGCACCTCTTGGTGCTTTGAACTTACGCTCATCAATCCCATCATATTGGTCTTCTCCTTCTTTGTACTTTTCCACTTTATCCAACTCTAACCTTCTTCTTGCGACTTTATTAGCACGTTGCGGTGGTGCTTGATTCATTGGAAAGGCTTCTAAAGTTCACTTGTTCATTTGCCTTCTTGGCTTATCTCTCATTTCTCAACCCTGTTTAGCAACTCTCTCACACGGTCCAAACTCGAAGACCCTGTTTATCGAGACAGTTGAGTTGGCCACAATAGTAGTAAGATCTTGTATCTGTAGCATGATCTTATATCTACTCATCAGTAATACGTAGTGTTTTTTGGGTAACTCGACCATGACCATGAGCATCACTCTTGACATTGTGAAACTCTTCTTGTATATTAGGGTTCGACATTCTCAACACAAAGCTTCAGTAAAGACACTACACTCAAATGCTTTCAACATACACATAAGTATCTCGAAGAGTAGACTGACTATCATTATATAGCTTTCAGTCTTAACTTCAATCTTTGATACTATGAAATTATATGGTGTGCTTAAGAGCTTAGTTATCATTAGGACTTATCGTGGAAAATCTGACAAAAATGGGTCATTTGAAATATCAAAGAAAATTAGTGGGAAATGGTGCACAGGCGAACAAGAGTAGCTGACGTGAAGCTACTTGGAGGATGTGACTTACTAACAAACACAACATGACTTGACACCTTACTTGATATAACGTATAAGTTGATGTCAAGGTCTACCCGTCACTAATGAGTTACTCAGTAAGATTACATAAGAGTGTATAAAAGATGGACTTGGAGAGATTGTCTCACAAGAGTAGAATATTCAATCTTAAAATATGTAAGTTATCTGCAGCTTACAAGACAAATGGATTATTTATAGTAAGTCCCTAGAGCTACATTACAAATAAAGAAGTTATAAGTAAGTATATATAAAAAGGGGGCTCCTAGTACATACGAAAAAGGATAAAAAGAACAAAAGATAAAAATGGAAAAGTAGTACCATGTCAGATAAGGTGGATAGGTAGCAGTACAGTATTGGTCCCATATGAATATTCTCTGAGCATAGCAGGCGAAAGAGATCAAGATGCTGCGGTAATAAAGGGGTTGGGACGAGAGAGACGGTAGAATGTCAAGAGAAAATTACTTGGCCAGTAAGTGAGTCTCTTATCACTCAACAAGAACCTCTTAGTAGCAGCTGATCGGATTGCTTGGCATAAGGTCCTCGGCAAGTGAATGGTCTGCATCATCATTACCAAGAGTATAGATTATAGTATGATAATGTGGGGAGCTTAAGTAGTTCAGCTACTTTCCTTTGGTGTAAACTTTCTCGTCATTAGCAAGTTGTCGAGAGAGAATTCTTCGGGTGAGGGATTGGAGTTCTCAGAGTCGTGCACAAGTAATGGAACTATTGGTCGGTAGTTCATCACCTAAGTAGAGTTGCATACCTAGATGATTTGATTAGTTTTAGGAAGAATGTTGATTCTAAGGTGTTAGGGAGAACCTAACACCAAATACTTATATTTTGTATGATATTCTATGACTTAGCGTCATGAGATACCCAAGCTTTGAGATGCCAAAGTTGTGATGCATGCTGGATTTTAATCAAGATAACAACTGGCTATTGATATCATGTTTTGCATTTGTATGTGATATGTTAAATGCTTGTTCATGCGTATGTGATTGTGTAACTCTCATACTTAGCATTATTGCTTACCCTTTAGGGACCTCTGTTTTTAAATGCAGATGATGTAGGGGATGAAGACCTTTATGATGACTTAGGCTACAACTTGGTTTATGATATAGAAGATGGAGATGACTACACCTACTGTAAGAAGTAGTAGGAAGGTTCCGTTAGTAATGTGTTGTGAATATATAGGAGATGTGATCTTGTTCAGTATTGATGGTTCATGATATGTCATTGTTATTAGGAGCACCGAGACTCCATTAATGGCATGTTACTTATGTGTAAATTGTTGGAGAATGAAAGACTCTACTATCTAATATGGTTTTATATTATGTGTAGTATATGTGAGACTTATGAAGTTGCCATAGTTGATGACTTAAAGCTATATGTTAGAGCGTTATTGTAGTTTGTTATTAATTGCAAATGTGGTAAATAATAGGATCTAAGCCTTCACGTGTTTGTATCTCAATGTTGACATAAGGTAGGCTGTAGCGACCAGAGTTTTAGGACGTTACAACTTAAGTGGTATTAGTGTTAGGTTAAATTGATCCTTAGATAACTAAGTTGATGATCTTTAGGATAGTGAGCTGTAAAGAGAGTGGGTAGAATTGAGACTGAGTAGTTAACTTTGTAGAATGTATACTAGGCGATCTCCTGCAATTTAATAATATAAGAGGATGTAATAATATAAGAAAATTAGAAAATAACTTAGATGAAAGACAATTAGATGCTAAGATTGTTGCTATTCAATTAAAAGTAGAAGAAATTGATAAGAGAATTCACTAGTGTAGTATACTTAGAAGATTATTAGAATAGATAAGTATTGAGTTTTTTTTTAAGTGGTATAATTTAGGAATAGGCCAAAGATAGCAAAGATGATATAAATTGTTTTTGTTTTTATAATAATATAAATTTATAGAAAAAATAAAGAAAAATTGTAAACTATTAGTAATGTTAGTTAAGAGCAATCAAGAAGACGAAGATGAGTTCAGTCCACCCATGTGAAAATAAAAGGAAATTTCAAAGATTTTATAACATTTACTTATAAGGTAAAAACATAGCTAAATATTTATAAAAGGTTCCAATTGTATAAAAGGGGAAAAAAAATAAAAGTGCCCTGATTTTGAGATTAGTTTTTAAACTAATAGATTTTAGGAATTCCTTTTAATGTAGATAAAGTTAGATAGTTATATATTGGCAAACATAATGTTATGTGTTTAGTTCCTTCAAAACCATTTTATTTTCTTAAGTTGCATTTCTATACTCAATCCCTATTTTGAATATAAGTTAGAGGTAGAGGTGCTCGATTGTCAACCGGTTCTTAGATGGAACTAGTGATTCCATATAACCATGCAAGTTCAAAGGAAAAAACTATATATGGAACTACTAGGATAAAACTTACACCTCACCTCTAGGCTAAAACAACTCCCAACTTTCTTTTTTTTTTTAATTCCCGATAAAACATATATAGGTTTGTTTTCTTACTACCAAATTTAATTGTATGCAATTCCTTTTCCCCCCTAAACTTTACAATTTTCACTTTTTCTTTTTTGCAATGATTTTGTATTTGCTTTTCATTTTTATTTAATATAACTCAATTGATTTGCTTTTCTATAATCACTGCTGGGTCATATGACTAATTTAGAAAATGGTAAAAAGAGACTATACATGTGTATGACTGGGGAAATGTGAAAAGCCAATGCATGTGCTTTATGACCGTGACAATTGAGATCACAAGCCAATCAACAAAAAAACATTGTGGGGTCTTGCTTGATAGCAATAGGAAAGAGAATTTGGACTAGCTTTGTGGGCGCTACAGCACCTTTATATCTATGGTGTATCTTAAAGTCGCAAAGAAGTATTGAAAGTCCCCCTCCATTCTCCATTGTAATTAAACAAATGCTATATCCTAGAAGCTAGAGGGGATAGCCCTCAGTTAAACGAGTGTTGATAAGTAAATTCCTACTAAATACAATCAATGCCGAATAAGATGGAAAAAGGAAAAAAAAAAAAACGAAATAAAAAGGTAGGTAAGGGTTCTATTTTTTTTTAACAATACCATCCATGATCTATAGTAACTTTTATAACCTGTTCACTTGGAGAAAATTGGAATTTCATTCCTTTGTTATTTGTTATTACAATATTCACTTAGTTTTTTTTTTAAATCATAATTCTGTAAAAATTCCTATTACTTGATCGAGTAATAGGATTCTTTAATTCAATCAAGAAAATCATAATTCTTTACAAAATTTCAATTTTTTTTTTTCAAAAACGATCTCATCCTAATTTAATGAGGATCACCACTACTATCATCACTGTCACCGTCACCGTCAACATCACCAATCACTATCATCACACCACCGTTACACCACCAACAACTACTGCCACCCCTGCCCTTGCTACCACCGCCCATAGTTGCCACCACTGCCTACCGTTGTCATTACCATAACCACCGTTGCCGCACCATCATTAACCATCATTATTGTAGCTACTACCACCACTATTGCCACTGTTACCGCTACCATCACCATCGTTATCGCCACCATTGCCACCCGCCACCCGCCACCCGCCACCCACCACCCACCACCACTACTACCATTGCCAGCAACTATTGAAAGCCCTACAACTAGTTACTCGGGATTTAATTTGTAGAATTTAAGATGATCGAGTAAATTGTTTGATTTAGTCCAAATTTTATAACGAAGTTATGAATATTACTAAAAGCAATCCCATGGTTTTAGTTTTAGTAAAAAAAAAAAAAAATAATTAATTATTATAATATTGAATTATATATATATTACCCGTTATTTATCGGAAAAGTATAAAATAAGTTCTGATAACTAACGAATTGATAAAGATAAATTATATGCATACTGAAAATCATAAAATAACATAAATAATATTTAAGAGTTTTTAATTGTATCATATATGAATTTACATGTAGATAGAAATATGCAGAATATGCCAAAATAATGTTTATTACTTAAAGAAAATGCATGAATAATTAAAGAAAAATATGGAAAAATGAAGAAAAGTCTAGAAAGGGGTCATGGAAAGCTAGAATTGAAGAAACAAAAGTAGCCAATTAAATTGAAACAAATAGAAAATGGAATAAGATAAGATAAGGCTAAATATCATCTCAAATTAATGCATAAAAAACCTCATAGAGCTCTATAAATAGCAAAAAAATTTTAGAAGCTTATTTGATTAGTTTGGAGTGTGAGAAAAATAGAGAGAATAAAAAAAGTGAGGGTTAAAATTTATTTACAAAATTTACAACAAAATTTGTACAATTAGAGCCTTAGAGGGGAATCAACGCCCAACGATAACCTGAGAGTGGATGGCCACTACTACGATACGGTAGTTGTAGTGCCCAAGTCGGTTGACAAGGCCATGGTGGCCGGACTAGCTAACGCTAGTAAGTTCCGATTCCCTCCCAATTTTTCTTAAATTGTTAAAAATATTTGGAAAATTATGAATTTTGTTACTTTGAGATATTTTAGTATTTAAATTTAGGGAAAAATTTTATTTTGATGAATTTATGTATAAAAATATATTATTCTTGAGGAATTATGTAAAACCGAACATATTTTAAATTAGAAATAAATAGGCTTAGGAGTGTAATTTTGGAATCAAAAATTTTATATAGACTACTTAGGAGGTTAAAGAGTAGTGTTATGAAGTCTTTTTTCAAAAATAAATTTTTGAAATTTTTAGATAATTTTTAAGAATTAAAATGTTGCATAAAATAGGTAATTTATGGATAATTAAGTAATTAAATGGTTAATTACTGATTTAGTAAATAATTATATGTTTTAGGATGTTAAAATCTAATGATGTATGTTATTTGTAACATTTAGAGTGTTAGATGTAATTATTAGGATATTATGTAGCAAATATGTAATAGGTAAAAATGGTAAATTTTAAGTTAATTTTGTAATTTAGGGTAATTAGGTATAAATTTTGTTTTGGGATGAATTTAGATATTTTGAAATGTTATTTGATGTTGGGAGATGACATTTGAAGTGATGTGGATATTAGATGTGTATAATATGTACAAATTAGGTGATAATGCATAATATATAGGTATAAGAAATTAATGAGTAGAAAAATATTAGGTTAAAATTGATATTATAATAATAATAAGAATATATATAAAATCCGGTAGGAGGCTTAAATTTAGGTGTTTATAAGAAAAATGTAAAAATTTCTCACAGTGGAGATAAATTCAATAATTAAGTTAGTTTAAGGAGCATACTGTATGAATTAAAATACTGGTTAGGAGTTAAATATGACTTTTGGGATATCTAAAAATAATGTAATTAATTTCACATTATGAGTTGCAATGAATTCCTGGAGTTTATGTATAAAATTCCTAATTGAAAATTGAGTTAAAAACCTAATTTAGAAATTGATGTGGAAATTAAACCCGAACTTAATTTAAATCGAGAATAATTGTAAAAGACTTAAACACTTGGATAATTAGGTAAATTAAACCCTAAACAAAAGATAACAATAAGTATTATATGATAAAATCAACCTATAATAGTTATGTGAAAAACTAAAACAATATTTATATTATAGGGATTTTTGGCGATGGCAAGTACAAGACGCACCTCAAGTGAGCAAGCGAGGAGTCCAAATCAGTTAGGCTTAATTCATTACTGTATTTCGAAGTACTAATTTATAGTATTCGAAGGCTTGAAATTGTACTTGATTTTGTTTGTTATATAGTAGATTGTGCGAATGTGGTTGTTTCTGAGTTGATGATGTGATTTAATTTACTGCTAACTTGTATTGTATGATTTGTATGAAATGATTAATTACCCTAATCAAATATATGACTTGTAAACATAAATCGGACCTGCATAACAACCCTAGGTTTCCCCGACTAAATATTGACTCCTTTAAAAGAGATAGTAAGTTGGATAACATAATTGGTTATTTCTTCATCCTTAGTTGAATTAAGCGATAAGTGAGGAGATTGCAGCAAGGGTGAAGTCAATGGCTCAAAGGTAGTCACAGAAGGAGCAATGTCTCAATTGTACAAGTTTAGGTTTGGTCATGAGTTATTACATTAATGGAAACTCCTAAACTTGGATTAGAACGGATGTAATTTCTCTAATCTCATGACAGGTTAGACAATGTCATACGATGACATTTGCTTGTGTTTACTGTATGGTTTTAAGTTTCCATCCTAACTTACTGAGCTATAGTTGCTCATATCCTTATAGACTTTGTTGCGGGTGCTAGCGAGGAAGTGGCCTATAATTACTTTAAAGCTAGCAACTGCTAGATCTTTGATCTTGGGGGAGTGAATATATGAATCGAAGACCGGATACACACTTAAGTTTAGATTTATCTTTTAAGATTTTAATATTAATTTACAGCTTACTCAAGAAAATTATGTTAGGTTGTTAAATCTTGTAAATATACTTAGATTATTTTATTATAAGTATATATTTTTCTTAAATTCATAAGTAAATAATATATTTAATTTATGAACTGTTTACTTCAAAAAGGTTTAGTCACGAACGTCTTGTGTAAATCAAGTCTAAAATAGCGGCTATATGGTTAGCTTTTATCTTAAAATAACCGCTGCCATCACTGCTAATGCAGTTGCTGCTACTACCATTACCGCTACTACCATTACCGCTACCGCCATCGCTGATCATTATAGCTATCGCCATCACCATTGCAGTTACTGCTACTACCATTACCGATGCTGTCAATGCTGCCATTGCCGTTAGTACCACTAATCATCGTAGTCATCGCTATCGCCATCGCTACTATTACCAATTACCATTGTTGTTACAACCACTACCGTCGTCGCGGTAGCAGTGGCAACCATCACCATTAATTACGGTAACAACTATAGCCACCACCATCATCGCCGCTATTGTTGCTGTCGTTACCATAACCACCATAGCCATTGCTACCATTACAGCCATCGCTACCATCGCTAACTACCGCCAACCACAGTTGCCAATCACTTATTACTTTAGAATTAGTTGAGAAAGAAAATAAATCGATGATAATTTAGTCATTAAAGTTATATTATATGTTTATTCTTAAATTATTTATAAATCTAACTAAATAAAGTAATATGTATTACAACCTTAATTGTATTTTTTAGGCATTCCAATTCCATTCTCTCCCATTTTATTTCATGAAGTGAATGAGCCATAAAAGTTATTTCGATTGCCACATCAACTTATTAACCAACTTTCACTTATAAGCAACTCTATACTTTATTTCGAATTTCTTCATCAAATTTTATAGAAAGGTTACTTACATTTGCAAACTACTAATTTTGAAAGAAAAAAAAATTTTCTAAAGTCACGTTACTAGTCAAAGAAATGTGCTTAGAGAATTGATGCCACATCATTGAACTTCAACGTGACAAGAAATTTTGGCTCATTACTTTGCCTTTGAAATGTGCACAAAGTAACATACATTGTAGATGACCTTAAGAGTATAACATGTTAGAAAGTGGCCTATTTACTATCTCACTTGCGGGCCTAGTTTCTTATGTATAATATCCTCAATGAAAGGTGCTATTAAAAATAGATAGATGTCTTATCTAACTATTTATGACTAAATAATATTAAACATGTTTAATAATAATAGTAATATTAAACATATTTAATTAGATATTATAATAAGAAAATAATATAATACATAACTAACAAAAAGCTACCAAAATTAGAAAACCCAATGGGCCTTAGTTGATCACCTTAAGACTAACAAGTGGCCTTATGAGCGGAGGAAAAAAAAAAAAAAAAAAAAAAAAAAAAGGGCCCAAACAAATTTTCCCAAAATTTCCTTTTTTTTGTTTGCAAAATTTTCCTTTTTTTGATGTACTTTTGTATTTATAATTATTGTTCACCGTTAAATATGTCCAAATATATCAAATAATATTATTTATTAAATTAATTATTATAGATAACTTAAAAATTGACATATATCAAAGGTAAATGGAATGTTTAGCAATGGAAGTCATCTTTCGCAAAATTAGAAAATTTTGAGTGCTCAAATAAGAAAAGAAAACTTAAAAACTCAAATGAAAAGGTAATTAACGGCCCTTTTTTATACTGTTCTCTAAAATCAAGTACAAATTAAAAATGAGAAAACTCAAATAGAAAGAATGATAATTTAAATATAAAAGCACTCAAACGTTACAAGCTAATTTTATACATTTCCTCTATAGATTAATCAATACCTCGAAAAAGTTGAACTATGTAAACATAATTATAGGAAAAATAAAAATATAGAAAAGGTGAAAGAAAATTGAGATATGATTTTACGCACCTTATATAAGAAGAGACCAATGCAATAAATTATATATATTATTTTTGACTAACTATCGTATCATAATTTTAGGAAGAAGAAATTTAAATTTAATACATTTCGTCAAGACTAGTGTTAATCCTATTGAAAACCGAAAAAGTTGTACTAGGTACACATAATTATTGGAAAAATAAAAATATTGAAAAAGACGTGAAGGATTACCGAGATATATATCTCTATGTACCTTATATATGAAGAAATTGATGCAACAAATCATAATCAGATCGCTAGATTTACACTTTACCCACAATGGCAACTGCTCCTTTGTAGATTCCCCTAAATTCCAACCGTGTCCGACAGTCTACTCACTACTGATGTCTAGTGTCTACCCAATAGGCTTGCAAGTTTTCTGATCCAAGGATCGTGTCTGTAAAATCTTGCTCGTGGATGGAATCACCCGCTGGATATTTCAGTTTGGACCATATTTAAGGACTACAATCCTATATACGTAGCAAACATTTTCGTTTGGGAGTTTTCAACTTCCTTCGTAGATTTCTAAATTTCCCACGTAAAACAAACTTGCCATAGTTGCGTGAATATGTCGAAAATTTGCCTCCTTACATATTAATGCAGCGTATGCACTATGCAAAAAAGATAATTATCTAAAAATTCGAAATTCTCTATTATTCCAAATAAAATATTTATAAAGAATCATAAAGATATAAAAAAAAGTACTTATACATAAAAAGAAATTATAAAGCGCAGGAAAATTCTCTTAAAATAGCACTAAAAATAAAAGGACCTATTATGAACCTTAAATAGTGTTTTTTTTCAGGCCCAAAATGGCCTCAATCGGGCTTGTTTTAATTACTCTATTATAATACTAAAAAATCAATCCTCGAAAAAAATATTATAATGATAAAAACTTTTTCAAGATTAAGAGTTATGTTCATTTTCAACTTAATTTTTTCATATCACATATATATGTAAATTGTTTAGGATTAAAAGTTATGTCCATTTTTAACGTAATTTATTCATATCACAGAATTAAAAGTTATGTCCATTTTCAATGTAATTTATTTATATCACATATATATGTAAATTGTTCAAGATTAAAAGTTATGTTCATTTTCAACGTAACTTATTCATATCACATATATATGTAAATTCATTTTTCTAGCAAGAGCTTAACCTAAAGCAACAATTCATACAAAGACTTAGTAAAAAAAAAAAAGGTCTTCAATATCTTTAAATATGTGATAGAGAACATCATATTCTTTATAACAGAATACGCTCGATTTTTCCTCTTTCATGCCATGCATAGTATATGTAGTCGGTAAATAACTTTGAGTTTTAAACTATGAACGTGAAGATTTCAAAGCCTCTATTATATCGTGATTACCATAACTTAACGTGTCAGTGGCAGTTTAGTTTTATAGGTGTTAAGCACCACAGGTTTTTTTTTTTTTTGGATAATGCATATTTGAGGGTCTCTATTTTAATTTGGAACTTAATAGTATCAATATATCTAGCAAATAAGCAATTAATAGGTATTTTTTAAATCTACTTGGCTCAAAAGTTTTTGATGAGTATTAATTAGTATTTATTATCATAGCTTCATAAATCACTATTAATACTCTGACAATCCATATGAGATTTCAATGCTTGGTACATCACATAATAACTATTTGTATCCAAAACAAAGCAGTTTTAAGTTGTAAAATTAATATTTTTTTATCATTCAACAATATACTGTGTCTATAATAATTAAATGATTAAAATAATGAGACATACTCCATCCTTTAAAACCTAGTGGAAAAGAAGATGCAAGTAAATCAAAATGTTTGCAAACGGGGTTTGTTTCCTTATGTAAATAAGTTTGATTTGATTAGATTAAGTCAAAACTCCATATAATAGAATAGCTTATTGAATAGAGCCCAGTTGCTTGAATGTGTTTAAAATTGGTAAGTTTAAATCCAATTTGATCCGGGTTGGTTGAAAAATTTACGGCATTATTTTTCTTGTGACAGAAAAACTTGTCCATTCAAGTGAAACTCTTGAAGCAATGGATCATCACTATAAATTATGCTCGAGTTTTCCAAAATGTGAATTAAATCAAAATTGAACTTTTTGTTTTTGTTTTCTTTTTTCCTATTCCATCTGCTCTGTGTTTGACTAGACATCTATCATAGAGTCACTTGTTGAAAAGGTCAAACTAAGTGCTATAAATATGTTTCCATTAGTACATAATATAGTAGTTTTCGAGTATTCCTTTTGGGCTAGGGTTATATAGAAAGTAGAAACATAAGGTAACTTCGATTGGGTGGGGGTGGAAGAAGATGTGTTCATTATCCCCTACAGCTATCTTGTTTTCGTTTTTACTGATGAGATATTTCCATGATTGATGCCCATATAATAAAGAATATCACTTAAAAGGACCGTATTAAATGTGTACACCATAAAATATCTCTTAAAATCCGAAAAAATAAAACGTTTCTTTGATATTGATTATGCATGTTATATGTATATTCTAGCCCTGAAACTTTACGCAACAACACAAGTCATTGCACATCAGCTTCGCCCACAAAATATACAAGTTATACGTATATTTTGACACTTGGCACACATGGCTTCCCCTACAAGTATTCTAGGCTGAAGGCAAGATGGTCTCCCTCCACGTGGTTTGATCAAGAGAGGCGCATCCTGGTCGAAGGATCTTCTTCCACCTCATCCTTGTGTCTCGATCTAGATGGCCACTTCACTACAAAAACCTCCATAAAGCCTATATGGTCAAGGGTTGAAAAGTTTTCCTAAACCTTAAACCCTTGAATAGTATTGGTTTTATGGATTCTCTATACAACTATATATACTCTATTTTCAGCCTTCCACTAGTTTAAGTGTTGAAGTATATGTGTTGAAGGTTCTTTCGACAATTTCTTAGCTTACGTTTACTATTTTACTGGCTCAAGTCCAAATTTTCACTACACACAGGAACTTGAAAGAATCTCCACCATCATTAGTACTCAATTGAAATTTGTATTTACATATTTGTATATATATTGCATGATTTAATGAAAAATAATTATATAAAAGTATTGTAGTTTTCAAATAAGTGTCATATCATACTTAATAACAATTTTTTTTTTTTACTAAACTCTGAAAAACATTTTTCTTAAATAAAATCACTGGTGATGGATTTGGACAAAATTGACTATTGATATATAATATATATATATATCTATGGTATTTACGTGAAATCGCAATTTAACCATATAAGTCAACTTACCAAAGCAAATACATGAGCACCACATAAGTGAAAAAAAACATCTATGATTGTGATATGATAGCTTCGATATATAAAAATAATGTAGGACTAATCAATGCAAGAACAGGACATATAATACCAATAGGTTCTATTTTAACCTCAGCAAGGTTAGAACAGTGATTTCGAAGATAACAGACATTTGAACCGGTCAGCTGGCAGTTATGAAAGTGACATTGTAGGAGAGAGATAAACAAATGGATTGGTCCCATGTTGCTGAAGAGACTAGAGCTATTTAAAGTCATCATTCTCAACTATTCACATCATTCCATGCCAGTCACAACTTCATTGGACCTATAATTATATCATTGCCCATTGGAGAACAAACCCAACTTGGTCTCTTTCTACTCTCTCTCTCTCTTTCCCCTTCATGTCATCTCTAGTACTCTATACTCTAGCACTGAATACACAGTGAAACTTAGTTCCATGTTCTCACTACAACTTTGTCACTGTCTTATTACATGTCCGATGTTATTCACAATATGAGCTTTCTCAGTCACATTGCATCAGGCAGATTCTGTGGATAAGAAATATGTAAGCATGCCTTGTTTATTTCTCCATTATATTTTCCACATACATAAATATATTTTTAATATCTCTAAAAGTTTAGTATTTTGTGAATATCATCAAATATTGATCAAGACAACAAAAAAGACCCAGGAATATTGTTTATTCTCATTTCATTGTAATGAAAATATGTTTTTAGTCCATTTCTGGTTTTGAAGTAACTATGTAGCATTCATTGTATGTACTTTTCAATTGATTACTCCCATGTCTTATCTTTGACTTTGCTTATCTGCTGTACTGATTTTTTGATTACGCATAGTGTGCAGAGACTGCATGATGGTATGTTGTTCAATTAATGATTGTACTTCTCCAGTATGTTTTCAGTTATACATTACGAATCGAACTGGTCCATCCATACTAGTTTATTTATTATCATGTACTGTAACATTCTCGTGTCTATACTTAGATATGCCGCACAATTTGGGAAAAAAAAAAGGGGAATTTGGGGGTGATTGTTAATGAACTTGTATTGAAGAAGAATAGAATTGCCTGAATGGCTAAGAAGACCTGTTGGTTTGAATGGCTTAAGCGACTCTTTTTCTCCCAGGGTAACACAAAATCAGATAAGGTTTGTTCCTTTTAAGAATCTCCTATTTATTTATTTTTTAAAATCAAAGTCTTTGTTTGATGTTTTTTTCTTTCTCTTTTTCTTTTTTTCCCTCCTTCTTGGACTTCTTTCAGAAATCGAAGAGGTGGAGATGGTTTTTCAGGAGGGTTACAGTTAAGCAATGCCCTGCAGTTAGAGCACCAAGTTCAATATTGGTTGAAGCCATCCAGGAACAGAGAAAGCACGCCCTGTCGGTTGCAATGGCAACTGCAGCTGCTGCCGAGGCTGCTGTTACAGCAGCTCATGCCGCGGCCGAGGTTGTTCGGCTCGCGGGTGCATCGCAATCGCATCACTTTATCTACAAAGGCGATCCGCGTTTAGCTGCGATTAAAATTCAAAGTGCTTTCCGGGCATATCTTGTGAGCATCGTTAGTTTAATATGACTATCCATTTTTTGTTTGATTATAATTTTGATGAATTTCTAACCTATGGAATGATGAATATGGCTGTCACATTTATGTCCTACATCTTTTGGATAAAAAAGGTATTTTTATGACTTTTTCTACGTTCACCGGCACATGACATATCAAGTGGTCAGAGTTTTGAATTAGATAAAAAGTTTAGTTTTAAAGTGGTATTGAAGTGGTCCATGTTAGCTTTTGCTCAGATTAGTTTAGGCTTTCTAGCGAGGATCATTATCATGAATACAAAAAATAACCTATTTACTTCAGAAGGAACTTTCAAAGTAAAGTACCGAAACGAAAATAGATTAATGCTCGGTAAAGGGATTCAATGGATAATATATGTCATGTGAAAATATGCATAGTATGTAATTAATCATCGGATTCAAACACGTGGTTTAGTAGTGGTAGTTATCTAAAAATCTACTACTCATTTTTATATATCTAATTATAATTAATAGTTATAGTTTATATATAGTATGTATTATCCTTTGAATTTTTTTTTACACGTTAGGGATATATATATATATATATATAGAGTGTATAACTACCAATCATATTTATATGTCATAATATTGATAATGAATTTTTAAGAAACCATCTATTATCGTTCTATGTATTTGAATTCAGTTGATAATTATGTACCACGTGTATATATATATTATGTATTATCTAGTGATTCCTTTCTCATATTGAGGGGGAAAAAGGTTCTTTTCCAAAAGTTATTAGCAGTCCTCGTTCATCTTGCTATTAAAGTAGTATAATCGGTCTCAACCTGAAAGTATTTTAGCTTGCTTATCAAGCTATAAGTTTGAACATAAGTTTAGTTGGATGGTTATTTCAATTGTCCGCCGTAGTGTACTAGAACCGTCAAGAGCAAGCGACTTTCCATGTTGAGTTTTCGGCTAACCTTCCAGTCATCTACTGTTTGACAGCATGAACTGAATCTATGAAAGACAAGCTTGTCCTGTCAATATTAGTGCTTACCCATGGGCAAGCTATCTTGTTTATTTTCTAATTCGAGCACTGAATAGGCCCGCAAGGCTTTCCGAGCGCTGAGAGCACTGGTAAAGCTCCAAGCTATCGCCCGAGGAAGAGCAGTGAGACGCCAAATAGGAAGAATCAAGCTTTTGCCTACATCAATTGGAAGCTCACAATCAGAATTTTCTCGAAGGAAGATTCCTTATACGGATGAAAGCTATCGTGAAATGAAACAGTTAGAAAACTTCAAAGGAGAGAGTGGAGACAGAGAAATTAAGGTAAACATTATCTTTTCCTCAAGATCTTTTCTAGTTTTTGTATGCAATCACGCATTATATAAATTCACTGATTGCTTGTAGAGCTAAAAATGAGCAACTCTGTCCATTACACAACAAGTGATGTGTTCCTATCCCCAAACCCATCATTGATGAGGCATTATTATTTGTTTCCTCCTAACATGTTTGTTTATGAAATTCATCCTGTTTGTTATGTCTTGCTGAGAACAGCTTGAGTACAATGATCGGAGGAACTGGGATTACAGCACATACTCAAAGGCGGATATTGAAGCCAACTGGTTGAGAAAACAAGAGGGCTTAAGCAAAAGAGAGCGCATGAAGAAATACTCGTATTCACACCGGGTACCTGGAACTGATTTCTTTTAGCCCTATTGCAGCAAAAAATATGTCCGATTATACCTCAAAATGACTTGATTGTAATGTTTGAGAAGTCAGGAAATGAAAAATTTCAATTTCTGCATATTAGATTATATGATTTGTATATGTACAATCTTTCAGGAAGGAAGATATGCTCAAACAATGGAAGAGTTACTGGACAAGGATTGCCCAAGGTGGAGTTGCCGGTTAGAACAGTTTGTTAACTCGGATGCACGAATCGATGACATATCACCTCATATCTCGAAAGCAGACCTCCATAGGGACCTCACTACTGCTGGAACGCATGGATTGACTCTAGATAAGCTAGGAAATACATGGAAGAGAGATCTAGGTGAAGTCCTCAGCACACCTTTTTCTCTTCCAAGAAGATCATTCGGCCATGGAAAACGATTTTCCTTCATAGACGAGGATATCCTTCCAAGTTCACCGGTATTCCCGACATACATGGCAACGACGGAATCTGCCAAGGCAAAAGTCAGGTCGATAAGCATGCCGAAGCAAAGGATGGGACATTTCGAGACGTGCAATCGAAGCCTATCCTCCAAGAGCGGACTCTTGTTTTCACTATCCTACAATGGTGATTCCGCTGGCTTGAGTAGACGGCACAAATCATAAGCGTATTTGGATGAAACTGTGTTGTCGTCAGATTTCACTGGAGGAGGAAGCTTTTTGGTTGTCCTAGAAATTTGCTGTTTTGACCAAATCAAGTTTCCTTGATCCTTTAGTTTTCTTTGTTGTTAGCTTAGCAGGATGAGTGTTTTCTTCCTATTGGTTTTTGAAGAGTATCATGGGAAAACAGTCTTGTAATATAAAGAGAGGTTGGATTTATGAAAGGAATAGTTGGCTTGATGTGGCATTGGATGTTGCCCGAATTTCGTTCGCTAGCATTCTCCGCCAAACACGCTTTTCATTTACGCTGTGATTTTTCATATGTTAAAGCGCTCAAATTTGTCATTGTGATGCTAAATATTTTTCAAACTTTCCGACAGAGTCATGACGTGTGTAAGAAAAGAATCACGATATATAAAGATAGAAAAATACTAATTTGGATTGAGTTTTTACAGATTCAGACTGCCAAAAAAAAAAATACAATTTTGGAGATGAAAGTGACACCTAGTGAAACACTTGGTTACGAGTCTATTGGCATTGTGGAAGGAGAATTTAAAAAATCTTTCTTATTAAAACCAACATTTTATTTAGAAATCCATCCATAAGATCTATAGTAGAATGACATGAACAAGACATTTAACATATTACTAACATTCATTAACACAATATGGCGATCTATGACTAGGGTTTTGGCTATTGGGTTTTGAAAGGATATTCAATGGGTATTAGTGTGTGCATGTAATACAGCTTATATAGTGTAGGGGCGGTTAGTGAACCAACGACAATAAATATGACAGTTATAACTACTAGAGTGATTAGCAACATAACAAAAGAAGGTTATAGTGTGTGATAAAAAAGTAGAGTGTTGTATGTAAGCGGGTGTACATTGGAAAAACTGAGTATGTGAGCATGTGTGTGTACTAAAATATGAAAGCGAATGAATAAGAAAGTGAATGTTTAGTGCATGTTAAAGGATATACGTTACATAAATTTTGATTCTTTCATAATAGTGGTATAAGAGCCTTGTTGGAAGAAATCAAGATTTGTGAAGTTGTGAGTTGTTCTTGGTGATTTACTAATGGCGAGTGGGGTTGGTAATGTAACTACTACACTTCTTGTCTTGGATGGAAAAAATTATGAAAAGTGGTGTATACAAATGTGGGTTCTTTTTGGTTTTCAAGAAGCGTTATAGATCGTTAACAATGGGTTGCAAGAATTGGGCAAGACAACATCTAATACTCAACATGCTACTTATAGAGATACCAAGAAAAAAGATTGCAAAGCCGTTTACTATATTCATGAATGTATAGATGTTGCAAACTTTGAAAAGATTGCAGCGACCAAGACAATTAAAGAGGCTTGTGACATACTTGAGAAATGTTATAAGGGGGTTGACATATTAAAGAAAGTTGTTGTGAAGATAGTATGAATTGTTATAGATGGAGTCAAAGGATAGTGTTAGTGATTATTGTACTCGGGTGATGTCATTAATAAATCAAATGAAATCTAACGGTGAGAATATTATAGAGTTGATGATTGTTGAAAAACTCTATCCTACTTTGACATCAAAATTTGATGACGTAGTTGTTGCTATTAAAGAATCAAAAGAATTATGAGATTTGAAATTTGAAAACTTATAATGTTCTTTAGAAGCTTATGAACAAAGGATGAATGAGAAGAATTCAGAAAGAAATATTGAACAAGCCCTAATGGATTTGAAAGTCCTTTAGAAATAGAGCTAGAGGGCATGGAAGGAGTTTTCAAAGTCAAGGCATGACCAAGAACACTTGAATGAACAATCTCGGTCTGATGCAAACAATACTCAAAGATCTAGTGGATTTTGAGGAAGAGGCACTAAGAGAAAATTTGATAAAAGAAGCATTCAATGCTATAAATGTTAGATATTTGGACACTTTGTTGATGAGTATAGGAATTCCAAAGGAAAACAAAAGATTCAAGAAGATGTAGTTGCATATGCACAAGATGAAGATGGATCGGATCATATGTTGCTAATGGTTAAGGTTGAATATGACAATTCCAATACTAATTCTTGGTACTTGAATACAGGGTGCTTAAACCATATGTCTGGGAATAGAAATTGGTTCGTGAATCTTGATGAATCATGTAAGAGTAGGGTGAAGTTTGCTAACAACAATGTAATGTTGGTTGAAGGATTAGGCAAAATTATTATTAAACAGAAGAATGGCTAACTCATACATTTCAGATGTCCTATATGTGCTCCAAATGAAGAATAATCTATTAAGTGAGTATCAAAGTCTTGTTGCATTGGTTGATAACAAGAATTAGCTGTGGCATATGCAGTTTGGGCATCTCAACTTTAGAAGTCTTTGTGAGTTGAAGATTAAGGATATGATAGTTGGTCTTCCCCAAATTACGACTTAAGAGCAAGTGTGTGAAGAGTGCCTTTTGAGTAAACAAATGAGGGATTGATTTAAGCGAGAAACATCTCCAAGAACTTCGAATTTACTCAAAGTTATGTACTCTGATATGTATGGACCTATTGACTCTCCTTCTCTTAGAGGTAATCGATATTTTATTACGTTTATTGATGATTTTAGTAGGAAATTGTGGATTTACTTAATTCAAAATAAGAGTGAAGCTTTTGAAATTTTTAAGAAATTCAGAGCTTTGGTTGAAAAAAAAAGTGGTAAGACAATTAAAACCTTGCAAACTGATGGAGGAGGAGAGTATACTTCAAATGAGTTTAGGAGATTTTATAAAGACAATGGAGTTGTGCGTGAGGTGATAGAACCTTATACACTACAACATAACGGTGTGGTTGAGTGAAGGAATATAACCTTAATGAAAAGGGCGCATAGTATGTTAAGTACAAAGAAAATGCTTAAGAATTTTTGGGGAAAGCGATTGCCACAACAGCCTCTATTATCAATAGATGTCCTACTAAGAAACTTGTTAATAAAACTCTAGAAGAAGTGTAGTTGGATAATAAATTGTGTGTTCAGCATTTAAAGATATTTGGAAGAGTATGTTTTAGTCATAAGGCAAATGAAAAGAGAAAGAAATTAGATGATAAAATTGTGCATGTTATCTTGCTTGGTTATCATCCTACTGGTGCTTACAAGTTGTATAATCTTATTATGAAGAATCTGTTCATAAGCAGAGATGTTGTCTTTGATGAGGGGAAGACGTGGTAGTGGGATAGTGATATTTCGGGCAGTTCAAAATAGTTAGAGGATATACATGTTTTGAGTGAAGAAGAAATGATGAATGAACCTTCATCTGATTGGACTAAAGGAAATGTTGAACAAGATCAACAGTTAGTATAGAGGCACTAGAGGAATAGGTAGAGACTAAGGGGATTAGATGATTATGAAGTGCTTTCAGATAACATGATCACATCATAGGGTGATTTGGTGCATATGGCATATGGCATTGTTTGTAGATATTGAGCCAATCACATTTGAACAAACTATGGAAGATCCTAAGTGGATTGCTGCTATAGAGGAAGAATTATTGTCTACTAAGAAAAATCTGACATGGGACTTGGTAGAGTTACCGAGCAATAGGAAACCCATTGATATGAAGTGCATCTATAAGGTGATACTAAATATGCGAAGGATATTCTGAAAAGGTTTGGAATGGTAGATTTCAATCCAGTTTCAACACTAGTTGAACCAAATGTTAGGCTTATGAGAAGTGAAGTAGGGAAGTTAGCAGATGCAACATTGTTTAAACAAATGATTAAGTTTATAAGGTTTCTGTGTAATAGCAAGCTAGATATTACAACTGTTTTAGGATTAATTAGTAGATTTATGGAACAACCAAAGGAATCTCATATGTTAGTTGTAAAGAGTACTTCGATATGTCAAGGGTACTTTAGATTATGGAGTATTGCTTCAAATGGGGAACAACAATAGAGCAGTTAGTGTTGTTGGGTTTTTTGATTCAGACTGGTGTGCTAATAACGTAGACAGGAAAAGTACGACTAGATATCTGTTTAAGTGTTATAATTCTCCTTTTAGTGGAGCTCAAGGAAGCAATAGGTGGTTGCATTATCCTCTTGTGAGGTTGAGTACATAGCAGCCTCTATTGCTGTGTGTGAAGCAATGTGGCTCACAACATTGTTTAATCAGATGAAAGTGAATATTGAAAGTCCTTTGGAGTTGAGAATTGATAATAAATTTGCAATAAACCTAGCTCATCATCCTACTATCCATGGTCAAAGTAAACATATTGAAACTAAATTTCACTACCTAAGAGACCAAGTGAATCAAGGAAAGCTAAGATTGATGTTCTGCAATACTGGGGATAGTAACTTGACATTTTAACGAAGCTATTGAAGACTGAAAAGTTTGAACAGTTGAGGGCACTCATTAGGATGAGATCACTTTGTGAATGTTGATACAATTTGTATTAAGGGTGTGTATTAGTGTATGTGTGTGTGTGTAATACTGCTTATATAGTGCAGGGGCGGGTAGTGAACCAATGATTATAAATATGATAGTTAGAACTACCAAAGTGATTAGCAACATAACAAAAGAAGAGTGTAATATATGATAAAAAAGTAGAGTGTTGTATGTGAGTGAGTGTCTAGTGAAAAAATAGAGTGTGTGAGCATGTATGTGTATTGAAATGTGGAAGTGAATCAATAAGAAAGTGAATGTTTAGTGCATGTTAAAGATTATACATTACATAAATTCTGATTCATTCATAACAATGGGAAGATACTATCGAGACATTGATAGGAATCATTTCCAATAACTTAGATCAAGCTTATATAGAAAGGTGTCTAAGGTTTGTATGCTACAAAAAATATAATGCGTATATATATATATATATATATATATATATACCAAACTACTTCTACCTAGCATATATATATATATGCTAGGTAGAAGTAGTTTGGTTACAATAAAGCAGAAATAGAGATTCAATAAAGAAAAGAAAATATAAGATCAATCAAACTTTGATTTGTAAGGATGTTCATAATGAAAATAAAAAAAAAGAAAAACAAATTATTATAGCAAGATAACCAGAAATCATCAGTCTCTTATTATAAGAATAAGTTACAAACTATTGACTTTACTAGCAATTGCCAAAACTTTCATGGACCCTTGTTCTCAATGTACTCTCTTAATTAGCAATTAACTAAAGACATAATGCAATAAAAGACATGCCACCATTGTTGCCACCATTAACCTCAGACTAATTATTGCCTTGGCTTTAGCTTTTAACCACCATATTGTTGACCTTGCCTTACTAGATTTACTTTTATATGGTTTGCTATGATACCGACTTGGAGGGATTAGTAGGTCATGCTAGCTACCTCATATAATTTCAAGACATGAACTAAAAAACTAACTCAATTGACAATATTTCCTTGTTATACTAGATTAAAAAAGACCATCACCATTACCGTGGTCAACCTCCCTAAACCTAATTAAGGATTATTTGTAGTTCTTTTCTTTGTTTTTTCTTTTTTTAAATTTTAAGGGTGGTGTTGCTACTCATCATAGGTTATGCCAACCACTACTATTGGTAGTTTACACTTTCCAATAGAGGTTTAGTCATGTTTCCCATCATCATCAAGCTTTAGGGTGATTGAAAATGGGGCCTTAAGGTTTTTCGCTCATTTTTTTTCCCTTTTCCCTTTTTTAAATTTTAATATATTTTAATTTTAATTTATTTTATTAAATTATTCAATCAAATTTATTTAGTAAATTTGTTTTGTTAATTTAATTATTATGACCAATCGGTACATGATCCATGACTAATATTAGTAGATAATGATGAAACACAATGATGTATGTACTTATTAAAAAGAAAAATGTAGGTGAAAAGTTTACAAAAGAGTCGAAATACATGTCATATTTTTATAATTTTTCAATAAAGGAAATAATTGAGAACTAAAACTAACACAATATGAAACTATTATGTACTAAATAGCATATGAGAGTTTATTATGGCCTTAGACTAAGGTCGTTATACACTACTACCTCATGAAGGTCAAACATGTTCTATGCATGTTATCTTCTATAGGACACTAGGTTCCATTGTCCTAGAAAAAAGATCTAATGGTATTAATACATTATGTTTTCACGCATCAAAATTTAATAGGTGTTTACAAGTCATTCATCGATTCACATAACATGCTAGTAAATTGAAGTCTTTCTCATTGTCTTGGTCATAGAAAGTGAACAAGATAAGGGTTAAACTGTTATAATTTATGCACAATGTACCAAGAAATTTTTTGATGTATATATGAATATTATTAATAAAAGACAAGTATTTATTGTACATGCATATTTTTAAGCTTGTATATATTTTACAATAAAATCTCATAAATAATTAGGGTATATATAAAATAATAATAATTGTGTATTATCAGTCATATTTCATGATATTATATTATTTAAAAATTGTTCTTTGTCGAATAAATATCTAAAGTAGACATAGATATTTAAATCACCACAGTGTATAACTAAGGTAATGAAAGATATACAAATTATACAAGTGGGTGCTGAAAGTTAAGTAGGTATATTGGACACGACTTACAAATAGAGGATACCACATTTTTAATGTTATTTGTCCCTTTTCTATATAAACAAGTATAAATAATCTGTAAACTTGAGACCTTTATATATCCTAAATATGGAATGTTATGTTTTGGTGCCATTAAATGTACTATTGATTTAGATTGTACATAATATGGTTATTGGGCATGACATGAAATATAAAAAGGATAGTGATGAATCAAAATAAAATTCATCACTCTCTTATATTCAGAAATCAACATCAATGGTTGCTTAGTTGGAATAATAGTGACTTATAAGCTAATGGTCACCATAAGTTTTATTGAGTTTAATTTATCTTAAAAACTAAGTAAAACGATTAAATATTGATGACACCAATTGTTTAATTAGGATATTAATTGATAAAGAGATTTAATTATGTAATAATTGGTTCATCATGGTTTTTGGTTCACAACCTTTCTATTACGTTGGGTGGCTAAAAAATTATTATTAGACAATTACCTTGATCTGTGTTTAGATTGACACCACCTTCGTATGTAGAAACCTAAAAACCTTGCATACAATAATACGGTTAATAAGAACGAGTAATATAATATTTATTTCGAGACTAAGAATTAATTAGTCTGAAATAATAGTGGAAGTTTTTCTAAATAATCATCAAATGCTTGGAATAAGACAAAGAAAAGACAATATGTTAGTAATTGTTTTTCCATTGGTAAAAGAATACACAATTTTTTTTCCCTTAAAGTTAGATGTCTATCTAAATTCCATTACAGTACGCTTTCAATATTAAATTAATAATAATGTGGAAAGGGACTGACATTGTGTAAATGTTTTTAAATGAGGATATTATGTCGAGGGAAAAGTCTCTTATTGGACTCATTTTTGGTCAACAGAAAGATATATGGAAAACATTGTCTTGTACGAAAGTTAGAGTATGAAAGAAAAATTTTCTTGCATACGAGAAAATTATCACTTTATACAATAAGTTTTGTTTCCAAAATTTTTCTAATCTAAGTGATCAAGTAGTCTAAAGATTTAGAGTATTGATGTGATTGTGTGTGTAGATATTGCTAGAGGGTTTATATTTGGAGTTCTTTTGGTGAACACAGTTGACGAAAGATATAGCAACATTCAGATCGCACTTGAACTCCATTCCTAAGAGGAGATGGTATTTTCTTTACTAAAAAGTATTATCCAATAAACTTTTATTATTTATTTAATATATTTTATATGTTATACATAGATTTTAGGATAAATTTTATAGAATTTTGAAAATCTATTGCATTTATTTGATCTACAAAATTTAATGGTGGTATTGGAGCTTCTTATGTATGCATAAAATATTAATATTAGCCTAGATTAATCCATGGTGATTGCTCATAATCTTGATGGGATTTTTTTAGCATGTTTTCAATTTATGGATTTATTTTGAAACATGGCCAATAATTATTTCTTAATGAAATTTGATAGTAAAGAAAGGTGTTTTACAATCAGTCGAATGTTAGAGTTTTTCCTTAAAATTATTTATGAAATTCTATCATGTTAATGGTTTTATATTTTCTTGCATAAACTTTTGTCTTTTGATCCATTAATATCCTTTTCTTCCTTTGGAAGGTTACATTCTTTATAACATATACCTATATACATATATATAGAGGACTTTATTGATGTCTATTGTCTTATGTTGTTTGCAATGTCATCTAAATTATTAAAGTAGCATGAGAATATATCTGCAAGAAAGATTTATTCTCATTTGCAAGAGTTATTCTAAGAGAGTGCAAGGGTTGAGCGGTACAATATGTCTCGGAACCTATTTTACTATTAGATGGCTGATGGGAGTGAAGTTAAGCCCATGTACTAAAGATGATAGGGTACATAGAGAGGCTTAAGTTAGAGGATAACCTGGCCATCGACCTAATATTAGCTTCTTTATAAGATTCCTTCTCCTAGTTTGTCATGAATTACAACATGAATAGTATGGAAATGTCTTTAACAAACTTACTTGCTATATTGAGGATACTTGAAAAGGACATGAAGTTCACATCAAAGGTCCCTCAAGAAGCTCTCTTGATTGGGAAAGGCTAGTGGAGCTAACAATTCTAAGGCTAACCAAGTAAAGAAAGGTGAGTAATCTAAGCTCAAGAAGGGGCAGCAAAAGCCCAATTCTAATGAGACGGAAGTAATATGTTTCCATTGTGACAAGAAGGGCCATTGGAAGGAGAATTGTATTTAGTTCAGGAAGAAGATGTCAAGTGAGGGTAACATCTCAAGTATCTTCATGATTGAATGCAATTTTTCTGTTTCTTCTACATGGGTCATAGAGACAAGATGTGATTCTCATCTTTGTGTTGACTTGTAAGGTCTAAATGAGAGTGGGAAGTTGTCTAAGGAGAAGTGGACCTTCGAGTAGCTAATGGAGCAAGAGTTACTGCTATAGTTATAGGAACTTATACCATTTCTTTACCTAGTGGACTTGTATTATAATTAGAGAATTGCTATTATGTTCCTATTTTCACCAAGAACTTATTTCAGTATCATGTTTAGATGTCAAGGGATTTGTTTTTGAGTTTAAAAATAAAAATTATTCATTTTATATGAATGGAATGTTTTATGGTGATGGAGCATTAGTTAATGGTCTTTATATTCTTAATACTATTGAATTTGTTCATTGCATTGAGACTAACAAATAGAAGACACGTGATTTAAGTTTAACTTACTTATGGCATTGTAGACTTGGCCATGCGAACGAGAAATGCTTAGTTAAACTTCAATTTGAAGGGTATTTGGATTCATTTGATATTAAATCCATAGGTACCTACAAAGCATGTTTACAAGGAAAAATGGCTAAGAAGCCTTTTACTAAGAAAGGTAAAAGTGATGTATATGGGATATTATCAACTCAAGCTAGAGATAGATTTTCTTACTTTATGACTTTTGTTGATGAACTAACTAGACATGGATATATCTACTTGATGAGGCATAAGTTAGAAACTTTTAAGAAATCCAAAGAATTTAAAAGTGAAGTAGAAAATCAACTTGATAAGAAGATAAAAACACATCGAAATGATAAAGATGGAGAATTTCTTAGCTAAGAGTTTGTTGACTACCTAAAAGAGTGTAGAGTAATTTCACAATTCGTACCTCTTGGAACACCAGAGTGGAATGGTGTTTTAGAAAGGAGGAACTACACCTTAATGGATATGGTTAGTTAATGATGAGTCATGTGAGCCTTTCTTTAATGTTTTGAGGTTATGCCTTAGAAACAACGATATATACATTCAACATGTTCCAACTAAGGCAATCGATAAGATACCATATGAGTTGTGGTTTAAGAAGAAACCCAGTTTCTTTTATCTTAACATTTGGTATTGTGATGCTAGCGTGAAAAGTGAATTCTTTGATAAGATTGTAGCAAAATCTATTAAATGTACATATATAGAATATCCCAAAGAAATTAAGGAATACTGCTTTTACCTTCCAAGTGGGTATAAAGTGTTTATTACTCGTATGCTACATTTTTAGAGAGAGAGTTTATCTCTAAAGAAAGTAGTAAGAGTAGAGTAGATCTTGAAGAAATTCATGATTTCACAAATGAGTTGGAACATTAGCAATTGGATATGGAACAAACTTTATTAGTTCTTGTGATGCTACAACTAGAGATTGCTCTTGAAATGTAAGAACTACCTGGATAAATAAGAGTACATTGAGAACTTAAAAGGTTAAATTTAACATAGAAAATCAAGAAGATTTACTACTCATTGAGAATAATGAGCCATTGGCATACGAAGAAGCAATTACTTCACTAGACTCTAAGAGATGGCTGGAAGCTATGAGTTTTAAGATGGACTCCATGTACACCAACCGAGTATGAGATTTGGTAGATGTAATAGTTGAGGTAAGACCTATAGGGTGCAAGTTTATTTGGATCTTGCTTGTAACAGCTTACAAGGATTATGAGATTTGGAAAATAGATGTTAAAACAACTTTCTTAAATGAAAAGTTAAATGAGGAAGTGTACATGGTACAACCTCTTGGTTTTGTAGCACCCAAGAATGCAAATAAAATCTGCAAGCTGAAGAGGTCCATCTATGGACTAAAGCAAGCTTCTTAGAGTTGAAATTTGAGATTCGATGAGATAGTCAAGGAATTTGACTATTTTAAGAATCTAAAAGAACTTTATATTTACAAGAAGGTAAGTGGGAGTACGATCGTCCTTCTAATGGGAAATGATATACCTATCTTAGAGTCTATTTAAGCTTGGATAGGTAAATGCTTCTCTATGAAAGACTTAAGAGAAGTAGTCTAAATCTTAGGAATTAAGATATACCGAAATAGGTCTAAGAGATTGTTTGGATTAAGTCAAAGCATGTACATTGACAAGGTATTGAATAGATTCTATATGTAAAATTCTAAGAGAAGTTTTTTGCCTATGTCACATGGTGTGAAACTTTCTAAAGCAATGTGTCTAAAAGCATAAGCAGAGAAGGATAAAATGGACAGAATACCATATGCTTCAATAATTGGGTCCATAATGTATGTCATGATATGTATGTGGCCTCTACTTAGGCTTGGGAGTCTACTTAGACTTGGATAAGTAAATGCTTCTCTATGAAAGACATAGAAGAAGTAGCCTATATCTTAGGAATTAAGATATATCAAGGTAGGTTTAAGAGACTATTTAGACTAAGTCAAAGCACGTATATTGACAAGGTATTGAATAGATTCCATATGTAAAATTCAAAGAGAAGTTTTTTGCCTATATCACATGGTGTACATCTCTCTAAGGCAATGTATCTAAAAGCATAAGCAGAGAAGGATAAAATGAATAGAGTACTATATGCTTTGGTAATTGGGTCCATAATGTATATCATGATTTGCATGCGGCTAAACATCTCTTATGCTGTAAGCATGATGAGCAGATATCGGGCCAACTTAGGTGAAGGTCACTAGGTTGCTATTAAGACCATTCTTAAGTATATGAGAAGAATAAAGGATTTGTTCTTGGTTTATGAAGGAGATGAGGAACTAATAATCAGAGGATATACTGATGTTAGCTTCCAAATAGATAGGATGATCTGAAGTCATAGTAAGGTTATGTGTCTTGCTTGAATAGTAGAGCTATTTGTTAGAGGAGTTACATACAAGAGACAATAGCAGATTCTATAGCAGAGTTCGAGTACATTGTGGCTTTTGAAGCAGTTAAAGAAGCCATTTGGATTAGAAATTTCATTTTTAAGTTAGGAGTGGTTCTAAGTATTGTTGATTATGTTCTACTGTATTGTAATGATAATATAACTGTAACTTAGTCTAAGGAACTAAAGTCTTATCAAAGGTCTAAACATGTGCATAAGACTTTCACATCCTTAGAGAGATAGTTCAAAAGGGTGATGCATTGGTTTGTCGAGTAACAATGAATGAAAATATTGCAAATCCACCCACAAAGGCCATACTTTAGTAGAAACATGACATCTATGTAAGGGGCTTAGGACTTAAAGTCTGTAGTACTTGGCAATAATGCAAGTGGGAGTATTATAATTTGTACATAATGTGCTAAGATATTTTTTTTGATGTACTCATGAATATTAATAATAAAAGGTAAGTATTTATTATACATGTTTACTTTTTTGCTCGTATATATTTTACAATAAAGTTCTATAGATAATTAGGGCATGTATGGAATAATAATAATGGTGTATTATCTGTAGGATATGATGACATCATATTATCTAAAAGTTGTTCTTGGTTGGATAAATATTTAGAGGGAATGTAAATATTTAGACCAATGCGTTGTATAACTAAAATCATTTTCACTAAACCAAGAGAAAGATAATTAAGTTATACAAGTGAGTGCCGAAAGTTAATTAGGTACATTGGACATGACCCATAAATAAATGATACTATATATTTAATGTCATTGGTTCCTCTTCTATATGAATGAGCATAAGTAATCCATAGACTTGAGATTTTTATATATCTTATATACGAAATATTGTGATTTGATGCAGTTAAACACGGTCTTTGTTTAGATTATACATAACATGATTATTGTGTATAACATGAAATATAGAGAGAATAGTAATGAGTCAAAATAAAATTCATCACTTTCTTAGATTAGGGAGTCAATATCTAAGGTTGTATAAGCCCTAGTTATTACAAGTTTTATTGATTTTAATTTATCTTTGAAACTAAGTAAAATGATTAAACATTGATGACATTGCATACTATTGTGTAATTAGGATATCAATTTATGAAGAGATTTAATTATACAATAATCAGTTGATAGTGGTTTTTGGTTTACAACCTTTTTATTACATTGGTGGCAAAAAAATTAATGCTATATGATTGCTTTGGTTTGTGTTTAGATTGACACTAACTTTATATATATATACCTAGAGGGTCACACATAATAACACGGTTAACGAGAATGTGATATTTAATATAATATTTATTTGAGGACTAAGAATTAGTTGGTCAGAAATAAAAGTGGAAGTTTTTCTAAATAATCATCAAATGCTTGGAATAAGACAAAGAAAAGGCAATATATTAATAATTGTTTTTTCGTAGGTAAAACAATAATGGCCCATTCACTTCACTGAATGGAATTTAGGAAGAATGTAATTGGAATTCCTCAGTAATGTAATAAGGGTCCAATATCGATTGCTTTGTTTAGTTAGATTTATAAGTAACTTAAGAATAGTTCGTAATAGAATATTAATAACTAAATTATCCTTGGTCCATTTTCTTTCTTAACCAGCTCTAAAGTAATAGGTGATGGTACTAGCGATGGTCGGTGGTGGCAGCTTTGGGTTGGTAGTAGCAGTGGCATGGCAATGGCAATGGCGGTGGTAGTGGCAATGGCATGGTGACAGCAGTTGTTGTTGGTAGTTAGTAGCAATGGTGGTTGGTGCCAATAGTGGTGGTGGTAGCATTGGCGGTGGTGGCGCCGATAGAGGTGGGGGTGGTGGTGGTGGCGGTGGCGACGGTGGTAGTCGTAGCAGTCAATGGTGGTGGTGATGGTGTTGATAATCATTAAATTGGGATAAGGTTATTTTTTATAAAAATATAAAATTTTCTTTGGTTGAAGTAAGTAATCTCTATTATTTGATTTTAAGTAATAGGGATTCATGCGTAATTGTGATTCGGTGAGATAAGACAAAATAAACGCCGTAATAAGGAATAAGGGAGGAATATAATTCTAATTCCTCTCAAGTGAACGAGTCATAAATAATTTTTTGTTTTCTAAAGCTTAATGTCTATCCAAATTCCATTACAGTATGTTGTCAATATAAAATTGATAATAATGTGGAAAGGGATAGACATTATGTAAATGCTTTTAAATGAGGATGTTACATTGAAGGAAAACTATTATTAGACTTGTTTTTGGCCAACGGAAAGATATATAGAAAACATTGTCTGGTCCAAAACATGGAGTTTGTGCATTTAGCGTTAATTTTGTGACCGTTTACATGGATACCAATAGAAGAACAGTATTTGAAGTTTTTATGGTAAATAAAGTTGACAAAAGATATAGCCATGTTAGGATTGCACTTGAATTCCATCTTTAAGATGAGACAGTATTTTCTTTACTAGAAAGGTATCATCCAATAAACTTGTGTTATTAATTTAAATTATTTTACATGTTACATAAGGATCCACTGATAGATTTTATAGAATTTTAAAAATCTGTTGCGTTTATTTGATCCATAAAATCTAACACAAACCTGATTTTATTTTATTTTCCCTAAAAATTAAGTAAATAGAAATGAAATGAAAAGAAACACTACTTCCTTGAGTCAAACCCCTAACCTCTTAGATGTAACTCTTAGACTTAACCATCATATCAAAAGGCCTATTATAATATGGTTTGGAATTAAATTTTATTTAATTTTAATAGGTATGCTATAAACTAAATGACCCCTAAAGGGATTTAAACTAAAGAGTTCTTTTAAGCATACTAGCTTATTAAATTAAAGTCTAAAATGTAATTTACAAGATGTTTTCTTTTGAAAAGCAGCTTATTGACAAGGCACTTTGGGTAGGGACCTCTTAGGCCCAACTAGATCCACCAAGCCTTACCTCTTTAGACTCGCCTTCGTAGGCCTCAGGCTTAGCCCTTAGTAGCCCAAGCCTATGAAGAATTGTAATGGTTATAAACTACAAGATAAGGATAAAACAACCACGTCTTAAATATTAGGGACATATCAGATACGACAGCTCTACTCTCCTACACTTGTAGGATAAAATCTCTTCTACCAACTGATCTTTAATGGCCGACTCCATTCTGCTATAAATACCAAGCATCTATCCAATGGTAGCATTCTCTATAAACTCGGCATTCTAAGCTTGTGCACTTAGTATTCTATTATACACAAAGCTTATTGCTGACATAAGTATCGGAGTAATCACGTTGGATAACCCCCTAGCATCCCTTCACTGTGCATTGTCTTGCATGTCTAGTATGTATAGACTTTAATCAACTACTAGCAAAAACTGAGGAACGATATTTACTGTGCATTATCTTACAGGCCTAGTATGTGCAGACCTTAATTAACTACTGGCAAGAACTGAAGAATGACATTTGGCACTATTTATAGGAATTGAGAATTCTTACACCTGAAATCCTAAACACACTAAACACATAACTGACATTAAGCCTTTCTACATCATGTGTTAATGCGATGAGCATGGAAATCAACAACTGTTGAACAACCAACCTAAGGGCAACTAGCGCCTCCTATGAGCTGTGCTGGAAGAATGCCTGGAGCATGCAAAGAACTTGGTTGAGCAGTATGTTGAGTAGAACAGGGAGCTTCGAGCTCACTTGGAAGAAGTAAAGTGTCACAGTGAATAGACTCACCACCCTGAAGCTTCAGATGCCTACACTGGGTGGGACAACATCCAATAGCAGCAGCAGTTGTAGAATGAAAGGAATTAGCAACTCAATCTACTGCTGCAATAGCAGCTAGCAAGGTTAGTGGCTACTCACGACTGAGCTTTGGCTAGCAATGAGTAGGGAGCCGACTTACAGGGAGATTAGGCTCATTCAGCCGTATGATGAGCTCACTTAGCGGACGACGCTGACTTAATTGAGCTCCGTATGATGGTAAGGCGGCTCTCTGAGCAGCAAGGGAGCAAGCTTACTGGTGACATCGTGCTGGTCGCTAGCAACAAGACCCCCTTCACTAAGGGTGTCCAGGACGAAGTACTGTCCCTTTACGGAAAACTTCCATCCTTAGACCAGTATGATTGCATGGGCGACCTCGATAACCATCTCCTCCACTTTCGTACCCTCATGAACCTTCACGGTCATGGAGATGCCATTCTATGTAAAGCCTTCCCAGACATGCTAAGGAAGGCAGCATTGATGTGGTTCAACCACCTCCCTGACAATTCGATCAACTCATTCGATGAGCTAACCAGGAAGTTCAACCTCCATTTTAGGGCTAGTAAGCCCCCATTTAAGGATACATTGTCCTTGTACCTAGTAAGGCAGGGTGATGGTGAGTCCCTGTACGACTATGTGGCTTGGTTCAATAACGCAGTGGTTGAGATCCCTCAGTTGGATAAGGGAGTCATTGTTCATGTTACATAGCTTGGCATTAGACCCTGGGGAGATTTCTTTTGATTGCTTACGAAGAGCAAGCCAAAGACCTTGGCCGACTTTTAGAGCAAAGCCTAAAAGTACATTGACCAGAAAGATAATGTTTGTGCTAGATGCAATGCCGACCAATAAAGGTTGGATGGAAAGCAAGACAAGGAGAAAGTATCCATTAAAGATCGCCTCGGTGGAAGGATGCCGAGCAAGCCAGAGGGGGAAAGCTTTGGGAAGAAGAAATGCTAAGAAAAACGCGACCCTCTCCCTCTTCCCATTTATAGCCAATATACGCCGCTGAATAGACCCATAGCCCAGGTCTATTTCAAAGTGTAGCACCGAAACTTGTTATAGAGGCTGTAGGAAATGTGGGGAAACGTAATTGCTGAAACTTCGATAAATACTATCAGTTTTATGACGATTACAACCATACAACTGAAGAGTGCTTCCAATTGAAGAATGCCGTCGAATACGCCATTCAACGTGGCTTCTTCAATGAATACGTAGCACATTACCAGAATGACGACCTTTCCGATGATGACACTAATAGGGCACCTCGGAGGTGATGGATCGAGGACACCCAAGCGGAGTAGAATAACGACAGTTGCAATGATCGTGCCCCTAATGGCATCATAAATGTAATATGGGGGGTCCGCACCCTAGGAGTTGACCGAGCACTGACAGCTTGATTAATGCCCAATTAGAGGTGCTGGTAGTTAGGGAGAAGAAATAAAAGTTAGACACTTCCATTTTCTTCTTTGATGCTGACCTTGAAGGGGTCGACACTCCCCACTAAGATGCCCTGGTGATTGGGGTGTGGATCTCAAAATTTGAGGTCCTGAAGATCATGGTAGACACTGGTAACTTTATTGATATACTTTTCCTCCATACATATGATAGGATGAGGAAGAAGTTGCTAGTAAAAATGAAGCCATATCACCACAATCTGATCGGCTTCAATGGTAATACGGTCTGAGCCAAGGGCATCGTCACGCTGGGTATGGAACTTGGGGATGACGACCATGTAGCATAATGACTCGTAGAGTTCGTTGTCATTAATTGTCCCTCCCCTTATAATGCACTCTTGGGAAGACTAAGCCTAAACGTATTTGGGATGATCATATCCTCCTTGCATTTGAAGGCCAAATTCTTGATGCCTACAGGGGTGGGAGTATGTAGGTGTAATCAGAAGCTCTTACAAGAGCTATATGTTAAGGCGACTAAAGGTGATGATGCTTTTACCTTAGAGATGGGCCTACAGGAGAGACCGGTTGAGAGGGGTGAACTTGGAGAAAAAATTGAAGATGTCTAGATTGGCGACTCTCTCGACAAAACAACAAAAGTCAGGATTGAGACCCCATCCGAAGTGAAGGATGAAATCATTGCCCTTTTATGGTCAAATTTGGATAGGTTCACTTGGTTACCTTAAGGTAACTTCAGTAAGGGGAAACACCCCTTACACAGAGGAACTTTCATGAACCGGGTAGGTTGGAACGCTATTGACTTGACCCCCTTAGGGTAACCTCAGTAGAGGAAAACACCCCTTGCACAAAGGAACTCTCATAAACTGGGTAGGTCAGAACGCCACTAACTAGACCCCCTCAGGGTAACCTCAGCAAGGGGAAACACCCCTTGCATAGAGGAACTCTTACTAATTGGGCAGGCCAGAATGCCATTGACATGACCCTCTTAGGATAACCTCGATAAGGGGAAACACTCCTTGCACAGAGGAACTCTCTCAACAAAACCTTGACCAAGGGTCCACAAAATTTACAGAGAATAGCGAAAGACTTGAAAAAATTTATTTATTTATTGTACACTTTTATTTACAAAGCAAAGGCTAGCATCTCAGCCCTAACTACATAAAAAAAAAATTACAAAACCCCGCTATCGCTTGGGATCAGCTAGCTCAGGTAACTTTGAAAAATCCAAGGCATTAATCTGCTCCGAGTACTGATTCGTAGACACTTCTGCCGCAGGGGAGCAATAAACATGCGAATCAGGAGTCGTTGGACCCCCTATGAGCAGAACTTCCCTAAGGACGGCTTCTAAGGCATCCTCTTACTGAGTTGCCAAAGCAGGGTCGGATGTAGAAGCACCCTCCCCTCTGGCTTGGGCTTCGTTCTTCTTGATGAACGTAGGGGAGTCTAGAAAATTGAGGAAGCTCAGTTCTAGATTTAGATAATGGGAGAGGATTTCTCCTTTGGTGAAGTGGGCAGAATTAGTAGATAGGTCCTCCAGCTCCTCTAGCCACTCTTTGGTGGCCCTATAGTCGACAACCGCCTTCCTTATGGTAGCATCGCTCAGGACTTCCTCATTCTCCATCTTGGAGATGATCTCTTCCATCTCTAAAACCCTACCCTATAGCTCCTTAACTTGTTGCTCTAGAGTGGCCTTCGAGCTGGCTAGCTCGAACAATGTGGCCTCAACGCCCTTACATTCAGATGCCTTCATCGCCAGCTCGACTTTCAGCCTGGCCATGGAAGCCTTAAGCTTAGCATTTTCCTTTTCGATTTGGACCTTAGCTGTGCCCTCTTCCTCCAGTCGTTACGAGAGACGAGCTTTCATCTTCTGCTCATTTTCTAGTTGAGCCTTTAGTTCCGTGACCTTCCAAGCATCCTTCTCTACTCTGCCCCTCTTCTACTCTGTATGCTTGAGCCTCGCCTGAAGCCCTGCCACTTGCATAACAGAGCTACGGAGGTGCTTGTTAACTCGACCAAATTTTCTTAAGTACCTCTTGCTAGAAGTCTTTACCTTTAGCAAGCACTTCTTCTGTCGATGTAACTCCCCTTATAACCTAGTTACCTCTTTTTGGGTGGTATTGGACTTGGTCAGCTTGAGGAGCACTTGGCCGTGATACTGCAAAATGAAAATAAAATGCACAATTTAGTACCAGATGCCAAAATATAACAACACAATAGCATGGAAGATCTACCTGCTGTATTAGGGTACTTAAGTGGCCTGCGGTTTGTATGGGGTTACCTGCACCCTCTTGGAAGATCTTTTCTAGCATAGCCCAGTCATTAAGGGTGTAAGACCCCATTGAAGCCTGGTAATTGAGGGTCTGGTGCTGCAGCGTCAAGTTGCCAGCATGGACCTCTCACTTTGGTTGCAGGATCTTTCCCCAGGCCCTCTTCATCTCCATCTTAGGGGCCCCCCTCTTTAGCGCCTCGTATAAGGAAGTGTATGGTGCTTCTATAAATGAGTTTAGCCTTAGCCCCATCTTTCGAAAGTTGTTGAGGACGTCTAAAAACTTGTCCCCAACATTATCTACGCTTTGGAAGGGATGAGCTAGGGGCCACTCATTCCATTTCCCCTTGGCTAAAGGATCCCTTGCCAGGGGCTTCTACCTCTTCGCTCCTAGACCTGGCTCCCCAGGTACCTTAGGAGCCTTGCCCCTATCTCTCGTGGTTGTAGGTAAAGCGGCTATCTTCTCGGTTCCTTCCCCAGTTGCTCTCAAAGGGGAAACCATCTATATACCGGGCCCTTCTGCATCAAAACCTTCGTCCCCCACGAGGATGGGCTTAAATGAGTGGATAGCAAGAATAGGTAGAGCTATGCTCAAAGGCGTTACGGCCGTTGACTTATCTTGGATGACTAGTGGAATCCCTTGAGGCATAGACTTCGACCATGTTTTGTTGCTCTCTTCAGGGCCTTGCTTCAGCCTTGTTGCCTTCCTCGTCAGCTGACCTGCCTTTGATCGCGCTTGGCATTGGCTCATCAGATTGTCTACAGATGGATGAGACACCCTCAGAGCCAAGCTCTTGCCTGCAGGAAGACTGATCTAAAGGTTAGAAGAAGAAAACAAGGACAAATCAAAGGAAACTACCATTACCATTTGTAAAACTTAGCTGTGATTAGCATGACCAAGGTAGTCTCCTACAGGCGTTGGACGAAGCATCCCGACACTAGCACAACAAACAGGCGCATAGGAATGAACCAGTACCTTCAACCTACTTCTCTGCTACGGCTTTCTTCATGCTTAGGAGGAGCTCGGAGATCGGGCACTGGAAATACTTTTCTATGGTCTCCACAGCGTTGATCTCTTGGCCCCCTCTCAACTTCATGAAGGACAAGATCTCTTGGACCACCTCGGTGTCGCTTGGACTGCCTTGGTGTTGATTGGACCAAGCCTCTTCTGACCTCTAATACGGACCATTCTGGTCCACTGGGTTCAGAAGGTGGCCTCTTTGGGCAGCTCCACCACCTTGTATTCATCCTACCAGCCTTTGAACTAGTTGATAAGGTTACGGAACAGTTTCTTTCCTAAGTGCGGCTAGAGGTAAGGCTACCTCCTAATGCTCTTCTACATGTAAAAGTAGTAGAAGAGCTCAGGAGTTACCCTTATCACCAGGTATTCATAGAGCGCTTGAAACGCCTTCAATACCTTCCACCCGTTCGAAGGGATCTGCGATGGGTTGCAGTGATGGTAGTGAAAAAACTCCCTCTCAAAATGACTTGGGGGGAGGCGTTGCCCGAACTCCAAGCACTTCTCAAAAACCGCGAAGCACTTCTCTAATAGTAGGGCCACTTGTTCGTCCCTACACGGTAACCTAATATGCTACTCGGGTATTACCTCCATAAGAAAGTTGCTAATGATCCAGCTGGGGGTAGAATCCTTACTTTTGCTTATATGGCTGTTAGGTCCCTTCCCCGTACCTGGAGCGTTGAATAAATCCTTGGCGGGGGGGGAAAGCATAAGGGAATATCCGTGTATACGTCTTTGGAGATGGCATTGATGATTCTGGCCTTGTCCAATTCTTCCACGGCCATCCTTGTAGGTTGGTCAAGTTGTGTTAGTGATGACACTTCGTTCTCTTGCGCTTAAGTAAGATCACTCCCTTTAGAATAATTGGAGGTAAGTTCCAACAAAGTAGAATTAGCCTCACCCCTGTTGGTAGACATAGCAGTGATTCTTGAAAAGAAAAATTGAAGCTTTTGAAGAAGGTTTAAGAGTTCGAATGCAAACACATAAATTATGACAATCGAGTAAAAAGATTATAGAAAAGTGTTCTCTTTGAAATCCTCTTATTTATAGGAAAATCGCTTGGGAAGTTGTACAAGCGATTATGCAGATATGTATAAACATGAATCCCTTCAAATGTTGCTTAATAGACATGTGGAAAGCATCTCAATCGAACGACCACCTTTAAAAGGGAAAAAACATGTATCTATACGCTATTCTGTTGCAACATGACACCTATCATGTCGCATTTAATGTATGGAATACAAGTGGCCAAAAGTTGCATTTTGAAAGTCTTTTTAATAGGAATCTTCTTCAAGGCCCATCCGATTTGCACCTGGTTGACGTTACTCAGTCGCAAGCCGATTTATCTCTGGGTGTCCTATAATACAAATAGGTCTTTTTAGTACTTATATTTTATGGATTCATATTCTAATTCATAATGTAACTCATTTTTCCCATGTATACCTATAACGTACTAATGATTCGTTGTATTCTATTTCGGGGTTCGAATCCTAAACTAGATTCTAATTTTAATTCCTAAGTCTTAAATAGGCTCGAATCCCAGTGTGACATTAATCACATTACGCTCGGATATTCAAATATCCTATTGGGTCTTAATTCAGTATTCTAAATTATTTGGTACACGCTAACCCTAATTGAGGTATCGAATTTATTCCTAACGTGAGAAAATCTTACATTTTGAGACATTTACTTAAAATTTAATGTTATTTTAGATTTATTATTTTTCTGATTTCTATTATAATTTTATCTAAATAACCCAAATTTTTTAGATTTATTAATTTTCAATTTCACATATTACTAATTTCTTACATTAACTACCTAATTTCCTCAATTAGCCATACTTAATACTCCAAAGGCTAGGATTAGGTTTCCACATCAGAGATTAGCATCCCTAAACATCTAATGACTGACTAAATTAGTAATTAGTATCTTAATCACCGAATTAACCCAAAATTGCCCAATTTTTCCATCATTTTAGGGCTAAAAATTAACTTAAAAATTTCAAAAATTAATTTTTAAAAAATGGTTTCATAGCACTGTTCTGTATCACATGAGCATCTTACAGAAAAAAAATTGAGCTCTAAACTACACTCCTAAGCCTATTTATTTGTAGTTCTAATCATGCTCGGTTTTGTGCAATTTGTTAAGAACCCTATATTTTTAGACGTGATTAAACTAAATCAATATTTTTTTTCCTAAATCTACATATAATAAAACCTCAGAATAACAAGTTTTATAATTTTTTGGGCAGAATAACTATTTTTACTAAATTATACAAAATCAGAACAACTATGGGACTCACCCGGTTCGATGCTTTTTGGCCGGCCCAGACGGTGGGTCTGGAGTGGGGTGGTGGTGGCTCGGTCTCAGGTGGTGGTGAGGTATGGGTTTGGCTCACTTGCCCAATCTACACAGTTTTCTTTTCTTTTTTTGTTTTCTGAATTTTCTCTCAAATTTTTGAGTCTCTCGTTTTTTTTCAAATTCCTCACTACCCAAATGAGTTCTGAAAAATTTTCCTGTATTTATAGACAATTTTTGTAATTATTATGCATTAATTAGACATGACTTTGCCTAATTTCCTTGATTTTTGGCTTTTGTGTTGCCTAATTCTAATTGATTGATTTTTATTTGGCAGATCCTGACATGCCACGACCTGATTTAGATCATCTTATCCTCTTTTGATTTTTTTCAGATTTTTCCATAATTAATTTATAATTTTCTTTAATTATTTACTTAGTTTTTGGCCAATTTAGGTAATTTCGCATATTTTTATCTACACGTAAATACATGTGGGGTACACGTGAATATTCCTAATTATTATTTAGGTTATTCTAAAATTTTTAGTATACATATAATTTATCTCTAGTAATTAATTAGTTATTAGATTACACTTTTCGCCTTTTCAGTGATTAGCAATTATTATGCTTAAAATTTGAAAATTTTATAGTCTCCTATTTTATTACTTATTTTCTTAAATTCAAGTTTACGGGGTCATTTTTACTAATATTTCTCTTAATAGTTTATAATTTGGGTTTGATCGGATTCTTTAACCGATCGTCTAAAACCTTATGTTCTAAATTCAATCCTACGGTCAATTGGCTTAGCTTTAGGGCTTACATTTTAACCTCTTTTAAAATAGTTTCGTCTTCGAAACTACTGTATATCTATGTATTGCTTACTTGCTAGGGTTGATAGTTTATATATTATTACTACTCTTAAAATCGAAGAAACCACAAGTAATACTTTGTCTTTGCTATATTAAGCTCTACTTTAGTTTCTAAGTCTAGACCTTCGTTCAGTCGTATCTTTACCTATTCTGGGTCTTAACTCTTGAACTTTTGAACCTGATTATCCAGTATTTTTGTGGGTTACTTCATAACCTTAAAACCCATCTTCCATTTTACTAAACTTTCTTCAAATGAATCTTCTCTATTGATTAAGATTTCGAAGTGCTTCCTAATTAACATTCCACTTCTTCTCTACTTGGACCTTTACTTGATCTCTTAATTTCCTTCCTTTGCATTCCTTATCTTAGTATCGATCAGGGCTTATTTCATCGTTGTAGTCTCCTAGTCATATCGTATTATCTTATAACTTAGCTTTACGATCTTACAAATTTTCTTATTGGTTTATTCTCCATTTATTCCTTGTTTGATTGTTTCTTAAGTTTTATTTATGATCATTAGCAATTCTACATTTACTTCATATCATCACCTTCCTTTCATCTAAAATCTTCCACTCAAATGATTATACTACTGTCATAGCTTCTCATTTGTTCTTCATACAGCTTAGCATAGGATCAACAAAAGCAAATTTGGCAAATCTCGATGCTTCTCCATCTCGGATTCAAATGAGATGGTTAACAACTTAATTTGACTTGACATGACTCAACTTGATTTGAGAAGGACAAATATGACTGTTGACTAACAGACTCAGTAAAAGAGACAGTATTAAGAAGGATTGATTACTTGACAAAACATGACACAACAAGATACACTGACCAGATCAACATGACATGAGACTTAATAACAATAATTGGACAATTCAGATTTGCCATGTCCCTGTTGGATTACCTATTGTAATTGTTAATATGAAGTACATTATAGCTTCATAGCTTCTTCGTATGCTGGATTACCTCAATAGATTTTTCCTCTATTCACCAATTCAACATTTTTAATATCTACCGAAATCCCTTTTCCAAATATAACAAGCTTAATAAAAACATATTCCCTCCTTCGAAAATCATGTCTTCCATTTTAATATATTACTTATGATCAATTAACCTTAATAATGCCATCCACAGATACTTTGTATATCAAAATACTATTGATGGATATCTCGACAAACGTTTTCATATATATAGTTGGCATGCGTTTGTTTCTCCCAATTCTGTGAATACAATTTATTCACTGATCTTATCTTAACGCCCTTCCAATCTAATATTATTCTAGAAATTGATAGTTACCCTTCTAACTCTTAGAGTCTCATTTACAACATCTAATACAGAGTTTCAATCATAGATTTAATTCTTGATTGACTTAATCATGAAATTCAAATATCCACAAAATAATCTTCAGAAATACATTTGAACCTTTATATGTTACTAGTAGATTCAATACTTATTAGTATTTCCTTCAGTTTCTTCTTTATAGATATCAACAAACTTCTCGTAATCTACCATCGGTAACTTTCCTTTTTAAATTTCATTTCCATTATATCTTACGATTCTGTGGATTGATATCTTTCTTCCAATATAAATTCTAACTAATAGGTAACAATAATCCCAATCACCTTAAATACTTTTCCATTCACTAGTTTCTAACATATAGTGAATGAATATCTCAATATCTTCATTGCACTTGCATTTCATCCATTTGTATATTCTACTGTAAGGGTACTCATCAACCAATCCTTTTTTATTCATACTTATCATCATTCAACTAAAATCAAGGAAGAGTCTTTAGCTAAAATCACTACTTATCTTCTAATTCCTTTAAGCTCAGATCCTTAAATACTATCTGTGATTAACATTCCTTATCCTAATTAGTTTACTAATAGATAATTGTCTCATAAAATTTACTATTTGGAGAGTTATGCCTTTCTAGATTGATCCTTAAAATAACTAAGTAACTGTTGATTTAAAGTCCTAATCATTTTCAACTTGTTACTTTAATTCCATCACCACCATCACTTGTTACTCATCCTACTACTATTTTAGGGTGCCTGGACACTTATTCAGTTATAGTTTACGTAGCAATTTTACTTCATTTCTTATGTATCATTTAACAGCTATCCATCTTATTTACCAATTGTAAGTATTATATAATGATATAATTTTTACTTGCCTCAGCACTACATAAATATTTCATGATCCATTTCATATTCATTTGGCTTCACTCACACTTAGTTATCACTTTAAACTATAATTCTTCAATTCATGATTCACTAAAGGCCTAAGAATTCTTAATCTGATTGTAGCCTTATAGCATTATTCCTTTTACTGTTCTTACACATATAAAGGACTTCTAAAATTGATCACCAAAATACATTTGATCTTTGTTACACTCCTAGCATCAAATATATCAATCATTATTGCATTGGCACATATCTTAAAGAATACACTTTCGTCAAAAAGCACAATTACATCTATTAAGAGATTGTTAGGATATCCACATGTATGAATAACTAACGTAGAATCAATTCTAATTCTCCGAAAAACATGATCAGCTATCATACCATATCCATAATTCAAATTACTTATAACAATTGTTCATTTAAAAGAATTCCATTATATTTGTCTTCTAATTAATTCAATATCATTTCCACTTGTTGATTTGGTACTTTATACTTCCATAGGAAAAATCAGAAATAACGATCACTTCATATACCTTATCATTGTCAGACTCCTTATTATTGTCATCATTTATCGTCTCCTATATCGCATATTCTCATTCTATACAAGATTTACTCCTGAATTAGGTTTTGATTATATCTTTAGTATAGGTTCTGATTCATTTCTGAATTGGTTTCTAACTTTTCCCTCTTAATGTTTTGTCTTCTTAGAATCCACTTCTATACTATGCTTTATTTCACTCCAAATGATACTACCTTGTATTTATATTAAGCACCAAGCTAAGATCTTCTCAAAAATCCTATAAGTTTTGGATTCATCTTAATTTTCAGTGCATATCATCATATCTCTCTTATTCTAAAACTCAAATTGATTTCCACTATTGTTTATGAGTCTTGTCACTTCATCACATCTCACTGATTACGATACAAACTCATCAACAAATTTCTTAGGAATTTCATCCACAATATTAACGTATTCTATTATTTAGTTCTACCAATATTCTTCACATCTCAACTCTATATTAACTTAAAGATTCTTCTTCATTCACTCTAAATCACTTCAATAAACCACCAATTTTTGCATATACAAAGCACTTCCAAAATCAATTACCTAAGACGCATCTAATCCCCTTTTATATTTTTACTCACAAGTGTGTAATACATCATAGCAAATGTTTATATCTAAAGAATATATATCCATCAATGAGCACTATTGTATCTATTAAAAAATCAATAGGATCCTAACTTATATGAATAGCTAATCCTATGATCAATTTAAACTCCTAATATAACCAACTAGTATGTTGTATTCATCATTCAAATTTCCGCCACATTCAACTTCTCATTCATTGAGTATCATTTCCATTTGGTGATTCAGGACATTGTATTTCAATAGAAAAATCAGAAAGAGTAATCATCCTATATACCTTATCATTACTAAACTCCTTAATACTATAATCAATTGTCACCTCATATACCGTATTCTCATGCTACATATAATCTTAATCTACTTCAACTGATCCAGGAAAATGTGGAAGCCATTCAATAAATCTTTGGGGTTAATCATCTAAAGACATATGATGTACTAGTCAAAGTATAAGTTGTATTGGTAGAATAGGGTATCTTTCTTTTACCGTTACTATACATATCTTACTAGTATTGCTTTATAATCCTTCACTTCCAAATCATCCTTATCCAACAAGTCATTTCACACGATTCCCTTTTATGCTAAAACTCAAATTGATATTCGTTATTGTCCATAAGTTTCATCACTTCTTATCAATTTCCACATAACTCCATTAACAAACTCCTCAATAATTCTGTCCATAATATTAACATATCCTAACTAACCAATTATAATATTGTTCTCTACATCTCAATTTTGGATTAAATCAAGGATTCTCCTTTATTCTACTTGAATCATCTCAACTAATCTCCAATTTCTTCATATGATCTCATCATCAGAGTTAACTTCGATTGATGCCTATCTTAGTTTAGCACTATAGTCACTACTTATCTTATAATTTGTAGTTCGTTACTTTAATATTCATTTGTTTCTACCCACTCTCAATATACTCCTAAGATGTCTAACTCTTTTAATTGTTCATTTCAAAGCAAGTTCATGAGAACGTCGCTCTGATACCAATTTAGAACTGTCACGCCCTGAAGCAGCAGAGTCGTAACAACCCCATCATGTAAACCATCCTAAGATAGAAGTTGGCCTTACAACCACTATCTTAGACCTGATCTACACAAGACGCCCACGACTAACCCGCTTTGAAGTAAACAGTTTGTAATTTAAATAAATTATTTACCTAAGAAAGTGAGGAAATATGTATATACACTATGTAGTTAAAATTTACAATATTTCTCTGTAATATATTTCCTAGTTATTACATTATTCAGAAATGAAAAATAATTCTAAAATAAAAACTTAGACCTTAAAATATGTGTTTATTCTTCAATATTTTTCCTCACTCCCTAGGATCCAGTAGTTGCTAGCTTCAGAGTAGTTGTTTGCTAGCTTCAGAGTAGTTGTTTGTCACTTCTTAGCCAGCACCTACGCGACGTCTATAGGTATATGAGCAATCACAGCTCAGTAAGTTAGGATGGAGGACTTAAAACTATACCATACACACAACAAGGTTTTCAATCACTTATTAGGTGTAATGCATGTGCAAGCAAATGCCATCGCACGACATTGTCCGGCCCATCGTGAGATTAGAGAAATTGCGCCCGCTCTAATCCGGGTTGAGGAGTTGCCATTAATGTAACAGCTCACGACCAAACCCAGGCTTGTGCAATAGAGACCTCGCTCCTCCCGCGACTACCTTCGAACCATTAACTTCACCCTTACCGCGACCTCCTCTCTTATCACTTAGTTCGGCTAAGGATGAAAAAGGGACTATTTTGCAATCCTACGCTATCCCTTTTGAAGGGGTCGGTATTTGGCCGGAGAGTCCTAAGTTCCCCTAACGGGTTGCCATGCATGTCCGATTATGATTACTGGTCGTATATTTGATTAAGTCCAGTTTAGGGTGATAAATCATTTTATACAAATCATACAATATATGACAGAGCAACAAACAGAATCATAGCATCACCCATAATCAAGTACATGCACACATCCAACTATCTAACAAGCACAACCAAGCATAATCTTAAGCCTCCAAAATACATCATCGTATTAATCCCAACTTACTTGAAATTGCTCGATCGCTCGATCCCTTAGTCGCAAGTCGATTTGTCTCTAGGTGTCCTATAATACAAATAGGTCTTTTTAGTACTTATATTTTATGGATTCATATTCTAATTCATAATGTAACTCATTTTTCCCATGTATACCTATAACGTACTAATGATTCGTTGTACTCTATTTCGGGGTTCGAATCCTAAACTAGATTCTAGTTTTAATTCCTAAGTCTTAAATAGGCTCGAATCCCAGTGTGACATTAATCACATTACGCTCGGGTATTCAAATATCCTATTGGGTCTTAATTCAATATTCTAAACTATTTGGTACACGCTAACCCTAATTGAGGTATCGAATTTATTCTTGACATAAGAAAATCTTACATTTTGAGACATTTACTTAAAATTTAATGTTATTTTAGATTTATTATTTTTCTGATTTCTATTATAATTTTATCTAATAACCCAAATTTTTTAGATTTATGAATTTTCAATTTCACATATTACTAATTTCTTACATTAACTACCTAATTTCCTCAATTAGCCATACTTAATACTCCAAAGGCTAGGATTAGGTTTCCACATCAGAGATTAGCATCCCTAAACATCTAATGACTAACTAAATTAGTAATTAGTATCTTAATCACCGAATTAACAAAAAATTATCCAATTTTTCCATCATTTTAGGGCTAAAAATTAACTTAAAAATTTCAAAAATTAATTCTTAAAAAATGGCTTCATAGCACTGTTTTATATCACATGAGCATCCTACAGAAAAAAATTGAGCTCCAAACTACACTCTTAAGTCTATTTATTTGTAGTTCTAATCATGCTCGGTTTTATGCAATTTGTTAAGGACTCTATATTTTTAGACGTGATTAAAATAAATCAATATTTTTTTCCTAAATCTACATACAATAAAACCTCAGAATAACAAGTTTTATAATTTTTTGGGCAGAATAACTATTTTTACTAAATTATACAAAATCGGGACAATTGTGGGGCTCACCCGGTTCGATGCTTTCTGGCCGTCCAAGCCTCGTCCAAGCTTGTTGGCCGGCCCAGACGGTGGGTCTGGAGTGGGGTGGTGGTGGCTCGGTCTCAGGTGGTGGTGAGGTGTGGGTTTAGCTCACTTGCCCAATCTACACAGTTTTCTTTTCTTTTTTTTTGTTTTCTGAATTTTCTCTCAAATTTTTGAGTCTCTCATTTTTTTTCAAATTCCTCATTACCCAAATGAGTTCTGAAAATTTTTCCCGTATTTATAGATGATTTTTGTAATTATTATGTATTAATTAGACATGACTTTGCCCAATTTCCTTGATTTTTGGCTTTTGTGTTGCCTAATTCTAATTGGTTGATTTTTATTTGGCAGATCCTGACATGCCACGACCTGATTTAGATCATCTTATCCTCTTTTGATTTTTTTCAGGTTTTTCCATAATTAATTTATAATTTTCTTTAATTATTTACTTAGTTTTTGGCCAATTTAGGTAATTTCGCATATTTTTATCTACACGTAAATACATGTGGGGTACACGTGAATATTCCTAATTATTATTTAGGTTATTCTAAAATTTTTAGTATACATATAATTTATCTCTAGTAATTAATTAGTTATTAGATTACACTTTTCGCCTTTTCAGTAATTAGCAATTATTATGCTTAAAATTTAAAAATTTTATAGTCTCCTATTTTATTACTTATTTTCTTAAATTCAAGTTTACGGGGTCATTTTTACTAATATTTCTCTTAATAGTTTATAATTTGGGTTTGATCGGATTCTTTAACCGAATGCCTAAAACTTTATGTTTTAAATTCAATCCTACGGTCAATTGGCTTGGCTTAGCTTTAAGGCTTACAGGTACTTTAGGTAAGGACCTCTCAGGCCCGACTAAATTTGCCATGCCTCCCTAGGCTCGCTTTTGTAGGCTTTGGGCTTGGGCCTATTGGCCTAGACCCAAGCCTATGAAGAGCTGTAACGGTCATAAATTATAAGATAAGGATAAAATAACTATGTCTTAAATATTGGGGACATATCAAACACGACAGCTCTACTCTCCTATACTTACAGGAGAAGATTTCTCTCACCAACTGATTTCTCCCACCAACTGATTTCTAACGATCGGCTCCACTCCACTATAAATACCAGACATCTACCCAACGGTAACCTTCTCTATAAACTCGGCATTCTAAACCTATGCACTTAGTATTCTACTCCACAAAAAACTTATTATTGACTTAAGCATTAGAGTAGTCATGTCGGACAACCCCCTAACATCCCTTCACTATGCATTGTCTTGCAGGCCCAGTACGTATAAACCTTAATCAACTACTTGCAAGAATTGAGGAACAACATTTACTGTATATTGTCTTGTAGGCCCAGTACGTATAGACTTTAATCAACTATCGGCAAGAACTGAGGAACGACACAGCTTAATTTGATAGAAATCTAAATTCCCATTTATGGTAGGTTCAATCAATTTAAAACTTCTTTTCTTCATATTTTGTTCAATCTAAGTCCAAATGAATTATGATTTGAACACATATTCAAGTTGTCGTTTGTTTTATTCTTGAAAAATAACTAAACAGGACCTGAATGAAAATTTTGTTATTTTGTAAAATAAAGCCCTTTTTCATAAGCAACTCACTTTCTATGGAATTGGAATACATATAAAGGCCTTGAAATTTATTGTTGACCTTAGTTTCTAACTTTTTCTATTTTTTTTTTCTTTTATATTTTTACTTTATTTTTGAAAATTTCCATTTTCCATTTTTTTTAAGGTATTAATTATAAACTTTTCAAGAGTTTAGAGTTTTCCAAAAACTTCTATTATATATTATCTTTCCCAATATAAGTACTTTTTATAGAAGGGAGAAAAATGGGATGTCTACATTTCCATTTCTCATTCTTTTCAATTTTTTATTGTCTGTTTATTTTCATTATTTCCAGTAGTTATAAATCATTATTGTTATGTGATTCAATTTATTTTATTTTATTTATTTATTTATTCTTATAATTTAATTATACAAACCAATCATAAGCTGGTATGTTCTAGCTAACATTAAAAGTTAATAATGAAAATAGGTTACGTGTTTGCCAAAAGGAAGAACATACGTCACAATTTCACAAAAGAGCACCAAAATACATGTCATATTTTTGTAATTTTTCCATGAAGACAATGCTAAAATAGAAGGGAAAAGAGAAACACAATAAAAAACTATTATACACCAAATAGCATATGAGAGTAGGCTATGTTAAGCATAGGTCCCTAAGCTTAAGGCGATCTCCTCAATTCATGGGTTGAACCTTACAATCACAGAACGATTTATTTGGAGTCATGTCCCAAGATCCTCGAGCTCGACCAATCCTACCAAAAAGCGTTGGCTCAATTCCCTTCTTGTTCCAATACCTTAAACCCTAGGCTGTTAAGCTTACAAGTAGGCTTGGCTTATAGAATCAAGAGAGTTTAAGATGGGAATGGCTCGATCAAATTAGGAAATACATAACTGGTAGTTGTCTAGATCAAGATCTTTTCCACAAAATCTAGAATGTATTCTTGAAGTATGATAAGTATATCTTATAAAGGTTATCTACTTTCCAATAATATCTAATCAAACTCGCTTATAAATATCGGGCAACCCTACATGTAAAGGGATTAAAAATCTCTTACTCTTTAAGTCCTTACTCTCTCATTTGTTACTTTAAACACTATATTAATTTAAGTATTGGAGTGATCACAGTGGAAATAGTTATGGTAGTCTACAAGGCTTACATTTGTTGATCTAGTAGGTTTCTTTGACCTCAAGACCAACAATAAAAATTGAAAAAGTTAATTGTGGCCTTAAGCTACTGACTACAAACTAAGGTAGTCAATCATTGTCCCATGACGGTCAATCACCTTCCTCTAACAGTTAGCTGCTACCTCCACCAATTAATTGCTAGCTTTTGTAGTCAAATGATGTTTATTGTTAGTTAAACACTGCTTATCAAAGCATATGCTAACTTTACCTTCTACTTATTTATTCACCTATTCATGCTCCAAAAAGGTCAAGTCAATTTCATGTAAATTGAAGACATAAGCACAATGGATATCCCAATTAACATTATTTCCCCATTGTTTTTCCACAAAAATTCACAAGAAAAGAATTAACTATCATGACTGCATTAGTGAATCACTCTTATCATATTAGTAAAAGAAGATTCATTAAATATTACATATCATGTATTGTATATACATGGCTTGTAAATCCTAATGAAATGGTGACACAAATAATAATAGAAGAAATGGCTTCATTATTTCTCCATACGAGTATCTTTTCTTTTTTTTTTTTTTGTCAATTTGAAATGGAACCATATATATATATATACATATATATATATGTACATATATATATATTACTCCTTAAGTTGATTAAAATCTTGTAAGTACAATGCTCATCCTTGAACAAGATAGAATAATATACATGCGTATCATCAAGATTATTAGAAATAAATAATGAATGATCATTTAATATCTAGATATTATTGTTAAACTTTCATGTAGTATAGTAGTGAGTGGATGGACAATCAAAATGAGAGTAATGAGGAAGAGGGTTTTTTTAATTTAGTTTTTCTCAATTTTTCTTAATTTACCCCCCTTGAAATTCTATCACATGTAATTAATGATGTTGAGATAACAAGAAGATAATTACATTATGATCACATTATAAGGTATTGAAAAAATCTTGATGATTTCAACCATAGATAAAATATAGAAAAATGTAAACTAAGAGGATCTAAATCCGAACAATGGTGCCTCAAGACGAATCATATTATGGATTCCAATGAATCCCTTATCCTGGCTATAGAAAACATAAAGTATATTTTAGTGTACTAGGCAGAAGTAGTATGGACACTATAAAGAAGAGATAGAAATTCAATAGAGAAAGAAAGCATATGATCAATCCAATTGTGTTTTCTAACGATATTGATGATGAAAGAGAAGCCAAAGAGATATAAATTGTTTCTTATGTTGTTTCAATTGATCTTAGTTATAGAAATAAATCCAATTATCATTTAGACAATTTATATTGTTAAATAAAATATATGTTGAGAAAAATGATCATCTTAAGTAGCAATACATGGCAAGAATGAGAAGGGATTCGATGAATAATACATGACCACATGAATGTGCAAGTGGAGTGAAACTTCCAATGATTTTCAAACACATGGTAGTAGCAATGGGTAGTTTTTTTTTTTTAAAAAAAAAAAACTATCACACATATTGTTACATAGTAGTAGTAATGAGTAGTAGTAATTGTGGGGGGTGGTGTTGTATGAAAGGAATACAGGTTTAGACTCAAAAGGCATCCTTACCTTGTCTAACGATGTAGATTAACAAAAATCAAAGCCTATGCTAATTGTCCCTAGTTAAATGAAGTGATTTTACTTATTTTAGAAACACATACACATACACATACATAGAAGAAGCATGTATGCATATTCATGATTGGACATGTAGATGAAAATGTTAATACTACTCAATTAAAATTCATGAAATATCCTTGTTTGCAATTGCTTTGTGGGTTTGTAACTTTAGAAAAAGTGAAAAAGCAAAATGGGAAAAGGAAACAAGAATAAGATTAACTTGATAAATTGAATTGTAGACTGTAGTAGATTAGTTAATATAAACCCTAGAAGGAAGGACACAGAAGAGATTTGGCACCCAATCTGTTAAGCCATCACGAGGTAACAGAAAAGCAAAAGTAAAAGCTAGGATTGTGTTACAAATAAAGTGAGACATGGAAACTATTACAAGAGACCGAGATCAAGGTAGTATAAGTGATATATCGTAATTCATCAGTCTCCTAAAGTCAGTATTTATTGAGCTAAAGTTCCATAATATTTTTATAGTTAATACCAGAATTATTTGAATGTTTCAAAGTCTTCATAAGTTAGGTATACTTTTGTAATGCATCAAGAAATTATTTCCAAAACTAAGGACATTTTTGTCTTTTCAAGGGGTTACTAAAAACTCTACTTCCTTTAAGCAGCTACTCTCTCTTAAACCCTAAACTTTACCAAAAGAGGACTAATCTTTACTCCTTTATGTAGAAACTTAAGAGCTTTTTTGAAAACCCAACCTAAAAAGGAAGTCCAAGTGGAGATTAAGATAAGATCTTGCAAGATTAACATAAGAAAATTCGTAATAAGCCTTCTAGTAGCCTAAAAATCTTGTTTCTTATAAATATTTAGCTTGTTCTTAAGGTTTCTCAAGTGGGTATTTATAACGTTCCTCAAAGGATAGCTTATTCAAGTGTTAAGGTAAGCTTACTTGAAGTTTTCTTTAGTTAAATCAACTTCTAAGCTAAAGACATTGATTTATTAGAGTTCTAGTTGGTTTTATCACAAATTGATTTTGAAACGAGCTATACTTGTTAATTGTAGATGGTGTATAACTCCAATTTCAAGTTCACCAAATATTTGAATTAATCCCAAATAAGTTACATTTGCTTCCTCTTTTGTAGTTTGGTTTAGTGAAGAATTGTTAGGTTTGAGTGGGAAAAATTTAAGTTTGTCACTAAGATTTAAGAGTGGAAATCATTAAGTTAATGTGGCTTGATTTGTGTTTAAAGTTATATAAGAATTTGGAGAAAGGATGGTTGAATTGGTGCAAGCTTCAAAGTTGAGCTGTTTTACAAAAATGCAAAATAGTAGCTTAGCATTTGGATGCTATCTAGGATAGCATCCGAATGCTAGGCCTCCATGTTGGATGTTGGTTTAGCACTTGGATGCTATGCCTTGTTTAGCTTAAAAACTTGCATTTCTTCACTTCGCTCCAACCCAAACCTTGTACCAAGTGCTTTATGTACCTAACTCTATCCAAAGATCCAATCTTTGCACACAATTAATCCTAAAGAACTTAGGATAATGAAGCACCTAGAGGGTTGATGGGGGTTCTTAGCTTAGTGTGCTATTTCTTAGTTGTATGAGAATGGTTAAGAAGGATTATGCTCTTTGATTAGGTTAATTACTTGGGCAACTTCCTTTACTTTGTTTAGACTTTAATAATAGTCTTATCTTACTATCTGAGTACGTGGTGCTTACTTCTTTTCTTGTGTTGTAGAACACTAGGCTAAACTTAAGATGGGGGAGAGGGGTGGTAGTGAATTGAGTTTTAGGAAAAATTGTAGTTTTTTATTTTTTTAAATTACTAATTAAATACAATAACAAGAATGATCAAGATGATGATAAACCAACAATAAGTGGAGAAATTAAAAGAGATAGAGATAAAGAGAGAAATTCAAGACCGAATATAACGAAGAGTTTGGATCGCCCCCTAGTCTTTACAGACTTATGATGCTTCTAACCGAGAACTTCATGCCACTTTATTAATTTCTTAACACAATACTTCAAGAGTTACACAAGTTTACACAATCACTATTACACACAACAATCTCAAGTGTAGTACTTTTCTCTCTCTCAAGATTGCAAATGCAAAAACTCTCAAGCACTACACACTAAGTCTCTTTTTATTTAATTGCAAGTAAAGAGTATAAGAGACAAATAATAAATAATGAGGCTAAAGAATGTAAGAGAATGTCTTTTGATTGCAATGGAATATTAGTTCTTAATTCTCTTTGGTCGGGTTGTTGAGCATTTATATCAATTCATTGAATTCTTCTTGTTATCATGTATTGAATGCTTAAACGGCTACTTGAAATAGGCTTATCGACATGTTGGTACCTTACTCTTATCGGTATGATGGTAAGCAAATGCACTACCAGCATGAACACTAACAAGTGTATTAACATGCTGGCTCTTCAAGATTATAGAGCTTTTCTTTTTGTTATCTAGAGCTTTACATCATCCACTTGGTTCTTTCTTGTGTCGTCATGCTAGTAGGCTAAGTATCACCTGAAAACATCTTTAACACACAAGGAATAAATATACTTTCTAACTCAACTTCAAGATCATTTGATTATCACTCAAAATATTAAATATTTTATAGAGACAATTGATATATTTAATTATTAAGAAAATTAATTGATCTTATTCAAATAACTTAACATAGTAAAATAAAACTTAGTTTAAACATTCACTTTTGTTTTATCCTCATCAAAATCAATTAGTGAACCTTTGGTTTAACATGTGCTTGTTAGGTCTTAGTATGAAAACCGAACTAACTTATAATCAGCCTAATTAGCCTAGATTACTGATTGTACTTGATTTGCTCGTTCTAGGGGCCTATAGTAGTAAAACCCTAGAGGACCAATTGTTGATTATATGTGAGGTTTTTCTAATGGACTCGTATATGGGACAATGCAGTTAGAATTTTAGGATTTCTAGACTTTAGACTCAAATGTAAAAGATTTAAAGGAAAACTTATATGTGTATCTACTTATATATTTGGATAAAGACCATAATGTGGCGAGGTTGTGGATGCCCCTTTGTTACTTTCTGGACTAAATTCAAGATAACAAAATTGTGTTTGTTTCCTCTTTAATTGCATTATGTGTGTAGAAGTGCAATTGAATGATGGGCATTTGCATGTGCTTGTGCATTCGTATAGGGATTTGTCTCTTTCCTTTTCTTTTTCAAGTATAGGAATAGATGATTATCTTATTTATTAGAAGCCGTTTATGGATGACATCCAGGAGGAAGATGGTATTGAGTATCTTTATTTTTATGATGATTGATGAGTTGGAATGACTTATTAGTGATGGATTGTTGGAGTTGAATACTTAAGAGTGCTTCTAATATTTTTTGAAGCTTATGTTTTATTTGAGGTTGAGGAGATGGATTTCTTTTCTTGTTTGTTCGTTATATGATACTTGTGGATTATAGAGCTTGTAGACTCTTGGGACATTTGTTACTCTATTTCGTTTTGATGGGTTTTATATAAGTGATGTTTCCACTCTTTTGAGAAGTTAATTGAAATTTATGATTGAAATTTTCAAGTGAATGCTTATGAAGTATATTATAAGTTAATTGGAATATGTGGTAGGATATAATGAACAAATAGAGTCTTGAATCGCTACAATTTTTCTGCAAAAGCATGTTAACAAGTAAGGATAAATTTGGCCACAGGGTATATATTAGTGACCGTTTCTTGCAGAAACTATCGTTATGATATTGATTGTAACTTAAAATTAGTTAGCTTACTGTTCCAATTTGCTCGTAGAATATCAGCTATATGCTTAGATCGACATTCGTGTATATATATGTATCTATGACTTGCAAAATAGTTTAATAATGGAACGTTGGTAGTATTATTTGCTACTGACAAGGAGCATATAATGATTGACTGACTGGTGCAAGCTTGCCATCCACCAGACAAAAATACGACTCCGCCTACGGGGAGTTTTATAAGATTTTTTTTTTTTTTTTCTTTTGGTTAGTACCAGAAATTGAATGTTTCAAAGTCATCACAAGTTAGATAATTTCTTGCCAGAAGAGATGTAGCCTGCCACGGTATATATCAGATTTTCATTCATCATCCATGTATTATTTTATTAATGATGCTAATCTTGTTTAAGTATAGTGGGATTTATATATTATTATTGAGAATTTAGGGATATCCGTTATTGGTGTTTTATTTGCACATACCTTATCCATTCCTAAAATTGAGATATTATATCTTAAATCTTTACAAAATTAAACGTGCTTGTAGACTCGATTTTATTTAGATAAAGCAAATAGATAATGTCAAAGTTTAAACTAGTCACATGAAATCAAAGTAAAGAGAGTAACTTTTTTTTTTTTATTTTATAGTTTTTGAATTTTTCGTACATCTATAATGTTTTCCTCTTCCTTTTTTTTTTTTTTTCATGCGTAAATTATTATCCATGGATAAGTTTTAAAGCATTTTTTTTTTTAATGAGGATTTAAACGACTAGTTTCAAAAATAGGAGACAAATTGTGTACCAAGTAAACATGATTGGTGTATTTTCAATTTACATTATTTTTCTCAGGATGTTACCCTATTGGAAGCTTCTAAATTCCCATTGCAGGGATGGCGGTTATGAGGAATATTTGAGGAATTCTTCCATAGAATTGTAGGAAATTTGAAAAAAAAAAAACTAAGAAGATAGATAAAATCACAAAACTATTTCGATAGTCATGAAAAAAACAGGTGAATTATAAGAAAATAGAAAAAGATACAAAATTTTGTTAATAGTGTTGATTTTTCGAAAGTAAATAAAGAAACGCTCAAAAGTTTCCTATCATGTAGTTTCTTAGTGTATAAATTATTTTCTCTTGCTTGTATTATGGCTTAGAATTCTTGTAGCCATCTATATGTTGTCATCTTTATTGGCGAAACACCCTAGAAATTTAAGATGAAGTCTCAGGCAATAACATTTTTTAATATTGCCCTTTTGGTTTCAATTCACTATTTTCTTTTTCCTAATCTTAGCCGATACCCCATTTCTCTCTTTTCTTCTACGCATCCGCTACTCTCTCAATCTTCCTCTCTTTCTTACATGTGACTCTTTCTGCCTTTCTCATATTCTATGTGTATAAAAGGTCTAGTTCTAAGGTAGGAATTGTTTCCTTTCTATTTTAGTAGAAGCTTCTGCTTACTGATTAGGGAAACTTATAAGCTTTAGTACAGAGTCTTGCGTTGTTTCCCAATGAATTCAAGATGGTGTGAATTAAGACTCAAAGTGTAGAAAAAGGTAAATTAATTTTGGATTTTGTTAGACATTGATGGTTATAGCAAAATATCACTAATTTTGAGGTTTTTGCATATAGAAGAAGAGTATTGTGATTAGGTGTCGTATAGGTGGATGTGCTATTGTTGTAGTCTCTACAATTCTTTTAACACCTATAAGGTATGATTCTATCAATATGTTAGAATTTGTATGTTCATAAATAATTTGGTGTATTAGTCCATTAGGTGTCAATCACGATAATTAGGAGACAAATTATCAATTAAGATATTAATCATAATTAATTATGAACTTGGCGTTATGAAAAAAGGAAAATGAATGAAATTGAGTGTTATTTTAGATTGGATTGTGACAAGATTACACTAGATGAAGGCTTAGAATTAACTTTCAGTTTGGATTTTGATTTTGAAGGAGTTAAAGTCTATCGAATGAGTTATTAGACTGGATTAGGTGACAACTTGGTCGACCCAGTCTGGGAAAAGGGGAGGTCGGTTGTCCTAATGCACAATTAGGTTGACCTTGTAATTGCTCTTAGGTTGATCTATGGGTTTTAATGAGATTTGGTCAACCTATTTTAGATCTCAATCAACAAGTTTGAATGAAAATCAAGTTTAAGCTTTGAGAAATGTGATTCTATAATATGTTTAAATTTGTTAATTGTCTATTGATATATGTTCATAGCAATTGGTTTCAATTTAAGGTATTATCAAACACATGATTATAATCTGGGAAGGTAATTGCTGCTACTTGTTATTTATGTATGTAGGACTATTGAAATGAATATAAAAATTATTCATAAAAAACAATAGTTGTTTAATACTTGTCCTTGAGCCTATGGTGTGAGCACTAGAATTGGTGGTCATGGAATTAGTGTTCATTGCTAGATTATGGTACACCGGGGGGTTGTTGACTGGTTAATTGCAATGGTACAGATTAATTCCTTAGAGCAAAGTTGTAAATATTTTAGACTGATGAATGGGATGCATTTTCAGATAAGTGTTGTAGACTAGTGTTCGGTGGTTAATGCTAATGATTAAATCAAGATGAGACAACTTTAGTCTCGATGTTTGGATTAGATGACCCTTCACAATATATTATGTGCATATATATATATATATATATATTTATTGACGAAATTCGAGCTATTCCATAGTTGGGATATTAAGATTCTATTGTCTGTTATGCTTTAAATGAGAAACCTAAATGGAATTTAGTTGTTTGTTTCTTCATTTTATTGTTACATTTTCCCCCTTAGATGGAGCTTACAGATGGCTTAGGCTTCATTCTGGAGTCACCTCCTCACTTGGCGTTTGATTTGTTTTTCCTTCATGCATTCTCCACTAATGTTGCAAAGGACTTCAAAGGTAAATATTTTAGACGAGTAGCATATCCTTTACGCATCCTTTAGATGCATATCTTCACAAATTTAAATTTAAGTCTCTTGAAAATTGCGAGCCATGATAATCGTGGCATCATGTACTCCAACAAGAAATTCACCGGCTGGATAATTTCAATCAAAGTTTGAGTAATAAGAAAGTAATAATTTATTCATGGCAAGATTGATATAACAATGTCAGCTAGAGAGAAGGGATTAAGTAAGTGATACATGTTATATGAATGTGGACATGGTGTGTAACTTATAATAATTTTTAAACACATAACAGATATTGTGCTTAAATATTATTGACAATTATTCATCATATATATATATATATATATATGATGAGTAATACCTATTGAATCTTATTCCTTTAGGTAAAGTTAAATTCATATTTTGGTCGTCCATCTGCAAGGAAAAGCCCCCAAAACTTTTCATAGTCAGGACTCTTCTGATTCTCATCATACATGGCAAATATGTACGTTTCCACAGGCGATCCAGGCCTTTTTGGAGTTCCTTTCTTCACATGTTGAATTATATTTGTAACGTACGTTCTTGCATTTTCAACTGATGCTGCCGTTCCACCATCCGACGGCCATCCGGTCTCCGATACCACAACTTGTAAAGACCCTCCATCGGCCCTCTCCAGTGCAGAATAAACAGCATCTAGGGTTGCATCAAACAAGTTTTGATACTGGAGTGAACCATCAGGAACAACATTTGCATTACCAGTAACTAAAGCATAGTCTAGGCTAATGTCTCGCGTGTTACTAACGTAGCTAAAATAAGTATACATATTCAGTAGCAGGGGATAGTTGTTGTTTACTAGAAATTGGATGATTGGATCCAAAAATGAGCGATATGCGGACTTGAACGAGCCCTTGGATGGTGGATAGGATTCTCCTAGCACCCCGGTATCAACCGCGGTTGAAATTTTAATTTGATCAGATAGTCCGAATCTGGAAAGAGCTGCAAGCATGTTTTGCATGGCTGGCAAGAGATATTGTGCATGTTCGTTTTCTGGTTTCACTTCGTTCCCGATGACAATGTACTTAAAATTCACCTTATCATGGATTAAGGCATTGTTCTGAACCCATGAATCTGCATACTCTTGGCTTGAAGCAATTTTTTGGAAGTCCACGTGAACGACTCCTAGCATGACCTCAATGTTGGAGCCTGCTAGGGCTTCAAGAGCTCCTCTGTTGGGATCATAAAGCCTCATTTTTTGAATTCCGTACTGTCTGTAGAGGGTCACAGTTTCTTGTTTTGATGGTAAGGCATCACCATTCATTCCATAACAAACTCCCAATTGAGCGCCTATATGTAGAAAATATCAAGAACGAATTGTCAATTGGTATAAATGGACGAATGTTATTAAGAAACCATATGTCCGAACTACACACATGCAAGTACTCGAGCATGCATATTATATAATCCTAAAACTGGAATTTCCCATTTACATATTATATCTGCAAGGGATTATGAAATATATATTAAAGAAGAGTAGGGACATCGATGGGGCATAGCGGTTGCATCCGGGCTAGCTATTCTCATGTCCCATCCCGTCTCAAAAGAATAGTCCCCTTCCCTACCCCATCATCATCCATGCAAATTGAACTACTATGAACCGCTCCTACCCCATGCGGGTTGTGGGTTAATAGTGGGGCACAGTGAAAATTATAATATTTTTAATATCATGTCTATGAATAAAAATCAAATTGATTCCCATATACAATAATCGTAAAATCAATCAAAATTACATAACAATACCAATTTCATGGAGTTATAAAGCGTAAATGTCTTCTTAGAATTTCAATGTCATTTTTAAATCCAACCATATTACTCTTGTTAACCATCGCACAATAGACCATCCAAAATTTTATTTAGTTAATTTTGACGACTTGGAAAAAGCTTACTAAACTCAAAATAATCAAATCTAATAGCAAAATTTTAGACATATAAGAGGGGATTGTAGGCAAGGAGAAATGATCCATTGAATGGTATATCCTACCTATAAGTATATATGCTGTGTAACTAGTAATTAGATTCAAACATGTAAGAGTAATAGTACCCATATTGTTATATGTCTAAATGTGATTGATAATTACACACTATATATATATATATATATATACATATGGTGTGGTGTATATTACTCATTAATTGAATCTTTTTTCGAATCAAAAAGGCGTGCAGGTAGTTTAAACTCAAAACCCATCCTTGCCCCTGTCTAATGATGTGTATTAATTAGAAAAACGTCAAAATACCTGCCTATTTATGCAACAACTGCCCTCGGTTAAATTTCCATCACATTATGAAGTGATTTACTTAGTTTAAAAATACAAATATAATTGACTTAAATAATCACTAAAACACTCATGAGTTATTTGAATTTTGGTATAAATATACATAACTCAGATGGACCAGGTAGTTGAATTTTGACACAAATATACTTTTAGCTTCTCTAATGATAAACATTTAATGCGTCAAGATTCGACTGTTTATTTTGAAACTGAAATTCCACAACGTTCTCAAATTTATTATACTATAGAAACAAAAGCATACATGCATATTCATAATTGCGAATATAGATGAAAATCTTAATATTAGTTAATTAAAATTTACGAAATACCCCTGTTGGCGATTCATTTGTAGCTTAAGAAAAAGCGAAGAAGTAAACTAGGGTAAAGGAAACAAGAATAACAGTAAGTTGATTAACTGAACCTGTAGACCGTAGTAGATTAATCAATACAAGCCCTAGAAGGAACAAAGCAGCTGAGCTTCGGCACCGAAGGCAGGGCATCATGAAATAACCAAGATCAAGGTAGCATAAGTGATATATTGTAAATCATGGGTCTCCTAAAGTAAGTATTTATAGAGCTAGAGTTCTATAATACTTTTATTTTTAATACCAGAAATTATTTATTGAATGTTTCAAAGTCTTCACTAGTTAGATGATTCGTGCTAAAAGAGTTGACAATTAAGAGTAATCTGCCGCAGGGGACATATTATGATGGTTTGTTTGTTGGCAGAAACTACCTTAGTAAGTTGTGTGTAAATATCAATTGTTTTTGTTGCTTACATAAGTGGTTTTTTTTTTTTTTTTCAATAATCCACTACCGCTGTTATATGTGTCTTAACATGATTGATACTTATATATTTATATGTATATATACTAGTTTGTATTACCTAATGAATCCCTTCACATTCTATAGTTGATTGTGGGATAAAATTAGTCAGCTCGCTTTTCCAATTTGCTTGTAAAATATCAATTACACGTAGACCAATATATATATATATATAAATTTATGTCTGTATATATATTTATGTGTATTTATGACATGCAAAATGGTTTAATGATGGAATGTTGGTAGTATTATTGCTTCTAAAATTAGAGCATATATGATGATTAAGTGAAATCAGCATGATGATGCGTGCGATCCATTTACCAGACAAAATACGACTACCGCCCCATTTTATAAGATCTTTCGTGGTTAGTACCAGATTTGAATGAATCAAAGTCATCACAAGTTAGGTAATTTCTTGCCAAAAAAGATGACGATGATATAACCAGTCGCGTGAGATATCAGGTTTTCATTCATCATCCAAGAATTGTGTACTAATAACGATCATCTTGTTTAAGTATGGTGGGATTTATATGTTATTCTGAGGTTAAGTATATCTCTTACAGTTGTTTTATGTCCGTTTAAGTCCATTTTGAAACTGAGATTTTAGACCTCGAATTCATACAAAACGTGCTTTTAGAGTCAATTTTAGTTGGATATAAAGCAGCTTAGATAATGTTAAAATTTAAGATAGTCGCATAAAATCATAATAAAGAATGGAATTCTTTCTTTCTTTTTGTTTTTTGGGAAAATTACAATGAAAAAAATCAATATTTAAGATAAATTCATTTAAGGGATGAATATTTCATATAGTAAAAATCAAAAATAAATATTTCAATATATGTAATGTGCCATGTTAAGCTACACGTGTACCTTGATGTGGCCTAATAGATAGATAGATATGATGTGATATAAAAAGCCTAATCCTAATAGATTTAAAGAAAACCCACCCATTAAGATTTAATGTAAGAGAAGAAACCCACCTGATGATAACACGTATAAAACTTAAATTGAAAAAAGAAAACCGTGTTGAAAGATTTTAAAAGTTAATTTTACCAATTAACCAAAAGTAAATCAAAAGAAACACTTCATCATCTGAAGCAAAAAACCCTAATCCCGAAAGAGCAGTGAACCCTAACCCTGTCATTTCATTAATTTTGGAATACCATTTCATATGGGGCAAGAAAACATGGAATAGTAACCCACATAACATTGATAAACTATGTAGCCCATTGAAGACATTTGAGACAACATCCGCATCCATATATTCAAGAATGCCTTTCAAGTTGTCCTTCTGACGCATAAATTCACATGAGAGGCCAAACATTGAGATTTTTTATTTGCGAATTTCATTTAGAAAACCCAATAACATGAATTGTACACACGAAGAAAGAGAACAAGAGGAAATCCGGAAATGAAGGAATAGTGCACTTCGCTTTTTTCTTTTTTTTGGAAAGAAGGTCCAAAAGACAATTGTGGAGTAAAGTACATACTTAATAGCAGCTTTCACATGTTCACAAGAAGCACAAGTCTACAAGTTAAATCTACCACTACCGAGATATAGTTACACAGGAATTTCATGGGACCATAATGTAGGCAATAAAATGTGTGACTAGTTTCCGGGGTTATAACTCAATCATAAAAAAAATTCCACTACACCTGATCAACTACAACAAATTCAATTTTTAGCTATCAAATTATTAGCTACCATTATATTATAGTAGAAAAATATTACTTTTAGAAAAATATTGCTTTTAGCTACCAAGTTAGTCATTGATAGCAAATACATTGGGACTAAAATTTTAGAAGTGGAGGGAACATCTTTTAGGTACCAAATTAATAATTTGGTGGCTAAATATAATATAATTAACTACAAAATCTTAAAGTTGGTAGCCAAAGTATTTTGTAAAAAATAAAAAATAAAAAAATTAAATCACTAAAGATATAGCTAACAAAAAAAAAAAACAATGTCTAAAAAGTTCCTTTGGTTACTAAATTTATATTACATTTGGTATGTGAATAGACTTTAAATAGAATGGTGACTCCTAATTCTATTCTCTTTGCCATTCTTGTAAGTATTTTTTAGGGTAAATTACACTTATGGTACTTGTATTATCATGTTTTTTCACTTAGGGTATTCATGTTATTATTTTTCATACTTAAGATACCCGTGTTTTGAAAAATATTGAAAAAATATTAACACCATTAAAAACCCTTAATTCTGAAACACAAAAACCAAAATAAAACAGGCCAGAGAAAGAAAAAATAAAACTCTTTCCCAATCCTAACCCCATTCGCAGAAATTTAGTCAAATAAGCTAATGTATTACAATAGCACTACTAAATCTAGTTGTCAAATTCATTACTCAGCGTACTGGATTTGAATATAAATAAATAATATATGATCCTTTATATTGCTATCCAGACTTCCACTTAATATTTCAACAGATAACTCAATTAATATAATCCTAATTGGTCTGTGTTAAAATTATATTATATAAGTCTCTCATTCAATTTAGCAATTACAAAGGAGATATTGGCTCACAAGTAGTCCATGCAAAACTTGGTTTGGCATTGACTTCATGAATTTATCGGACGAGAAGCTCGAAAATTATACTCCACGGTAGCTCTCCATCGTCGGCTAAAACATTACAATCATTGTCCTAAATTAATGAAATTACTCACCACCTTAAGTCCAAGATAGTTCTGTGGTCATTGTTTTGGGCTATGTAACTCTATCAGAAATTGAAGCGTACATATATGATCCAGATCGCTGAAGAGGTCGGCTTAAAAGCAAAATGGTGAGTTCTATGATTTTCTCCAGCAGAAGGGTGATGATTAAGGGTGTTTTTTCATGTGAAAAGATGACGGTGAGATTGACTTTGAGAATGTGACGTCTATATGTGTAAATAAGGTTAACTAACAGTGTTATTTTTTTTCACTATTTCTTAAAATATAGGTACCTTAAATGTAAAAAATAATAACATTGGTATCCAAAATGAAAAAACATTATAACATGGATATCCTAAATGTAATTTACCTAATTTTTTATAAATCATAATTGCGATATTATTCCATTCTCATAAATGAACAATTATTTAAATAATCTTAAAATCTCCTTTATTTAAATTATCGCTCTCCATGTCATAAATAGAAGGATGACAACTCTAGCCAAAAAAGGAGGGAAAAAAAAAAAAAGGAAAGAACAACATTGACACTAAAGTCTGTAAGTATGAAATGTATCCTTATGACTTGAAATAAATGTAAAGATTTCTTTCATAATTATGTTACATACATACATATATATATTGTTTGCATATATGTATGTATGAAGGCATATGTACTTATCTTATATCAAACTTACTAATTGTAAAGGGTTAAAAATTGCTATATTAATTGTCGAGCTAAGCTCATTATTTATTTAGGCTTGACTCATTAAGTTAAGCGTCTAAGGAGTGCGGTCTATATATTGAGATGATTTAGAGAGATTTGGCTTGATGGATTCGGAACAGGAATCATTGGATCGATCCATCCACCTCCATTCTTTCTTAGGTAGGCTTATGCATCGTAAGAAAGGTTATTGACTTTGGGCCGTAACAAACTCATTTTAGATAATTATAGAATAAGTAAAACTTTATCTTATTCATCAATCACCAAGACAGTCCAATGGATGTTATTAAACCCAAGAGTCTGTGAATACTCAGCCATTTCTCCTCATTTGATACAACTTTAAAGATTAGAGAAATGGCATTCCACTAGGAAACCTTTATTCTCTAAAGATCAAACAGTGTTTAGGCAAAACAATTGATCTTAGTTTGCTCAAGAAATACAAGGTTGATGTCTTAGGTCCCTTAGGCTTCCTTGTTTGTCACTTGGGCATTCAAGACTCTAGGATTGCCTATTTCTCCTCCCTATCATTCTTTCTCTAATCATCCCATTGAGTATCATCTCCATGTCATTACTCTATAGTTACGTATAACACAATATTTACGTGACTCGCACGTGATCAATCTAGTCAGAACCCCTCATTTACATTTTGGCGACTCCACTGGGGAAAGAGTGTAATACAAGAGTGACGGCACCTCCTAGGAAGAAAATGGTTATAGCAAGTGAAGCTATCTGTCAAGAGCAAGACGCCAATGTCAAACAAGTCAAATAAGTTGAGCAAGATCTACCTCTACCTCCTTAAGACACTAATTAAGATAATCTTATCCTTGAGCCTCTTTAATATACTACAGAGGCGATGCGAGCTATGTAAGAGGTAATAAGAGCATTAAATCAGTTTATGGCTATGTTTACTCCCCTTGTGATGGGGTTGGCCACCTTTGCTGCTACATAACATGGAGCAGCTCTGCGAAACTCTATTATTGCTGCACAAACAAACGCTATCCCCTCTACTCAAACATCTAACCCTCCTGCTAATACATAGGGCATACTTTAGGGAAGGCATGTGCAAACTCCTTCACCATAGCTTATAGCTGGAAAAAATATGGTATCTAAAGTTAAGAATATAAGAGTCTAGATTGGTGGCTCTTCATCCTCTTGAGTTCCCATTTGTACGGCTATTGGTGGATCCATTAGTTACCTAGCCCTAAATCTTATGTCCTCAGTGTTTGCTTTAGCATCAATAGTACTTGCTCTTACATCTACAATATCTACCCTAAGGACTTCTTTTATAACAAAGGAAGACTTAGATCAATATATGAAGGAAATTCAAGCCAAATCATCTACGGGAATGCTAGAATTGAAGCTTCCTTATTATTGTGAATTGCCATGAAACCCTACCCTAAGGACTATGTAAGTCCTAAGTTTCTACTGTTCAATGGTAAAAAGGGTAGTGCTAAAGAATACTTGTTGAAGTTTATTGAAACCTTAGAGCCATATAAGCTTAAAAATGACTTGAAATTGAGAAAGTTCTCTAAGTCATTGACTGATAAGACATACACCTGATATATCAACCTCCCTTCATGGTTAGTTTATTCATGGAGGATTATATGCAAGTTGTTTCTAGAAAAATTTTTCTCTATGCAAGAATGAGTTACAGTTAGAGGTGTGCAAGTGGGTTTTAGCTCGCGGGCTGACCCATTTAACCCGCTTTTAAAACTGGGGTTAGGGTTAAGGTTTTTTGGCCCGTTTAAGAGCGAGCTAAATGAACCCAACCTGTTTAATCCGTGGGCCAAAATGAGCCAGTTTGGGCCAACTCGTTTAATATATGTATGCATTTGGCTCGTGGGCTAACCCATTTAACTCGTTTAACTTGCCTTCAAAACAGGTTAGGGCTAAGGTTTTTTGGCCCGTTTAAAAGTGGGCCAAATGAGCTTGGCTTGTTTAACCCACGGCTAAAGTGGGCCGAGTCAGGTTAGCTGTTTAACTCGTTTGCACACCTCTAGTTACAATCATTGACATAGGATAAATAAGACAAGACCCAAAGGAAGATTTGAGGGATTATATAGAGTGATTTCAAGATTGCACCCTGGATATCTAAGATGTATGTGATGAGGGTGAATTAGTGAAGATTTGCATCTAGATATAGTATTCTGTTCACCTAGAAAATCTCAACTTAAGTTCTTTCTTTACACTTATCAAAATTACAAAAAGAACTAATAATTTTGTTGTAAGGCAACGAAGAGAAGGTCGGAGATTTGGGAAATGGATAACATTTGTTAGCTCAGCTTAGGTGAAAGCTCTAGGGGCAATAAAAAGCCAAGGGATGAAAGACTAAGAAACTTTACACCATCTCTCTCATTCCAATGCTCAATGGGTAAGGTACATGCTGTACTTAATCAATGGCTATAGGATGGGAATATTAAGCTTTTAAGAGTAGATCGTTTACTTAATGCAAGTGAGAAGAATGATCTTGAGTTTTGTAGATTCCATAGGATCGTAAGCCACCTTATTAAAGAATGTTGGATGCTAAAGAAGATATTTAATGATGGGGTTTGTAATAGGGAACTCACTATTGAAAATAACGATGTTCATAACAATTCATTACCTATACACGATAACCAACAGAATGCTACCAATCATGACCTAAGGAGAGAAGATGAAGACATCCCATAAATTGAAACACAAGAAGGAAAGGAGATGATGGTAGAAACTAAGCAGGATGAATACTTACCAAAGGCAATTGCCTTAATGAAGACTTCCAATTTTAGGAAGTTCTTTGATTTGTTAGGGTTTGATGAAGATTTATGGCTTGCAGTAACAGTTGTACTCACTCAGATCTTCGAAAGACAATATAGGGAATGTAGTGCAGCTTGTTTGAAGAATGGCTAGTGCGCATAGGAATGCAACGCTTTTCATAAATGTGGATATGTGCGCAAAGAATCCTAATCACAATCACCCACCATACTTGGAAAGTATTCTCACTGGTTAACCTATTTAGAGGAGATAATGGTTCCTCTATAAACATCATGCTTATGTCTACATTCAAAGCTACAAAAATAAATAATTAATGGTTGGTGAGATAACCCATTTCAATCAATAGCTTCACTAAATCATCTACTGATATAATAGGATATATTAATGTAGACTTTAAGGTTAGCCTTATCCAAGGCTCCACCCAATTCCGTGAGATTGACGCACCCATATCTTACTACCTACTCATTGGAAGGAAGTAGCTGTATGATTACAATCTCATACCGTCAACATCACATTGGTGTATTAAGGGCCACTAGAAAGGAAAAGATATATTTATACTTGCCATAAAGAACCCCTTCGAACATAACGAAGCATATCTCTCTGAGGTTGGCTTCTTTGATGAATACGCTGAAGAAGGGGAAATAGTTGTTACAAAGCCCTCTAGGATATCATTACTCACCTGGGAAGAAACTTAAGAGAAACAATAAAGGAAAAGAAGAATGTGTAGCTCTTAGGGAGGTAAGAAAAAGAGAAGAGAGACCAACGAGGTCAAAAGTTTTGTTAGGGTGGATAGGTGAAGGGTATATTACTTATGATGGTCTTTGGGATTTGAAAAAATTTGTTTGTCTTCTTCAGATCCCATATCATTACAAGAAACCCAACCCGTGCCTTCGTAAATGTAAGATTAACTTAAGCTTCAAGCTGAAGACATTGAGGAGCTCGACCTCGTTGGACTAGGAGAATGTCCATAACCTATCTTCATCAGTAAGAACCTCTTACAAGAGATTAAGGTCCACTTAATATAATTGTTGAAGTAATATAAGGACATGTTTGCTTAGATGTATGATGAAATGCTGAGATTAGATCCCAACATAGTAGTGCACAGACTGAATATCGCACCTGGGATCAAACTAGTGAAGCAAGGATAGAAAATCTTTTGTCTAGAAATTGAAGTCTAGATAAAGGAAGAAATTAAAAAGCTAATTCAAGTTAGCTTCATTAAGCCAATCGAGCACCCTACATAGCTGTCCAATATTGTGCCAGTAAGAAAGAAGAATGGACAAATATGGGTTTGTGTAGACTTTCGAGATCTTAATAAGGCTCGTCTAAAGGACGATTTCCCATTGCCAAACATTGATACATTAGTAGATGCTATAACCAAACATGAATTATTCTCATTCATGGATAGCTTTAGTAGCTATAACTAAATAAAGATGGCTACTGGAGATGCTGAGTGTACCACTTCCAAGACTTTAGTAGGGAACTTTTATTATATCGTCATGCCTCTTGGGCTTAAAAATGTGGGAGCTACTTATCAAAGGGCGATGACTGTTATATTTCATGACATGATGCATGACTTCATGAAAGATTATGTTGATGACATACTCATTAAATCAAGGCAATCACTTGACCGCTTAATACATTTAAAGTAGGTCTTTGAGCAGTGTCGACTGTATAAGTTGTGTATAAACCCATTAAAGTGTATATTTGGGGTAGCATCTAGCAAATTCCTTAGATTTGTCATTCATAGAAAAGGGATCGATGTTGATCTAACAAAGATGCAAGCCATATGGTCTATGCCCTTACTTACTAACTCGAAGGAGTTGAAGTCCTTCATTAGGAAAGTTTCTTATATCAGACGATTCATTCTAGCATTGGTGGAAATTTCACATCCTTTACAACAACTTATGAAGAAAGGAGCACCGTTTGAGTAGGGGAAACTACAAGAAGAGGCCATTCAAAGAATAAAGGAGATACTTACTTCTTCATAAACAATAACAATTCCTATTAAAGATTTGCTGATGACCCTTTACTTGACCTCTACTAATAGGTCCATTGGGGCATTGCTAGCATAAGATCTAGATAGTAAAGAGTGACCAGTCTACAACTTAAGTTGATCCCTCCAACTATTTAGCTTGCGAGAAGCAATATCTTGCGTTGGTTTTTCCTATGCAAAAATTATACCATTATTTCTTGGCACATAAGGTTAACCTTATCACTTACTTAGATCCATTGAAGTATTTATTATCACGACCAACTTTCTCAAGCATAATTGCAAAATGGTTGCTCCTCTTCTCAGAATTTGACATTACGGTTATGCCACTTAAAACTATTAAGTCTTAGGCTCTAGTAGATCTCTTAGCTCAATTTCCTGTAGCATATGGGACTTATGCCTAAGACATAATTATCGTAGAATTCCATGAAAACTCCATGAGAGTAGAAGTAAATGGAGAATGGCAAGTGAAGTTTGATGGCTCTTCTAGTAACATTGGGTGAGGAGCTGGAGTAGTGTTGACATCTCTTGAAGGCTAAGAGATACATTTAGCTTTTAAACTAGACTTTCACTATACCAACAATGAATTTGAGTGTGAAGCTCTCCTACTTAGACTCATTTTTGCACAAAATGCAGGAGCATCTCACTTATGTATACGTAGCGATTCAAATTTGATCATCAGACAAGCTGATAGAGAATTTGCTCTTAAAGAGCCAATACTTGTGCCTTATAGGGCTGCAGTGTAAGCTTTAGTTGGAAAATTCACTTCAATAAGATACGAGCATACTAAACGATCCACTAATCGCTATATGGATGCATTAGCAACATTATCGTCCAAAGTTCCTATTCAAACTGTAGAAAATAGTTTGAATGTTTAAGTCATTAGAAAGTTAATCCCTTATACATCCTTGTAATTATTAGATGAAGAGGAGGAAGCACAAGATGATTGGCGTACTCCCATCAAGGTAGAGTTGGTGCATTCCAGTACAACTTCTATTGTAAACTTAAAAAATTTTACTAGTATAAATGGCATCTTGTATTTTAAGGGTCCAAAGGGCATTCTTTCTTGATGTATCTGCTTAAAGCAAGCATGTTTAAAGTTGGACAAGTACCACAAGATTTGGTGTAGAGAAGAAGGGCCTCCTTTATATCACCGCATTCAACACACGAGATATTATTGTCCAACAATGTCCAAAGATGCTTCTCAACTACAAATGAGTTGCCAAAAATGCTCCAAACTTCCTAATCAAGGAGACTGTAACTTTGTAGCAAGGAAGGTGACTAGAAATGCCCATATATTGGTTATTTAAAGAGTAATGTATTACCTACTAACAATATAGATGCTCGACTAGTAAAGCAAAAATCAAAGAAATACATCATGCATGAGGATGAGTTTTATAGGGTATCATACATGGGAAAGCTACTTAGGTGCATAGCATTGCCTGAAATAGAGACCATTTTATTTGAGGCATATTTAGGGGGAATGTGGAGAGCACTAAGGGAGAAGGAAGTTATATCATCATTTGCTCAATATGGGATACTATTGGCTGACTATGGAAAATGACGCGTTCAACTTTGCCGGGAAGTGTGTCGTATGTCAACAACACAATGATGCAATTTATGCTCTTACTATTGCATTGAATAACTTGACTACTCCTTGGCCATATCATACTTGGGCATTTGATTTGATTGGTCCTATACACCTACCATCTAAGGGGTACATCTAGATCTTTGTGGGAACGGAATGCTTCACCAAATGGATAAAAGTAATCCCATTAAAGAAGGTAGCAAGCCTAATAGTAGTAAGCTTCATAAAAGAGCATATCATTTTCCACTTTGGAATCCTAAAGCGTATCTTATTTGATAATGGCACTCTCTTCATCAACTCATATGTATGACAATTGTTAGCCTCATATGGCATTGATTGTGTAAAATCTACACCTTATTATCCTAAAGGAAATGGTCAAGTGAAAGCAATAAACAAGAGTTTCTTGAAGGTGCTTAGTAGGATGGTTCATGAAAACCACAAAGAATGACATGACAAATTACCATTAGTGCTATAGGCTTACAGAACTTCCAAATGAGGTCCCATACAAGCCATACCCTTCTTCTTGGTATATAGATCTGAAGCAATGATGCCTATAGAGATATTAATTCCATTTGCATAGTTAACCATCAATGCTAACCTAAAGCCAAACACTCTACGCATGTTAGATCTCGAGGCTTTAAAGGAAAAATGAGACACGGCTAAGCATAATCTTGCTAACTATCAGCAAAGACTTAATGTAGCTTACAATTGCTTAGTTCGAAAACGATCTTTTCAACAAGGAGACGTTGTACTTCATACAGCAGATCACGTGCGATGAGGTATTTCAGCACCAAAGTTCATAGCTAAGTGGGAAGGACCATTCATTATACATGAAGTCTATGATAGTGGCTATTGCAAGCTCCTAAATCCAAAAACAAATGCCATAACTCCTCCTATCAAATTTTAGTATGTTAAGAAATTTTACATGTAAATGCAAAATGTACTTGCAATCCTTATGAATGCAATATCAACTTTACAATATTCTATATGTCTCTCTTTTTATTTTATCTATCGTTGCCGTAAAATAACAGATTTATCTCCTTTGCACACAATAATTAACTATCTCAATTTTCTATTCTCGTTACCATAGAGTTAGAGATTTATCTTCTTAGTACGTAAGACAAATTTATAGAAATTAAATAATGTATAATTTTAGTTGTTGCTACAACTTATAGGAGCATTGCCTCCTAAAGTGTGTGATGATAACTAATTACTGACTGGTAAAAGTAATGCTCCCAAGTGCTTAATGATTACCTATCATTACTAAACGGGAGAATAATCTCTTGTGAAATAGAAATTATAAACAGTTAAGTTTTGGGAAATATCCTCCTAATCGTTAAGGCTAACAAAGTATAATTAATCTAAAAAATGTTCTACTAATCGTTGCTAGCAAGTGAGAGCTTTGCTCCGATGTGTGACACTATAATCATACAAGTTATGACCACTCATTACGAGTACTGTTTACATTGATGCTGCTAAGTAAAGGCTATGCCTCCTAAGCATATGATGATTTCTACAAATTTTAGTGCTTGAATAGATTGAAATGCACAAATAGAAATGAATGAAAAGGCAATCTAAGTTTATTTATTTAGGATGTCTTGTTACAAAGGATTAATAATAGTTAAAAGAAAAAAAAAAATTGAAAGAAGAACCATAAACGAAATAAAAAGTACTCTACTAAGCTAACGCTTTTGATCTAAGGCTACTTTGGACTCTAAGTCCATATCTCCTGGCACTTCCTTTGCTTTAAGATCTATTGCTTCAACTGCCTCTTGTATCTTTTGTAATTTCATCTTTAGTTCATCATGTTGTCTTATAATAGCATGGTAACTCAATATTTGCCTAGCCTTGTTAACAATATGGTTTAAGCTGTCAACCTTAAACTTTAAAAGTTGAACTCCCTCTATAAACTTAATCAGTTGTGTCAGCTAAACATTTGATAAAGAATTCTAAGGCTTATTTGGCAATAGCATGGCTTCTCCTAGCATCTTCACCATGGTGTTGGCTAATGTTGTCTTTATCATAGAGGACTCAATCCAAAAGTTTTTACCCATGGCATCAAGTCTCTCTAAAGATTCTAACAAATGAGAAGGTATAGTAAATCCTTGGAAAAACATAGTCTCCTGTACTTTATTAACATCTGAAGTTGCTACCATGTCTTAAGGAGACATGCCATCAACTGGGGGAGGATGGGTATTAGCAAGTGCTAAATACAACTCGTCTCCATAAAATCTCGCATGAAGTAGTGCATCAGCATGACTATCACCAGTTCCCCCTACCTCTGTAACTGGTACATTAGTATCGGGAATTACTTCACCAGCCTCCAAGGAGTTGTTGAACTCCTTAGTATGGTTATCACCATCCCACCACCTTCAAATTAGGTTGGTGATTCCTTATAATCCACCATGTCCTGTCTATCATCTTCCTCATCTAGAACCATTATTAGAGTAATAGGATGGCTTGAATGAAGTTCAAGGTTTGAAATAACAACACCCTTCCTCATAACAGCTAATGGAAAAGAGTTACTCTCAACTTGTAATAGTTAAAGAAAGAAAGGTATATGAAGAAAAGTAATAGCTTAAGGGAAAAATGCACACATAATAGCAACATGATATAAGCAAGAATGTTACCTTCTAGATAAATGCACGTTTGGTTTCTCTAGGATTTTCTAATTCAGGTGGTACATGTTTCCCCTTTGATTTTGAAGGTGATCCTACTACTCTTACATTATTACAAAGCTCTAACTATTGGGATGCTTGTTTAGTAATTTCATGAACATCTCCATTTGACTTAGACATAGGCCTTAGCAACTTGAGGTACAATTCACAATGATATACACTAGGAGCTAGAAGTACATCGCTTACCAAAGGAAAAGCATAGGATTGAAAGACATTTAAACAATTTGATCAATGAGTCAGCCAGCTTGTAGAGGCAACTCCATAATGACTTAAAGAAGGAAAAAATAACTGTCGTACCCCTGGGTGAATTTTCTTGAAATCACTTGACAAGAGCGACTGACAACATGAATCGAAATTCTTAATGGTGATGAGGCAAAGAACTCCCTAGTTAAAGCTAAACTGGTGTACAACTCTATGAGGAAAGTATGTCATAACTCTATTCTCTAGAAAGGACTTAGAGAAGTTTTTGCTATCAAGAAAGGAAGGCATACTCTTAGAGGTAGACCGTAGAAGGAACCTTGCTTCAAAACTATGAAGACCCACCAAGGTTACCTCATCCTTTGAACCAAGAGGATAGAATCCACTACTATCATCATATTTGGCTATCTGCTTCACATAAGGACAAAATGTAAACTTGTCCTCTATATTAATGAGTTGCAACAGTGATTGTTCAATGGTTCCCTCAAGCTAAGCCCATGCTTTAGGAAGAGTAGTACTTGTTCCATCATTAACAGTAGTGGGAGTAAAATGGTTTCGATGTTGCTCATAGAAGAAAAGCTGAAGGAATTTGAGGTCTATGTGGGTTATGTTTACATAAAGACCTTTTGAACATATAGAAGCCTTATGATATAAATCCAGGCATCGATATAATGAACCCAGGTAGAAAGGAGCTAGTGTAAAGTATTCACCTTGAGTAATGTGTATGGCAAAAGATAAGAGCCATGGGCTCATCCCTTCTTCAAAACTTCTAAGAAACATAAGTAGGGAGAGCTAATATGCTATGAAAGCTAAAAGTTCACACTTATAAGAATGAACCAAGAGGCATGAGTAATAAATATCAATGATATATATATATAAACAAGAATTAAAATACTTACTCCTACTTATGACTTGGGCTTGATATTCGAGGCCTATCTTTCCTATGCTCCTAAAAAAAGTATGTAAGTCAAGTAGCGAAGCATGGTTTCCTCTTTCTATCATAGGCAACTTTTAAAGCTTCTTGTAAAGATATTGTAAAGCTATGCTCTTTATAAGAAATCGAAGAGGTTGTGATATTGGTTCTACCGATGTAATGTAAGTCCAAAAGTATAACTACATCTTCTAGAGTCAGCGTGATCTCTCTCTACGAAGTAATAAATGTGCAGATTTAACTGCTCCATCGAGAGACAATAGCTTACTGCACTTCCATCCCCCTCATTTGTGGGAACCACATGTAATGTCTCATAAATTAGCAATCTAGATATGAACATTTGAGTATTACGACAAAACCCTGTCCTTATACGATTAGGATTGATAATTAATCTAGGGCATTCGGGAAAGTAAATCGAGTAGGCTAAAAGCTTATGAAAAACATGATAACCTTGATTGAGAAATCCTCGTACACGTAGAAGTAAAAAGATATAATAAAATATCAATAATATAATCAAGATAGTGAGAATTTGCTTAAAGTCGAGCTTAGAGTAATTGTACCTAAATTTAGAGTTTTGGGGAAAGTTATCCAATTAAACCCAAATTTTACGACTAAGATAACAAAGTTGGTTAAAGTCATTCGATGAGGTTAGATTTTGAAAATAATTATCCAAATTCTCAATTTTGTCTCTAAAAGTATGATTATTTAATATAGTGTAAAAATGATCGAAACCCTTAAAACTGAGCTTTGAATGCGATGATGATTTAGAGATAAGTTAATTAGGTAATAAAAGAAAATAATATAACATAATATACTATATTAGTATACATATATTTTTATGAGTATACCCGATATATATAATAAATATACCCATAAATTAACCTAAAATAATATAATTATGCATAATGAGTGATAAAATCACAAAATTAAATAGGAAAAGTATCTTAAAAATAAAAGATTTATTAGAAACATGATTACACATATATAATTACTCATTACCTGTATACACTGGTATATTAAGGATATATATCGGTATATTAACAAAAATCATTAAATACTAATATAAAATACCAAAATGCTCTAAAATATTATCTAAAATTAATAAAAAAAAAAGAAAAAACAACCTGAAATATGATTAGATTAAATGTGGAGTAGCTTAAAAAGGATAAACACCTGCATCAAAAGTAAATTTATAAAAAATTGACACCTCCTACTATGCGTTTTTTGAGGAAAATATTAAAATAAATTACTTAACAATTAAGGAAAAATTCTAACTGACCCTAATTTCTATAAATAAGACTCCCCCTACAACAAATACACATATAGGAACCTAAATTACAAAAAGGAAAAATAAAAAAAAATCAAAGAAAAATTGAAAAAATTAGAACAAAAATAGAGTAAGAACCGAGCTAGGACATTCCCTGACTATCCAATGACCTGACGTGGAGCCCCGCCGCCACCTAGTAGAGCCACCACCGACTAGGTTGGCCGACAACTCCTCTCCAACCAATGGTGGTTGAAGTTTCGATGAACTCAAGTTTCGAGTTTTTACCATATTATTTTCTATTTTTTAAAAATTATTAAATTAATTAGAAAAAATGTGAAAAAATTAATTCCTAGTTTACTTTATATGTAATTTCATTTCATAAATTTATTTTTACAAAATTAGGAATATTTAATATGCTTGCTTAACAAATGTATTATTCATCCAAAATTTGAAATCCAAAATTAATACACTAAATGATATAGTTTCTAGCTCAAAATTTTTGTGTAAAATACTTATGATATATAGATAATTGCTATGTATCCCGATTTCTTATTTAAATGTTTTTAATATTTATTGTATTTTTTGGCCTAAAAATAGCTCGAAATTAGGCTGAAAATGTTAAATAAATAAGATTTATGAAATTAAATAGTGAAATTAACCTATACTAATTTCTAATGAAGTATAATGATGTTAGGATATGTTGAAAATAATTTTGTACAAAAAGAATCATATTTAGGTAATTAAGTGTAATTTAAGGGAAAAATTGTAGTTTTAGTGATCGGAAGATCAACGAATTATTAAAACAACTATTTTTCCTCAAGAGTCTCGTTGCCATCTATCAAGTCAATAGGTTGAAGAGTATTTCTTTCATTCAAATGACAAAGAAGGGATTATGATTATTAAATTGTACGAGTAGAAAAATAAAGGAAACATTATTTATTTTAAATTAAGCCTGCGCATGGGATTTGCATCTATAATTCATATGCCATGGAAATACTAAGTTGGAGTAAATCTTTCTTATTCTCCGTGACTAGTTGCAGATTGGCGAGGATCAAACAAGGAACTTCATTTATTCTTTTCAATTATGGAAAGGTAAATTTAAGCTCTACTACTGGGATAGAATATAGATAAAGGAAACAAGAGTAAGGTATGAAAGCCTAAGTTAAAATGTTTATGTGGAAAGAGAAATCATCATCACCATCGGAATAGAGGAAATTGAAGCAAACAAAACCCAATTAATGATAAGGGAAATGTTTGGAGTCAATTGAAGGTCGCTATCTCTTGCTTCGCTTATGGCACTGGATGATTGAAGGAAATAATCAAATCTCATTTGTCATGAAGTAGAAGAATAGAAAATATGAGAATAAATATCAATAAGAAGAAAGATAAGAGTTGAAGAGGATGAAAAGAACTCAACGAGTTGCATTTATATTTAGCATGGTTGAAATGACAAGTTTTAACCCAAAAAAAAACAAAAGAGTAGGAAAAGGATTTCTCATGAACAAATGTCCTAAGGGATTAGTTTGTGAAGACAATCACTTTATAGCTCGCTGCTATGGATATATGTTCCTATAAGGAGGCTGCTATGAAGCAAACGATTAGGGCCAGTAAAGAAATTTGTTGCGGCTACCGGTGATGGTGACAATACCATGCTTGTTTTGACTGTTGCGAAGGCTAATTTAATCAATGATAATCCATTACACATTGTTCATGAAGAAGAACATCCGAGTAAGTGGAGGAACGAAGTTCTTATCGTTTGCTAGCCCTTGTTACTATTTATTTTCAACCATGGCGGAGATCGTACAAAGATAAAATCCATGCTTACCTGTCATGAATCAACAAAGGATGTGACGATGAAATTGTAATTTAAAAAAAAAAAAAGAAAGAAAGAAAGGAAGGGAGATGGTCTGAGAATTTGATGTCATGAGGGCGTACACTTGGCCTTATGAAATAATTATTTAGATTATTCGCAATACGGTAGCACACGGGCAGCAAAACTAAATAACATGGAAGATACATTTTGTTATCTCACTAGGAGAGTATGGATCAATACATACCATAGGCATCAAGAGTTCTATCATATTGAATTTTCTCGTAATGCACCAGGGCTTGCCGCTATCAACGGAAGAATAGTAAGAAATCGTGGCAACTAAAAAAAGAAGAATTTAAAGCAAGAAACTTTTTTTTTTTGATAGCCAACGCTGAGATCCTGCATATTACCGATTTTGGAGACCATGCAAAATTTCAATTTCAATAGCCAACGTCTTCGATATTTGATCCGGGGAAAAATATGAAATTGATGAAGGACATTGTCATGTGATTGTAATTGTGATTGTAAATTGATGTGACTTGATAAGTATTGAAGTTGTTTAGTGCTTTATTTGAAGGAGTATCGCAACTTGAGCATTAATCTGTTCGAACTTATTAGTCGAAGATCGGAGTTTGAACTATACAAGTATGGAGTAAAAAAAATATTAATGATTATTATATATATATATATAGTAACTACAAGCATGCAACAAAAGATATGGAGATGACATAATTTTGAAAGTTGATATATTTAGAAGATATGTTGGTATCTAAAATGGGATATGATATTGATCAAATTTTTTTTTGGAAAGAGAAAATATTGTTGGTGAAGATTTCAGTAAGTAAATATTTGATTTGTCAAGATTCAAAGTTGGAGTTGATATTTAGTATAAAAGGAAATAAAATATTATAGATGAGATTGCTTTAGCAAGAAAATTTTTTGAAGACAGGATTTGATACTATTTGTCAAGATGTAAAATTGGTTCTAGTATTCAGTTGAAGTGGAAATATAATATTATGAACAAGATATTTGGTAAGTAAATATTTGAAGAAGAAGAACAGTAGATTTGGGGTCCTGCTCTTGCTATTGTAAGTCACTTGCGTTAAGTACTGATTTAGACAAGAAATAAGTCACTTTATTTTGAGTGCAAATGCTAGTCAACGAATTCGAGATTTCCTATCCTTGAAAGTACAAGCAATGACATAAGAGGGATCAACTCCACAAAGTGTCCTATCCCATTGTCAATATATTTATCATTCATTCCAACAAAGGTGGCTTATGAGGAAAGAAATGATTTTGAATTGGAAATTCTTTTCCATTCAATACGAAGAAATATTTGGAGAATCAACTTATATAAAGGAAGCTCATATAGTATTACAAACTTATTCAATATATTGCCATAGGGGTAATACCTCTTCGACATGCCAAAAGCATCATACGTAATTGAACAGTGTCGTAAGTTACACACTAGGCTATATAATAATTAAATTTATAGTGCTGGCATTAGACTAAAATAAAGTCTCTAGCTAAGTGAGCGTACTTGGTAGTGGTATAACTAATTCACATCGCACGTGTGCTGAGTAGCAATCTAACTATTTAAAATTAGTAATTGATGCTAAAAAATACTTGCACTCTATCTAAGAATTTTGGTTAGAAGGCAAAATGTAAAGGGTTGAAAATTATTATATTAATTATTGGGCTAAGCCCATTATTTATTTAGGCTTGACTCCTTAAGCTAGTTGACAGAGTCTAAGGTGATACGGCTTATGAATGTATGTAATGGGACTTGAGCCATGAATGGGTATTTAGGGTTTAAGGGGAAATGAGGGAGACGGGTGTGAAGAGGGTTTTGACAATGAATGTAGATAGATATTATAAACCAAGACACAAACACAATAAGAGATTAAGCTTGAAATAGGGTTCGATATGACTCATGAACACTAAATATTACTCGGGTTTCAAATAAGGGTTAGATGCAACTCACTAACTCGCTCAAATGAGGGGTTCACCATAATCTTAAGGTTAAGATTGATAAGAACATGAGAAAATTTAAAGAGTTAATAAGCACTTAATAATCTGAAAAAGGCAAGCTCTAAGATCTTAGGAGTATCCTTACTAAAAAAGGAATGTTCAATGTAATCATTGTTTATATATTCTTCACTATCTGGCTAATTATAAATATTGCTATTTATAGCAAATCCTAAAACCCTAGTAGCAAAATTGTAAATAATATATAAGACCTTAAACCCTAAACAATGGGCCCATAGTTAAAATAAAGAAAATATTGACAACAATACAAAACTGTACGTTTAATAGAAGAAGTTAGTGTGTAGTCGTTTGGGTTATCCTAGAAGGAGTAGGATCTAAACTAGGTGAGGTTGACAATTAGGTATCCGGGTTTAGGTAGGAGCCCTTGAAGTCTTATAGGGCTTGGTCGAGATGTCTGAAAGGTTAGCCTACAATTGCCAAACTCTATAATTGGTTGGCATTAGTCTTTTTAAGCTGTGTTGAGTGGATCTTTGGTCTTGAAGCCTTAACTATGTAGTCTCTCGGCTTCTCGGTAGATGATAGACTTGATGCCGAATAGCTTCTTTTCCACCTTTTGGCCTTTGGGTATCTATTTGGCCTCAACAAAAGCAGATTGACCTTGACTTCAAACAGTTTGGCCTTAGGTTAGAATAGGTCAGCTTTAGCTTCTAGTAGGTCAGTATTGGTTTAGGATAAGTCGGCCTTGGCTTGTAATAGGTTGGCTTTGGCCTGGAGATAGTTGTAGGTTGGTTCCTATCATAAGGAGTTTGGTTTATATATTGGGATAATTCAAGGAGATTTGGCTTGGTGGGCTTGGAATAAGGATTATTGAATTGGTTAATTTACCTTTAACTCTTCTTAAATAAGTGTAGATACTCCATTTTTGCACACCCTAACCTCCCCTCCCCCTTTATTTTTTTAGAATTTTTAAAATAAGATATGGGTCTTAAATTTGGAAAAATACAAAAAAATAGAAAATTTAAGAACAGTAAAAAAAAAAAAAAGAAATTTAGAAAAATACAAAATTTAAGAAAGGCCAAAAAATAAGAAATTTAGAGAAATAAAAAAAATAGAAAAATAGAGGATTTAGGAAATTTAGAAAATAATGAACTTTTAGATAGTTTAATAGAGTGGGGTATTTAATTTAAGTAAAAAATAAGGAGAAGGTTGTTGGGTCTAGCCTAAAATTTGAATCTAGCTTAGGTTGACCTTATTGATATGCGTAATTTAATTGTACATATTAGTAAGGCATAGGCCAATAGTCTAACAAATAACTACTTGAGCATTGTATTAGGTTTGGCTGGAGGTCTTGGGTTTGAACCTCATTAAAGGTACAAGAATGCCTTTTACTTTTATTTTTTCTACACACAATGCTTGTCACATGTCAAGAGATTACTGGGCTACATGTCTGGTCTTGATACGTGGCACTTATGATTTAGCCTTGATAGCATACTTCTCCTTTTCCCCTTTCCATTTCTTTCCTTCCCTTTCTCACACTTAAAAATAGCACATACATACAGAGCAAAAGGAGAGAGTGGGTGGGGATGGTAAGGGGTGGAGGGGGTGTGTGGTCTCTCTCTCACTTCAATATTGATAGCCACATATAATCTACGCCACCGACATCCACGAAGCATTACCGTAACCCACAGCAATATAGCTTACCCTCTTTCTCACTCGATATATGACCTACTCCCCTTTTGCATGAACCCACACACATGACTCTAGGGGAACCTACATGTATAATAATCTCTCTCTCTCGATTAAACGTACGGAACCATACACACATATACATACAGAGCAATCTAGATCTTTCTCTTTCGCTATCTTCATCCCCTTATCTTATACACCAAAGGAAACAACAAGAAAATAACTCCACTACACTACTGTTGCCATTGCTTTACCATGCCATGCTTTAGTGTAGCAACCCTCACCACACTATACACTCTCTTGCGGCCTTTACCCCTGAACCTATAGCTATGACACCGAACCACTTACGCATAGACCCATCCCTGGCCCCTCTCTCTCTCTCTCTCTCTCTCTCTCTCTCACACTGAACTATGCACGACTTTGTACCGATCCTTGATATCTCTCTCTCACACACCATAGACAACCAATAGCCTACCCCCTCTCTCGATTAGATACACGATAACCTACACACATTATAGCACCTAATCAAATACCCACCGTTCAACCCCATCAATAGCGCCTGCAACTAACTAACGACCTTCATCCACCGTTTCCTCACTAACATACGTAGTAACACTGCTTTGATCTCCTTCATGCTATATGCATAATGATGACCACTACATCTCTGACCATGCTTGCCATTGCCGCAACTAAACCCTAAGCATCACCATACCACTCTATACTGCTCCATGATTGAAATTGATGCTATGGCTATGCTCATGGCATCTTAAAATTTAACACCCAACTCCCTTTCAAAACCTAGCTACCCCCATAGAAAATTGCAACAACCACTCATTACCCAAACATTGACCACCTCTAAAATGGTCGTTGTTGGCCGTGGCAAGTTCCCTATACCCCCCAACCTAACCGGAAACTCATGAAATCAACCTTCCTTGCTCATTCTGGTGGCTAAATCACCCTAAAACATGCCTTGCCGCTGTTGCTGTTGAGGAAGGTTTAAGACTTGACTCGGATCCACCCATTTGACCTGCGTACCAACTTGGTCTGACCCGGTGCCAACCTGAATTGCTACCCAAGTCTGACTTGTGCATTTTGGTTTAGCTTGTTTATTTTGTATCGTATTTCAATTTTTTTTTTAAATTCTTATAATTGTATTGTAATTTATAACCAAATAAAAAAATAAAAGAAAAACTAAAAAAGAGGAAAAGAAAAGCAAGAAAAAGAAAAAAAAAAGGGAAAAGAATGGTTTATTTTTATTTTTATTTTTGACTAAAGCATAATAGAAATAGATAAAATAAAACAAATAAATAATAAAATAAAAATATTTTATCACTTAGAAAAATTATTTTTTAAATAAATAAAAGTAATTTATCATTTTTTCAAAATTAGGGCCCTTTTTAAATTTCCCAAAAATAAAATCTCGATTTAGGACNAATAATAATAATAATAATAATAATAATAATAATAATAATAATAATAATAATAATAAATAGGTTAGTGAATAAACAAATTGTCTTATCACTTAAAAAACTAATTTTCAAAAAAAAAAAAAAAATCAACCATTTTCTAAACTAGGGCGCTTTATAATTTCCAAGAAAAAAAAAACAGAAACACTAATTAGGACTTTTAGAAAATTTCTTTAATTAGAATCAAACCAACTAAAAATATAAACCCAATCTTTTAAAAAAAAAAAATTAAAATTAACTCACTCGCTAAATTTTTCATAAATAAACTACGAAAGTTTGATCCCGAAATATGGGTACGTATGCACTTATATGTATGGGATGATTTAAAATATGAAAAATTTTCTTTTTCCATTTTTTAAAATATTTGTTGCATTTATCTTTTTTGTAGATTCGGTTTTATTTACTTATTTGCATGTGAATAGCTAAGTTTTTTTTTTTAAAGGTATATTAAAAAGCAATAAATTTGGAAAGTTAAAAGTGATATCCGTTTGGGGTTTAATAGGATGGCCTTTGGATCAAGATTTTTAGTTTTAAAGAAAACCGTTTTAGAAATTGGTTTTATTGAAAGATCGGTAGCTAAGTTATAATCAATTCACCAAATTAGTTATAACTTAACTCTTTTTCCTTAGTTTGGTTCGGTAGCGACTCTAAAATATTTTCAAAGTTAAATAAATCGGTTTTCTTTAAACTCTAATTGAGGGTCAATATTAAATGGATAAGATTTAATATTGATTAGTTTAAAGAAGATTTATTTATAAAAAAACCAAGACAAAAAAAGCTAGGATCGATAGCTTTGGTGACTCAATTAGGACTGTTAAGAGGGCTAGCCACTTAAAATACTTTTTGAAATTAAAATTGCCTTTCAAAATACTCATTTATTTGTTTGTTTGTTATCAATTTCTTGTATATAGTTTGCTTTGATTGCCATATTTATTTTGTATACAACATGCATTAGGACATAGAGTAAGGGGGATGGGGTAGGGTCATTTGTTGCATTAAAGACGTAGGGTAGATGCGGTTAGACCCAAGCCATTTTAGGACCCTAAGAGAGGGGCAATTGTGTAGGCTCCGAGTGTAGTGGAGTAACTATCGCTTGGGGTTGTTTAGGCTACCTCACTTAAGTTGTAATGTAACCAATGGAAGTGTTTTCTAAAAATAAGCTACCTCATCTTAAGGACCTTTTAGAACGCACCCTAATTATATATACTCCCCTTCAAGCTTGATTTAATACATTACTCTTAAGAATTGCAACCTTCCTAAGAGTTTTAATGCAATCAAGTTTTTCAAAATAACCGTAAGGTTGCAACTTAAAGAATAATGTGTTAACCCAAGTGATCCTAACATCTGCATATTTTCTACGTACTTTCCTTTGTTGCATTGATAACTGATTTTTGTCCATAAAATGTGTAGACCTAGAATGGTAGATAACCAAGCAAAGTATCAGGGGAATGATAGGCTACAGGATATTTTTAGGATTCGCGAGTAGTTGCTGAAAGATGAAATTGCCTACTTGAAAGAAAAACTTGAGTGCTTTGAAGCTTACAATTAGGCCTTTAAGGCTCTACTGGCACAAGTCATTAGGAAAACCTATGAAATGTTAGAGGACCTTAAGACTCATCTATGAGACTTAATTTAGGGTTTTTTTTCCAGAAAGCCTAGAATAAATGTCAAGTTCTAAAATAAATGTTATGTTCTCTATCTTTGTTTCTGTATTTTGATCTTTTACAATAATAAAGGTTCTCATTAGTTCATCGTTCTTTGTTCTTTAGCATTCTTGTCCTTATAAATAGTCCTTCAGTAAGCATTTATCTAATCACTATTCTCTCCCATTTAAGGAAATGTGAAATCTCATAAACTTGTAAATGGAACCCTAAAAATCACCATTCTTATTTGTAAATATTTTTCTCAATTTTTGTTAAATAAAACTTTATCTTTCTTTCTCTCTCTCTCTCAAAAAAATAAAAATAAAAAAGAAGAAGAAGAAGAAGAAGAAAGAAAAAGAAAAAAAATTTAAAAAATGAAAATGAAAAGAAAAGTTGTTGATGGCTATAAATCCTTATAAGCTCAAGGAGTCAACCCAAGCTTAAGTCTTTAGCCCACTCAATTAGCCAGCCCAAACACTTAGCTTCTAATCTACACAAGGCCCTTCGACCTATTAAGGAAGCCAACACGAGCCCCCTTGGCCCATTCAACCTAAACACTAGCTCCTTAGCCCATTCAATCTAAACACTAACCTTGGGCTCATTTAGGTAACCTACCCAAACACAAGCCACTTGGCCTGGCAACTAATTCGAACACAAACCATGGCCCATCGAGGCAGCTGATCCAAACACAATCCTTAGCCCATAAAAGTAACAAAGCTAAGCTAAAACCCTTGGTCTATTTAGAAGGCCAAGCCCAATCATAAACTGAGCCAAAATACAAAGTCGAATATTGAGGCATGATTTGAGAAACCGAGGGGCAAAGCCAATCTTTATCCTAGGAAAATAAATATGTTTTCCTCCTTAAGAAATCAGTAACTCACTTTTAAAAAGTTTAAAATGAAAAGAGGTAAACTATATTCCACACACTAACCTGAAACACTTTAAGAGTTGAATGACATAATGGTGAGGATACTTTGGACTCATTCCTTAAAGGAGGTCCACTTTGAATGTGATATATAGATTAAAATGAAGTTAGGGATTCATTTTCAAATCTTAAACACAATTATCTTTTGTTAACCCTGTTGGATCTATTTGGAGAATTTTCAAATTTAAACCTTGTCAAAAACCGCCCTACAATAGGGCAATTTGAAGGTTAGGGTCATTGATTAGGAGATAAGGGTAAATTTGGTTTATGCTTGCTCAAGTAATGTTAATTTAAGAATGATTTTTGTTTCTGATAAATTATTTTTCTTTCAAATGAAGAAGAGTCAATTCCCTTTCAAATACCTCAAGCTTATACATACCTTACCCAGACCTATACACTAGAAATCTATGGATTTAGGGCATTGAATTGCTTAAAAGGAAAAAACTCAACAATAGAGACAATCACTCTTAGGGCCAAAAGAAATGAAAGAATAGCAAAAGATTATAAGGCAAAGTAATTAAAAAGAGAAAGAAAAAATAATAATAATAGGAAAAAAAGAAGAAGAAAAGAGCTCGGAAAATTAATCCTAAGTGTAGGATAAAAGCCTTGAGAGAAGATATCACATCCTAGTAAGGGCAACAAAACTAAACCAAAATGTCAGGAATTAAGGCCCAAAAAGCCCAAAAAACACAAGGCCCTAAATCACAGTTTGAGTTTGGAAACCCAGAATCTCTATATCCTCTCTAAAGCCTTTCTTACCTATGTTGAATCACATAAGGCCTTCTTACCCACGATACCATCCTTACGTAGTAAAAGCTCTTTCGATCTTAAAAGATAATTTATCTTTAATAAAATTATTTTTGAAAACTGGGGCAACCATACTTCTAATTTTTCCTTAAGGTTCTTAACCTGTACACCCAAGATAAATAAAAGTATTTCTTTTCAAAATAGGCTTCCTTATTAGTCATTTTTGAAACCCCTTGACCAAAAAACTAACTTTATAATGTTGAACCAAAAAGGACTTGACAGATTAATGAAAGCGTATCATTTACAAAATGGTCTATAATTTTTGGAATTATAGTTAAGAAGCGAAATCTAGAACGAAAGTTAGCAATGAATTCATCTTCGACTAAATTAATCATATGTTACCTTTTCTTTAAGAAAGGAATGTTTAAAATCACAAATGAGAAAGCCTTAGGGTTAGGGGCATTGAGAGACCCCACATGATTACTCAGGATAAGGGTGGTTATAAGCTTCTTTCTTAAATAAAAATTTATACTTGTTGGCAAAACTTTCAAAAAAAAAAAAAAAAGAAAGAAAGAAGAGAATATAAAGGCTTATCATAAGTTTTTTTAAGGTCCATTTTTCAAATTTATGTTGGCTCAAGTAGCGAAGCTTTCTATTCACGTCATCTGTTTCCTTTTCAATGTGGTCATACTTTTTTAAATTGACCATAATAATCTAGATCATTCTTCCTTAATGTGGTTTTTACTGTCCATTAACTTTTTCAAATCAAGGGGCCTATCCCTAATGCCTTTTTCATAAATGGTTTTTCAATAATTTCTCTATAAATACTTATCCAAGTCAAGAAGTTTTTCAAACTGGTTGTTTTCCTTACTTTCCTTACTTTACTTCTTCAATCCTTCATCAACTTTCCTTAGGGTTCAAGCCAGCTATTAGAGTACTATCCCCTTTTTTAATTTGTTTTTATTCAACTAGCCTTTAGGGCGTTATCCTGTCTTTCAGTTTTTAGGGTTCCAACTAGCCTTTAGAGTATTGACCCATCTTTTATTCTTTTTAGGATTCTAGATAGCCTTTGGGGCGCTATCCCATCTTTCATTTTTAAGGGTTTCAGCCAGCCTTTAGAGCACTGACCCATTTTTTATTCTTTTTAAGGTTATAGCTAGCCTTTAAGACGCTATCCCATTTTTCATTTTTGAGGGTTTGAGCCAACTCTTAGAGTACTATCCCATCTTTTATTCTTTTTAAGGATTTAGCCAGCCTTTAGGGCACTATCCTGTCTTTTATTTTTAGGGTTTAAGCTAGCTCTTAGAGCGCTCTTCTATTTCTTTTAGAGTTCCGGCCAGCCTTAAGGTTATTGTCCCATATTTTGTTTTTAGGATTCCGGCCAGCTTTTAAAGCGATATCTCCTCTTCTATTCTCTTTAGAGCCAACTTTTAGGGTTGCTGTCCCATCTTCTGTTTTTGGGATTCTAGCCAACTCTTATAGCGCTGTCCCTTCTTTTATTCTTTTTAAGGTTCTAACTAGCCTTTAGGGTACTGTTTATCTTTCATTTTTAAGATTCCGGTAAGCTTTTAGAGCGTTGTCCCCTCTTCTGTTCTTTTTAAGGTTCTAGCTAGCCTTTAAAGTGCTGTCCCATCTTTCGTTTTTGGGATTCCAGCTAGCTCTTAGAGTACTGTCGCTTCTTCTATTCTTTTCAGGGTTTAAGCTAGCTCTTAGAGTACTGACCCACCCTTTTATTCTTTTTAGGGATCTAGCCAACTTTTGAAGTGCTACCCCCTCTTTCATCAATTCCCTTCTAAGGTTTTAGCAAGCCCATAGGGCTATTCTCTTCACCATGTTCTTAATGAGCCTATAGGGTACTTTCCTTTACTAATTTCTCTCAAGTGAGCCCATAGGGCACTTCTTTTCATCAAATCCTTTTAGTGAGCCCAAAGGGTGCTTCCTTTCATCATGGATTCCTTTTAGCGAGCTTGTTGGGCGCTTTCTTTTACCAATTTCTCTCAAGCCAGCCTATAGGGTGCTTCTCTTCATCGAATCCTTTTAGCAAGCCTTAAGGATGCTTCCTTTCATTATTAATTCCTTTTAGTGAGCCCATTGGGCACTTTCTTTTACTAATTTCTCTCAAGTAAGCGCATAGGGTGCTTCCTTTCATTATTGAATCCTTTTAATGGGCCATAGGGTACTTCCCTTCATCAAGTCCTTTTAGCGAGCCCATAGGGTGCTTTCTTGTACCAATTTCTCTCAAGCAGGCCCATAGGGCGCTTCTCATCATCAATTCATTTTAGCGAGCACATAGGGCACTTTCCATTACTAATTCTTCTTGAATAAGCCCAAAGGGTGCTTTCTCTTATAATCAATTCCAATTAAGGGTTGCTAGTCCTCTAGAGATACTCCCACTTAGGTTAGTAAGCTCAAAAGAGCATGACTAGGTTCTCTAAATCGACTTCCAATTAAGGGTTGCTAGTCCCTTAGAGACGCTCCTGCCTAGGTTAGTGAGCTTATAATAGCACGACTAGATTTTTCAAATCAATTCCAACTTAGGGTTGCTACTCCCTTAGTGATGCTCCCGCTTAAGTTAGTAAGCACAGAAGAGCACAACTATATTTTTCAAAATTGATTCTAGTTAAGGGTTGCTAGTCCCGTAGAGATGCTCCTACATAGGTTGGTTAGCTCAAAGTAGTACGACCAAGTATTCCTAAATTGATTCTAACTTAAGGTTGATAGTCCTTTAAAGACACTTTTGCTTAGGTTAGTAAGCTTAGAAGAGTACAACTAGGTTTTTCAAAATCAATTCCAACTTAGGGATGTTAGTCTCTTAGTGAAGCTCCTACCTAGGTTAGTGAGCTCAGAAGAGCACAACCAGGTTCTCCAAATCGATTTCCAATTAAGGGTTGCTAGTCCCTTAGAGATACTCCCGCCTAGGTTAATGGCTTAGAAGAGCACGACCAGGTTTTCCAAATCGATTCTAGCTTAAGGTTGCTAGTCTCTTTGTGACGCTCCCACCTAAGTTAGTTACTTAAAGTAGTACGACCAAGTATTCCTAAATTAATTCCAACTTAGGGTTGCTAGTCCCCTAAAGAGACTGTCGCTTAGGTTAGTGAGCTCAGAAGAGCACAACTAGGTTTTTCAAAATTGATTCCAGCTTAAGATTGCTAGTTCCTTAATGAAGCTTCCGCCTAGGTTAGTGAGCTTAGAAAAGCATGACCAGGTTCTCCAAATTGATTCTAGTTAAGGATTACTAATCCCCTAGAGATACTCCTACCTAGGTTAGTGAGCTTAGAAGAACACGACCAGGTTCTCCAAATCGATTTCCAATTAAGGGTTGCTAGTTCTCGAGAGACGCTTCTGCCTAGGTTAGTAAGCTCAAAAGAGCACAACTAGATTCTCTAAATTGATTCCAATTTAGGGTTACTAGTTTCTTAGAGATGCTTCCCCTTAGGTTAGTGAGCTCAGAAGAGTACGATTAGGTTTTCTCAAATCGATTCCAAATTTAGAGTTGCTAATCTACTAGAGACACTCCCGCCTAAGTTAGTTAGCTTAGAAGGGCATTACTAGGTTTCAGTTAAGGGTCTTAGTCAGCTCAAGGGGTACTTTACCTATTCACCTAGGATAATTAGCTCAAAGGAGCATTCAGGTTTGTCTCGAATCAATTCCAATTTTAAAGTTTCTAGTCTACTAGAGACACTCTCACTTTGGATAGTCAGCTTAAAGGAGCACTACTAGTTTCAATTTAAGGTCTTAGCTAACTCAAGGAGTACTTAGCCATCTCATTCTCTTTAGGGTCTTAACCAACTCTAAGAGTACTTTACCTATTTCATCTTGGTTATTTAGCTCATAGGTGTATGATTAAGCCTTTAACATTTCTTTAGGGTCCTAGTCAACTCAAGGAGCCCTTACTTGTTCACCTTAGTTCGTTAGCTCATAAGGGCATGATCGGGTTTCAATTTTACTTTCAGTCTCTTAGCCAGCTCTTAGAGTGCCTCCTCTCTCTTTTCACTATTCACCAAAATCCTTAGTGGACGAAACCTATGATAGTTAGCTAAGGCTCTCCTTAAGACAAGCTCCACCCTTGGGGCAAAAATAATGTCTTTTTTGTTTTTATGGTAAAGTTTTGCTTAAAGGTCACCATAAAGAGGGGCAACTGTAGATACCTTATTTTTGCTACCTCTACTAGCACCTCCCTACCCCCTCCCTTTCCCCTTTTATTTTTTTAGAATTTTTAGAATAGGAAAAATTGGTCCTAAATTAAGAATAATACAAAAAAATTGGAACATTTAAGAAAATACAAAAAAGAAAAGAAATTTAGAAAAAATGCAAAAAAAATAGAAAATTTAAGAAAAGAAAAAAAAAAGGAAATATAGAAAATTACAAAATTTAAGAAAGGTCAAAAAATAAGAAATTTAGAGAAATACAAAAAAATAGAAAAATAGAGGATTTAGGAAATTTAGAAAATAATGAAATTTTAGATAGTTTAATATAGTAGGGTTTTTAATTTAGGTAAAAAATAAGGAGAAGGTCATTGGGCTTGGGTTTAGATTTGAATTTAGCCTAAGCTGACCTTATCGATATGTGCAATTTAATTGTATATATGAACAAGACATAGGCTAACGATTTAATGAATAAGTACTTAAGCATTACATTGGCTTTGATTGGAGGTCTTGGGTTCGAACCTCATCAAAGGCATAAGAATACCTTCTACTTTTATTTTTTCCACATACAATGCTTGATACATAAGAATACCTTCAACTTTGATTCACCCTCTTTCTCACTCGATACATGACCTACTCCCCTTTCGTACGAACCTGCGCATACGACTTTAGGGGGACCCATATGTACAACAATCTCTCTCTCTTGATCAAATGTATGGAACCATATACACATACATAACAATCTAGATCTCTCTCTCTCGTTGGCTTTATCCCCCTCATCTCGTACACCATAGGAGACAACAAAAAAATAACTCCTTTGTACTATTGCTGCCGCTGCTTCACTATACTATGCTCTAATGTTGCAATCCTCACTACACCATGCACCCTCTCTTGGTCTTCACCCCTGAACCTATAGCCAAGACACCGAACCACATACACACAGACCCATCCTCAACCTCTCTCTCTTTCTCTCTTACTGAACCATGTATGACTTTAGACTGATCCTTGACATCTCTCTCTCATACACTACACATAACCAACAGCCCATCCTCTCTCTCGATCGGATATACAACAACCTACACATATAATAGCACCCAATCGAACACCTATTGATCAACCCCATCAACAGTACTTGCAACTAACTAATGACCTTCATCCATTGTTTGCTCATTGATACATGCAGCAACACCACTCTGATTATCATTACACTATATGCTTAGCAATGACTACCACATCCTTAGCCATGCTCACCACCATCGTAACCAATCGCAAGCACCACCACACCACTTTATATTCCTTTACGATCAAAATTAATGCCACGATTGTACTTGTGGCATCTCAAAACCTAATACCCAACTCCCTTTCAAAACCCAACTACCCCCATGGACAATCCGTAACCACTACTCACTGGCCAAACACTGATTACCTCTAAAATGGCCGCTGTTGGCTATGGCATTTTCCTTATACCCCCTAACCTTAATCGGAAACTCATGAAATTAACCTTCCTTGCTCAATTTGGTGGCTAAATCACCCTAAAACACGCCTTATCGCCATTGCTGTTGAAGAAGGTTTGAGACCTAACTTGCATCTGCCCATCTAACTCGTATGTTGACCCACTATGACCCAGTGTTGTCCGAACTACTACCTAAGTCTAACCTACGCATTTTAGTCCGGCCTACTTTTTTTGGTATTGTGTTTTGATTTTTCTTTTTTCTTTTTTAATTCTTATAATTGCACTGTAATTTGTAACCAAATAGAAGAAAAAAAAAAGAAAAAGAGAAAAAAAGGATCAGAAAAGAAGGAAAAAGGAAAAAGAAAAAGAAAAAGAAGGGGAAAATAAAGGTTTATTTTTATTTTTATTTTTGACTATAGCATAATAGAAATAGATAAAATAAAAAATAAAAAATAAATAAACAGGATAATATAAAATTAATAAAAATAAATAAATGGGTTAGTGAATGAACAAATTGTCTTATCACTTTGAAAACCAATTTTCCAAAAAATAAAAAATAAATCAACCAGTTTCCAAACTAAGGTGTTTTAGAATTTTCAAAATAAATAAATAAATAAATAAAACCCTAATTAAGACTTTTAGATCATTTTCTTAATTAGAATCAAACCGGGTAAAAATGTAAACCCGATCTTTTTAAAAAAAATTAAAATCAACTCACTTGCTAAAGTTTTCACAAGCGAACTATAAAAGTCCGATCTTGAATAGTGAATACATAGGCATCCATATGTACTCAGCAACTTAAAGTATGAAAATTTTTCTTTTTCCATTTTTTAAAAATATTTGTTTGATTTATCTTTTTTGTAGATTTAATTTTATTTACTTATTTGCATGTGAATAGATAAGTTTTTTTTTTAAGGGTATATTGAAAAGCAAAATTAAATTCGGAAAGTTAAAAGCAATAACCATTTAGGGTTTAATAGAATAGCCCTCGGATCCATATCCCTACTTAAAAAAAAAATTATTTTAAAAATTGGTTCTATCGAAAGACCGGTAGCTAAGTTATAACTAATGCCCACAATTTGCTATAACTTAACTCTTTTTCTTGATTTCGATCGAGTGGTGACTCTAAAATATTTTCAATATAAACAAATTGATTTTTTTTTTAAACTTTAGTTGAAAGTCAGTATTAAATGAGTGGGGTTCAATATTAATTGGTTTAAAAAAGATTTACTTATAAAAAAAAACCAGGAGAAAAAAACTAGGCTCGACAGTAGGCTCATACATTTTGAGGAAGGTTATTGACCTTGGACCATTGCAAACTCATTCTAGATAATTATGAAATGAGTAAAACTTCATCTCGTCCGTCAATAAGCAAGATAATCCAACGGATGTTATCAAGTCCAATAGCTTATAAATACTTAGCCATTCCTTATCATTTGTCACAACTCCAGAGATTAAAGAAATGTTGTTTCATTGTGAAACCTCTGCTCTCTAAAGATTAAACAACGTTCAGGTAAAAGAATCGATCTTAGTTTGCTTTTAGTTTGCTTAAGAACTGTAAGGTTGATGTCTGTATTCGAAACTTTAGGATTGCTTATTCCTCCTCCCTACTATTCTTTCTCCAATTATCTTATTGAGTGTTATCTCCATGTTACTACTTTGTGGCTATGTGTAACACGATACTCGCGTGCCTTGCACGTAACTAATCTAATCAGAATCCCCAATCTATACTAACATATATAACACGAAGATTATATATATAATAAAAATAACATGTGTAAATCTATTGAAAAATATAATTTTGGAAGATTTTTTGTTAATATACCTTTTCAATGATACTTTCTTCTTTTAATAGTTTCTTTTTTGGTATTGACTTTTAACAATATACTTTTTTGATATTACCTTCCCCATTAAGTGTTCATTTGATGTCAAATTTTTGTAAGACACCTCTTTGATATTATCTTTTTATTTGAAAATATCTTTTCATTAATATACTTTTCTTTTAATAGTGCTTCTTTGATAATTTTTTTTTTTTTTATATTGGAAAGTTACCTTACTAAATGTTAATATCTAAGAGGCAACATTGAAAGAAAAAGGTAAACGAAATTTTAATATATGGTGACTTTTCAAAAATAATTAATCAAAAGTTAAGGATGAAGAGTTACTAATATTAAGAGGTTGTACCAAAGAGGCCCTTACTAAAACTAAACACCAATAGAGCATCATTAAAAAAAAAGAAAAAAAAAAAGAAAATATTGAAAAGATACTTAAATGAAAAATTTCAACATTCTATATACTATTGATAAAAGCCCATGTTATACATGAGTAACATTTTAGAAAGAGAATACACTTATTGGTGAAATTATAAAGTTATTTAAAAGTCTATTATAGCAAATATGTTAATACTATATATCTTTTTGTTATATTACAATATATAGAATTTCGATTGCTTTTCTATTGATATACCTTTTTGGTATTACTCTTTTCTTATAGTCGTTGCTTCATCGATGTTAATTTTTAATAAGTACATTTTTATCTTAACATTTCTCTTTGATATAAACTTTTGACTATTGGTGTTTTTATAAAGCCATCAATAATATCTAAACTTATTTTACCTTTTTCTTTTAATAGTGCCCCTTCATCTTAAAAAAAAAATAAAATTAAAGAGGTACTATGAAAGAAAAAGGTATTATTGAAGCTTAATGTGAAAAGATAATACTAAAGAGGCACAACAATTTAATGTTGAAGAGGCAATAGATTACAGGAAAAAAAAAAGTTATATATTGAAAAGATATATTAACAAGGAATCTTTAGAGATTATATACAATAATAGAATAAATGTATATTAACATGTTAGCTATAATAATTTTTTAATAACTTTATTATTTCACTTATAACTAATGAGTATGCTCTATTTATAAAATGAAACTGGCCTATAATGTCAGCTTTTACCTATTATATATATATATATATATTAATTTTATGTATTATAAGACAGAACATCTCCATGTGATAACTTGTACTAATATAATTTTTTTTAACAAAACAAAGAAAAAACCTTAAATATACATTAAAATAGTAAAAAGGTGATTTTTTTTATATAAAAGAATTAGTAAGATATCGTAATGATCCTCATTCTATGTGATAAGTGTCATATAACACATCATTTGTTGCCTATAATTAAATATTCTTAAAGTTTTCAATAGACCCTTAAAAATCATTTCACATTTTTGTTATGTATTTATTTTCAAGTCTTGCACAAACTCAAACCTGTTCCTCTAAAATCAATTGAATTTCAATTTAAAATCAAACTTCACCTACTTAATGTTTTTTCCTTTCATGTCTCTCTCTCTCTAAAATTAAATCTCTACATCACATTTCTATGCACATCTATTATTCTCTCCATAGAGTTCCTAAGATATTAAACTAATGAGTTAACATGAACCTAAATGATTGTTATTATTTTTCAATGTTCTCAAGGCTTTTTTTTTTTTTATTGATTTTGATATTCTTTGGTGGTATTCATTATAGATTTCATCATTGAATAAGCTAAATGAAAGCGTTATATGAAAAATACAATTGAAGTTTAATTTTCATTTCTATTTTTTGCCTTATTAATTGAAACTTCATTTTTAAATCATTTTAGGGTTTGTTAGGATTGTATTTGTATGAATCAAGTATTTTATGGTGTAATCCCTCAATTTTGTTTTGGTGTTTTGATGTTTGATGCATTTTTCATGTATGAAATGATTTTTGCATCTATCTTGGTGTTTAAGGTTATTGGGGATGAATTGATATTTCTGAATTTTTGAAAACTTTTTCGTTAAACAAAAATAAAATTACCCCTCTTAATAACTTATAATAGTGAATAGTGATATTTAACAATTTAACACATAATAATAAAATTGCAAAATAAAACAGTAACAAAGGAAAAAATTAGGTAAAGATTTTATAAAGCTTTGGCCTTCTGTCTACTATTCTCTTCTTACTCCACTATTGGGGACATTATTTATTTTATTGGTGACATTCCACTTGATTCACTAAATCAAATCACAAACAAATTACAATCATTTGTTATAATGACTTTACAATACAATACTCTACTTTACTTATTTAGCCTCTCTTCAGATCTATAGAGTACAAATGATCTTTTCTCTACAATACAGTATAGAGATTACAAGTGAGAACAAAAGTACAAGTCTTAAATAATTTTGCACTTAAAAAAAATAACACTTATTGTAGAACTTTGATTCGGTGTAGCTCTTTAAAGAAGTATCTGAAGAACTTTCTAAAGCGTTTCTAAAGGTAAAAACTGATCAAGAATTTTTTGTGTAATGATAGTATTTCTTCATAGCTATATATCTAAGTTTGGAATCTTTTCTCCTTTTATATCGACTTTTTCCAACGACTAAAAATCTGAAGATTTTCTTCACTTTTATAATTATCCAACCATTAGTTATTCTAAATAATTCCTTGGATATTTTTATGAAAAGATCTCGATCATTTGAAAATTCAAAGTTGATTCTCTTTATCATGTTTAGATCAATTTGTAATTGCCAGATAGGCTTTGAAAAAAAAAAAAAATCTGCTTTAGTTAGCTACTTACAGATAAGCCTTATATTTAAAATTTGAGATCTCATAAAAACTGATTCAACCTTATCCTTATCCAATTTAGAGCAAATTTTAATTTTTCTAAATATATTTTCTCTTAAAAATAATCCCCATGGATTTTAACTCCATTTTTAGTGAAACGGGATTAAGTGTATTTTCCTAATACACCCAATCTAGTAGAGCCAGGTCATGATTAATTTGAATTTGATTTAAATTAATATTTGACATAATTTTTCGAAACCAACCTTCTAAATAATCTTTTGAAGAGTATCAGCCTTCTTTTCTTAGAAGTCTCTGAACAAGCTTCTGAAGTGTTGTACCAATTCTTCTTATAAGAGCTTTCTTCTTATAAGAGCTTCTATAATACTTTATGAAGACTTTTCAGAATAGATTATTTTCAAACAATTTGAAGCTTCTAAAAAAGCTTTTGAATGCAACTTAATTTTACGAAAATTAAACTTTTTGAAAATCCTTTTGTAAGCCTACACTATTAAAGATTCATTAGCTTTTAATCCTTTTTGTCATCATTAAAACTTATGAGAGATATCTAACAAAGGTTATTTAAAGACCTTAATTTTTATGCTATAATCTAACTTGTAGTGTTTATTTTGGAGTTTCATGCAATTTTGGGATTTTCCTTTTTGATGGTTCAAAACAGGGGTGTAATTTTGGTCCGCTAGCGACTTTTAATTTTGTTAAAATATTTGAAGTTAGTTTTAGGAGCTTAAACACATTTCCTTATTTTATTGGTTCTTGTATGGATTTCCTTTTTTCATTTTTGGTAAGATTGATTTGGTTGAATCGGGATTTTGATTTTGTCTTGTTATTTTCTAACGAGCTCGCTTTTAGTAATTAAGCAAGGTGATACTACAAAGCTAAGGATATCCAATAAAAGATAAGAATGCTAAGGATATAAACAATTCAACCTATTATTGTTTTCTTCAATTTCATGTAAGGATGGAGGTGTTGATTTTCTTATTTATTTTTGTTTGGATATTGAAATTTCATTTGTCATCTATAGAATGATTTATGCAAAATGGTTGTTATTTTGCATCAGCTAACTATAAATAAACTTAATATATATCATTTTACAAGAAAAAGTAGTTTGTTGAAATGTATACTAATTATTCTTTGGTTAAAAATATATTTGTTATTGAGTAGAAAATCTTATATTGTTCTTTTCTTAATGTAGATTCATGGAGATGGTGTAGCTATATGATCTTATCAATATCGAGTTCAAAGTGCCACATCAATATTATTCTTTTTTTTTTTTTTATCTTACGTTCTTAATAAGTTTTATTACTTAGAACGTTGGCTTGTATTTTGATATTATGTTATTAGTTTGGAAACTTATATTTAATAATTGTATTAAATTTTGTTTATTTAGTTATCTGAGATTAAGTTATATTTATACATTATGTTATTAATAATGATTTCAAATAATTGTTTCATATTATTGTTTTCACTTGACTTTTGAGTTGTATATATTGGAAAAGTAAGTGCAACAAATTTATATGAATGATTAATGTAATATATAAATGACATGAATTTTGCAAACAAAGTAGGTGATAATATTGTGAGCATTTTAACAAAACAATAGAATAGAAGACAATTTTCTATACCAAACAAAAGAATGAAATCTAATCAATTTACATGTAGCAATCGAATCATAAGTAGGATCCAATATCATAACTTTTAGCTATTAAATATGGTAGCCAATACTTGTTTTTGGACACCAAAATTTAGTAGCAAAAGCTATGACTTTGTACTACCAAATCACATTTGGTATCTTTAACTACCAAATGCTAATATTTAATATTATTTCATAATAGTTTTAACTACCAAATTTTTGGTAGCGAGAGACGTATCTTTTGTTGCCAAATACATTTAGTAATTAATAACATAACTTCTAATTATCAAATTTCATTATTTGCTACCATTTTATAATATTTTTAGCTTCCAAAATTTGGTAGCAAAAGGCATGACTTTTTGCTACCAAATTATAATTTGTAGCTTATATCCTTTAGTAACTTCTTAACTACTATCAATTGATGATTGGTAGCTAATACTTTTAGCTATCCATTTTTATCTTTTAGCTACCAATTATGATCGTAGTTAAATGTCAATTCTGTTGTAGTAACCAAATAGTAGGTTTTGCTTTTTTTCCTTTTTTCTTGACAAACCTATTGAGGAAATCCAACTTAATTTGGTTTCAATCTACATCAACATTGTGTACATGTCCAACTTTATATGCCACATCAACTTGAATAGACGGTGTTATAATGATAACTTAACAAATCCCTTATTTGAGCTTTATATTGAAATGTTTGCCCCTAATTTTAACTGTCTAAAACATTGATACCTTAAATAAATTTTTTTCCTAAAAGTTGATTCTCTTTGTTGTAATTCTCTCTTTTTTATTATTTATTTATTTTTTAATATTGTTATACATTTATTATTTTTATATATCTTTGAATCAAGATATATGCTTGAATATGTATTGCTTAGCTTGTTATTGTGGTGACAATAATGTTATCTTAAGTTATGCTATGAGTATTGATAAGTACTGCTTGGCTTTGTTAATACGGCTTTATTATCATTATTTCGTTAATTTCCTCACTAAACTCAACATATGAGCTAAGGGCTTAGTTTTTCTAACTTCAAATATTGAAGAGCAAGATTGAAAGAAAGATTTAAGCATGGAGTCTACATCTAGAATAAGCTAGCTGCTTTTGGTTATCACTTGTTGTAGTCTTCGAGATTACACAATAATGTATATATATAGCTATCTACTTAGGTTTATAGACCAATTGTTGATAAAAAAAGTTGGTTTGTAAAGTTGTAATTTAGACTTAAGCAAGTACGTTGCAAGAAGAGTTGTATTGAAGCTAAGAGGAGGGTCTTTTGAAATGATCGACGGTAAGCTTATTGGTTAGATATAACTTAAATGTGTACACAAAAGCAGTGATTTGTAGCTTTATCTATATGATAAGGGAAGTGATGGAGTTGTGTGATTTTGATGTTAGTAATGTAACATAAAGTTTATGTAAAAGAACATCTATTAAAGGAAAATTTTGATTGGTTATTTACTAAATAGGGTTCTAGCTAAGTACTTTTAATGCTCTTTTATTTTTGACAAAGTACATTTAGAGTATTTGATCATCCTGAATGGAATTGAATATCTTGTTTCTTTTAGAAGCAGGTATGGATTAAATTGATTAGTAGGCCTTATCCTTACCTTAAGGATACTAGCAACTTGTCCACTAGGTACCACATTGGAGTTTTACAATTTTAAGTTGACACTTAGAGGATGGGTCATTATAGTATGTATTTGGGGCTTGCTTAATTAGTACATTCCTTTGGTAACAATTACATATCTGCATTGACATTTTTGTGTCTTGTTTTTGCGACACATTGGGTATTTACTTATAGTTAATTTAGTTAGTAGGTCTTAATTAAATTAATTTTAAAAGTTATGGAAAACTTAGTGTTTATAGTTGATTGATAAATTAGTTAGTTATAAATATATAGAATATGTTGTAACAAGTGGTTATGATAAGTTGGTATGTAATAAGTTAAATATATTATTTGTTTAGTTAATAACTAGAAATTGTCAGTTAATTATAATTTAGGATAGTTAGGATAAAAATAGATAAGTTATTCCACGAGTAGATAATTGTAAATCTATAGTAAAGGATTTAATGCGTAATGGATTATATTCTTTTAAGTATAGAATTACCTCTTCCTTATAACTAAAACTAATAGATATTTAATTATGACTTCTTTTTAGGCATTGATCTTAGCTACATCTAAGTGTGGATTTGTAATTGAAAATTGTTTTATAATTTAAGTTTAAGTGAGATAAAGGAAGTGGTGAATTTGGATAATTGAGACTAGGTACAAGTCTTTAGATTAGTTGTTTAACTAAATTAATTTCAAATTGGACTTAATAAATCTTGTGCTCCTTTGCTTGGCTTTAACCTCTTATTAGTAGATTTTAGTAGGTTTATGAGCCACTTGATGATCATACATGACTTGCCTGATGGGGTTTTCATATTGAGACAACCCAATTAGAATTGTGCAAGTGGAGTGGGTTATGCGGGATGCGGCTTAGGTTAAAATATTTTGACTTACTTAAAAGCGGGCTTTTTTTTTTTTTTAGCTCGGCCCACTTAACCTATAAGTCAAGGTGGGTCAACTAATTGTAGGGAAGGTTGGCCATCAAACCTAAAAGAAAAAAAGAAAAAGAAAAAGAAAAAGCACATCACATATAGGCATAGCATTAGCAGGAAGGCAATCAACATAGGTCGCTTACTACACAAAGCACGTGAAGTGAGGTTTCATTTTTCATTTGACATTTCAATTTTACAAAGGTTAAAACATATTAATAAAATATTATAACTAAATAGAAAAAAGTAAACCCTAACCCTTTACACTAACCTAATTCCCATTTATCCCACTTTCTTTATTGCCTTCCCCAACTCCCTATTGCCTCCCGGTTTCCCTCCATTAGACTTCCTATTGCGATGCCGATTTTTCTTCCCTTTCTCTTGTCTTAAGTTGCAACTAGTTATTTATAGGTCTTTAGATAACATTTCAGTGGATATCTTTTTTTCTATTTATTTCTAGTTAGAAACAGAGGTATAGTCTTAATCATCTTTTGGAATGTTGCAGCAACAATTGATCTTTATTAGGCTTCTAACAATGTATTGTCAAATGCAGACTTGAAATTGGCTATAGATGATTAATGGAAATGGAGAGAATAAGGATGAATGATGGCATCTTGTTTTGAAGTTTCAATGTCAACTTGGATTCAGTTGATGATAGACTATTAGAGGATTTGTATTGATGGTTGATGATTCATGATGATGTTGGTTAGACATGGTTTATAACTTTGGAATTTTACAAATTTTCTTTTCTTTTTATCTTAAATTTTCACAAATAGAACATCCTCAGTTATGTTGATGTTTATAAGTACTGGTCTATAATTAGTTGACTATTCTTCATTAAAACTTGATATTGCATCTTTTCTTCAAAAACTTCTATTCTACAATGAGTTTTATAACAAGAATGTTTCTTATTTTTCAAAATTTTAAATATTAATAAAGAATTCTCATAATAAATTAAAATTTGCTTGATTTTTAGTAAAATTGAATGATAAAATTCAATGCTAAGTCAATAAGCATTCTTCTAAATATCCAATTTATAGGTGACTTGCTTAACCTACAATACATAGTGAAGCAGGTTAGGCTAGAAATTCCTACCCTCATTTTCAAGTAGGCTAATTTGCTTAACCCGTAAACTAATGTAAGGCAGGTTAGGTTAGCCCATTTAGTCCACTTATATGGCTTTAGACCAATTTAGATTCTCGGAATGATTACTAGGGTGATAGTAAGATCCACACTAATACTTATATAGTAATTGTATATTTTTTCTTTAAGGATCATTAGTTACCCTAAGTCTCAGGATGCTAGGATGTATTGGTTGTCAGTTAATAAAAAAGATAATAAATGGTGATTGTTGCATTAGTTATTATTATGAACGCATATGTTTTGTGAATGATTATCACGTGCATGTTTGTTGGTGTTTCCATATTGGGTTTCGGCTCACCCCATACAATTTTTCAAGTGTAGGTACTTGACTAGAATTATAGAGTTGTTGGTTAGATATGATAACCAAGAATTCTAAGATAGGGAGTGCCAAATAGAATTTTTATCGTGAAATTATAAATTGAATTAGAAAAGTTGGAATTTCATTCTATGCTATGTAAATATTTGTTCCATTAATTAGTAAAGCTTATTCTGTAGTTATTTTGGATTTATTTGAAGCATTAAATTTTAGCCAAAGAATTATTTGGAGATTTTAGGAGAAGTTTATGCCTAACGTATAATAGATGATAAGAACACATAGTTGCTATAATCCCTTGCATGTAGCTTGGATAAGACACATTTTGCCTCATTAAGTTGGGGGCATCATAAATAAGGAAAGCTCAATCCTCTTGTACGTAACTTCCCATCAATAATTATAAAATTTCCCACATGATACATTAGCTTGCAAGCCTCCTTTCTATCCTTAAGTAATCTTGCATCCTCTAAATAAGCTAGTATAGGTTCTATTTAGCTTGACTCTAGCTCTGTCACATGTACTTTGAAACATTACTCAACTTTAATGTTGATACTCTTTTTTAGCAAATACTTGATAAATACTCTCTTACCCTACTAGCGTAATCTAGGCCAATTTGTCAATAGCATAACTCTTTGACCTTAGAATTTCGATGATATCCTATCGGTCAGAATTAGACCCCAACTCACATACAATTTGTAAGCACTTTCTAGTATCTTCATCCTTTATCATACTCTCAGCCTTCACTTGCTACATGACCAATTGAGAATTTGAAAAGATCTCTAATCTTCTTTCTCTAACCTCCTTAGCAAGCTTCATCTTTGCTACCAGTGCCCTACATTTAGATTTAATATTGCTAACATGGAAACTAAAATTTAAAGCATAACTAATCCTCATTCCTAAAGGACCCCTCAAAACCAAACCGGCACTACTTCCTTCACTTGTGGACGAGCCATTAATAAAAAGCATCCAGGTTAGCTCTTCATGCTACATGGGAGTATCTTCATTTCTAGTAAACTCAACCACAAAATTAGCTAAGATCTGAGCTTTGCATAATTTACATAGTTGGTATTGCACACTAAACACACTGAATTCCAAAGCATACTTAACCATTCATCTTGAAGCATCAAGCTTCTGTAGCACTTGTATTAATGGTAGATTTGTCAACACAATTACTTGATAAGCCTTGAAATAAGGTCAGAGCTTCCATACATCAATTACCATTGCAAGAATAAACTTCTATAATTTTGTATAATGGAGTTTAAGGCCTTGCAATGCATGGCTAACGTAATAAATAGGTCAGTACACTCTACCATTAGCTCAAACCAAGACAAAAGATAGTCCACAACTAATAAAGAGAGATACAAATACAAAACATCATGGTTTCAAGCTTGTATAGTACAAGTAGGGTCATAAGAAACCACTTTAGCTCATGGAATGCCTCTTCACATTATTCTATCCATCTAAACTCCGATGTTATGTTTGGTACATGAGAATGGAATCGCGATTCTAGGTTCCATTCCCTTTCTCTATATTTAGAAGGACATTTAAAAGCTGGAATCGCGATTTTATGGAATTGGCAATTTTGGCTTCAAGGAGGAATTCGATTCCGCCTTTGAGAAGGTAGAATTGTGATTCCATTTCTCCTGCATTTATTATTATTAGTTAAATTACTTATCGAACTTTTAATTTAATTATAATGTTTAATAATCAAGGGTGTTTTTAATAATTACTATTATATAGACAATTGATTTTATTCCATCAAATTCCATTTCATTGATATTTTCAAACATGGGAAAGGATTCGCTATTCCGCTCCTCATTCCATTTTAGACTATTCCTGTATACCAAATGTGGCAAAAAGGATTCCTCAACACTTGAAAACTTTTTGAGCATTTATCTGTACTCTTTGAAACAAACTAATTTAAACCTGCAATTTAACCAATCAGTATTGGCACTTTTGTCACAATTATTAGTGATTGCATGCCTATTAGAGCTTGGTTTTTCTCAAGGTTTGCTTTTATATCTCTTTTTGTCACCATGAAACCTAAAAATTTCCCTGAAGATGCCTTAAAGACACACTTTTGGGGATTCAATTTCATATTATGTTGTCTTAAAATTTTGCATTTCTCCTTTAAATTTTCAAGATGATCATTGCCAAATTTTCTCTTCATTATCAAGTCATCTACATATACCTCAATGTCCCTGCTAATTTGGGACCTAAACATTTGGGTTACCAAGCTTTGGTACATCACTCTTGTATTCTTCAAACCAAATGACATCACCTTGTAATAATACATAAACAAATTTGTGATAAATTAGGTATGACTTTGATTAGCCTTTTGCATCTTGATTTGATTGTATCTGAAGAATGCATCTGTAAAGCTTAACAAAGCATGCCTAAGTGTAGAATCCATAAACCAATCTATTCGCGACAAAGAGGAAACATGTAACACCCCAAAAGGGAGCTTAGTAATTTTACTTAAAATCTTCGTATCATGTATGTACCTATGATATAAAGACTGCCTTGTAAGTTTGAGGTTTGAAGGCTTTAACTAGTAAGTTTTTAAGGATACTTGTTCATTTTACATGCATTTGCTTAACTCTCTCTCTCTCTCTCTATATATATATATATATACATACAAATATATATATATATATATATATAACTATAAGTGATCCAACAATCTACAATCACTAGTATCGCAAAGAGTTAGAATCACCAGTTAAACAATAAGAAAGGGTATCTATATCCTAACAATTATAAAGCCACTAAGCACCTTAAAAATTTAATTTAATTATACTACTTTCTTTTCTAAACTTATATTCTACTTTCTCATCGTGATGGAGCACTCTACACTCGAATCTTAACTTAGCCCTAACTTTGTAAGATCTGCAAAAGAAATTATTGGGAAGATAAGCTACATCTAGCTTAGTGAATAACCTTTCTACCTTGTCGTCAAAATGATAACAAGTAACCTATTTATCAAGCATATGATTGTAGCAATCATATGCAATGCAAACAGTGTATATTGTCAACTAGTAACTATATATAGCATGATTTTACGCCTATCATTGCTTGAGTTAGGAAGTATTGAAGTACATAAGGACCTAGGTATTTACATCCAGTATGAGTTCTCCTAGTAATATATGTACCCTTAGTAGTAAATATGACTTAGCCTCAAACAAAAGGTGGCATTCCCAAGAGCTAAGTAGATCCCAAAGGTCAAGGCAAGAACATATTGTATGATAAACAATCACAACATATAATATCAATATAGATCCATCTATGCATGATCTCCCACTCTACCGAGTAGTCCTAACACCCTTTAACTTATGTAATAGGATGCAATGCATGTTGAGATTAATTAAAGGCCAAATATTTGTTAATCTAGATTCATGGGGTAACTATGCAAATATATTTCAGACACTCTAATATCCTAAGTTATAATGAGGCAAACAAGGGTGTTAAAAATATCTTAGGGTAATTCGCAAGCAAGAATCATTTGAAGCAAGCATACACAAGTTCCCATATATCTCAACACGCAACAAGTTCAATTATTAGATATAATTAGATGGTGCACTAACTACAAGCACAAAAAAGAGTAAAATGGGGGGTGGTATACTTTCTCAACCTTAAAGTCTAGTATTTCTAGTAATCCTTGATAATCTTGAACTTAGTATCTGAAATCACCTAAGTAAGGTAATTAAAGTAAAAAAGACTCATCTTAAACTTAATCTATTCCTTAGCTTCGTTATAATTTCCTTATTTCCACCTATTTCATAGTTTAGTCATAACTTTCTTGTTTTGAGTCGGAATTTCATGTTCTTATAGTCAATTTTCATTGTTTTCAAGCATTCTTCCATTTAGTGAAGTCCTTTTAAGGTGTTTGGACTTGTAAGAAATCAGTTTGGGCCAAACAAGTTCATTAGTCAATGGTGTTAGTTTGATTACCTTAGAGTTTGGGCTTAGTTTTGAGTTTTGGGCTTAGTTTTTAGTATTGGGCCTTACACTTGGTCTTTTGGGCTTTCATTTAAATGTTTTAACTTTTATTTTTAGTCCAATTGTATAATTTTTAATTTAGGCTTTGATTTTACTATTGTGGGCCTAAATGGGCCCTTTTCATTAGTTTTATGTCCTATTTCAAAAAGGGGCTTATAAGGGGCATCTTTAATGGGCTTTTGGACTAAATGGGCCTTTAAGGTATTATTTTATAAGTCCATTAACTTAGGTTTCAGATCTGGTCCTATTGTTATTAGGCCTTATTTTAGCCTGTTTAGGGGGTTTTGGGCTCAACTCACTCTTTAAGACCTTAAACCCAATCTTATTTATTATTTTAGGCCTAAGCCCATTACAAGCCCTAAGATAAGTCAAATTTTCTATTAGGATTCAAATCTGATTCTTTTTATTTATTACGCTTCTAATCTTATTTCTAAGGCCCTAATTACTAACTAAGCCAATTTAAGCCTAATTTGTATTTTAAGGCTCTAAACTTGATTCTAACTTATTCTAATGGCCAAATATCCTTATGGGTCCAGTAAATAACCCATTTTACTAAGTGTTCTAAATCTAGTCTTATCCAATTTAAGGGCTCCAAATTAATTTCTTCAAGCTTATGTCATTTTAGGCCATTTTATGCTTCCAGGATCTTGTTTACCCACTTAACACCATTGATTAAGTCCTAATCCTAATTAGCATTAATTAATCATGCAATCAACATATTGAACTAGAATTTACAACTTGTTTTCCTAAGTAAATGGGGTAGTTGAAGAGAGTTTCTAAGGGAATTTTAACTAGTTCTCTACATAACTTATCGTGACATGCTAAAACCGCTACCATGATGCATTTTAAGCTAAGTCTTCCTAAGATGGACATAAAAAATAAAAAAATATGATGGAGATATGACTATTCATGTTTTGGCCCTAGCATGTAGTGGGGGTTTAATCGTGGTTTCTCATCATTTTATCGAGTTATCTACATTAAACTATCTCTTATACTTTTAGAATACAAGTAACAAACTAATTGAGTACATGAATGAATGTGTGATTATATGGCTCTAAAATGACATGTACATGATTATAACATATTTAACTAGCGTTTATAATTCTAAAATCTTAAGATATCATAGATATAACTAGTGTAAATAGAAAACTTAAGTTGGGTGAGTTTTACTTTAGATTGGACTATGTGAGTTCCAACTTTTTTCACTCAAAAAAGAAAAAAAAATAAAAAAGTCAAAACGTTCCTTTGGAAGAGAAGGTTTGTTGGTAGGAAAATATAGTGGATGTGTGACATTTTGGTGGTGGTGATGGTGTGTGAGTTGGAGTCGTATGTTGGTGGTAAAAGTAAAAGGCACTGATATGCACATAGACCTTTAACAACTCTTTTTGTTTTCTTTCCTTTTTCGTTTGGTATGTGTTTGGGTTTTTTGAGAGTGTTTCCTAGAGTTTTCTAAGAGTGAAGAACGAGGTTCATTGAAAGTTTTATTGGAATGAAATGTTAGATATTGAAGGTGGATTAAAGGGTATAAGAGGTGGCTATTTTAGGATAAGGGTACATGGTCCCCTCTTGGTAATATTATAACTTGTTTGCTTTTTGTAGGGTGGTTAGTATAGCATGCCAACATGACAGATTGCCAGTGACAACATTAGCATTACTCTCTTGTGTTTAATCTCATAGAAGAATCCTTTCATGAGCTCGAACCATTTAGCTTGCCTCTTTGAAAGTTTGTTTTGACTTCCTGAATGTTTTAAGGACTCATAGTCCGTATAAATGACAAACTCTTGAGGTAGTAAGTAATGATGCCATACTGTAAGAGCTCGAAAAAGAGAATACAGCTCCTTCTCATACACAAAATCATTTAAGGTGATACCATTAAGCTTGTCACTATGGTAAGCAATAGGTTAGTGTTCTTGCATCAGAATTGCTCTAATGGCAATATCTGATACATCATACTCTAACTTAAATGGTTTGTCAAAGTTGGGTCGGGTTAAGATAAGTGCGCTGGTAAGTTTCTCCTCAATCACCTTAAAACTCTTCTTTGTGCTGTAATGGTACTGAAGTTGTTGAATCTTCTATAAAAAGAAGCAAGACCATGAAAACTTTTCACTTTAGTAACATTCTTGGGTGTAGGCTACTCCAAGACAACTCGGATTCCTTCTCTAAACACTACATATCCTAGAAAGACAACTTCATGTTGGCAAAACATGCATTTCTTCAAGTCTTTGAACAATTTCTTATCATGAAGTATATCAAAAATAGCTTGGAGATGTTCTAGGTGATTAGCTAGGTTAGTACTTCAACTAGGATATTATTAAAGTACATGACCATACATCTTTCATCAAGGGGCGCATTACATGGTTCATGAGTCTCATGAAAGTGCTCGATGATTAGTAAGTTTGAATGGCATGACTAACTATTCATATAGACCATGTCGCTTCTTAAATGTGGTTTTCCACTCATCTCCTAATCTCATGCCAATTTAGTGGTTACCACTCTAAATATCTTAGCACCATGAAGCTCATCCAACATGTCATCGAGCTTAGGAATAGAATACCTATATTTGATAATAATTTTGTTGGGTCAGTTATTGATGCACATGCGCCATGAACCATCTTTCTTTAGAATAAGTAGTTTCTCTCACATAACCTCGCTCAAGAAGCTCATTTATTTACTTTTTTCTTCAATTTAATAGCTTGCTCAGGGTTTAATCTATAAGTAGGTATGTTCTGTAGGGTTGCACCTGATTGTAAGTCGATACAATATTCAATGCCTTGGATCGGGGGTAGTCCTTTAGGCAGCTTGTTAGGGAATAGGTTGGAAAACCTAGTTGTTAACCTTTGAACCTCTTTTGGTATATCATCTAAGCCTCTCACCTCCAATAACCTTTGGATCAATAAAAACATAAGATCTTTAGCTTTCTCAGCAACTTGAACTTCTCTTCGACTCATCACTATAGCCTTCTTTTCGTTAGCTCGGGTAAGCTAATTATGAGTCTCGCTCACTTGACAGGGGCTAATAGGTGCACTATAATCTTTTTCCTGTCCTTTGTAAAGACATAGGTATTATTGTATTCATCATGTAAGATACATTGGTCAAATAACCAAAATCTTCCCAATAGTAGATGTGAAGTTACCATAGGGACAACATCATACACTACTTCATCTTTGAACACATTCCCCACACATAATGGTACAGCTACTTGTTTAGTCACGTATAAAGTACTCTTGTCATGCAACTAATGTTGGTACAATTGTCTCCTTCTATTATGATCATGCACACTTGTCTTAGAATAGTACACTCGGTGTAAAACAAGTTTTCTCTCTAGTCTTCCTCATAACTTAGCATTGACTTCAATACTCGTCTTAATACCATGGTCATCACTTTTCCCTGGTGGGCATAAACACAAGTCTCTTCCTCGTCCTCCACTTCAGTTTTTCTGACATCCTTCTCTTCTTTCTCAAGCTCATTATCATCCATATTATCCACATCATCACCTCGAAAGACTATAACACATCAGTTAAGACACTTAGCAACCATATGTGCATAACCTAAGCACTTGAAGCATTTTATCCATTTATCTTACAACCTCAAGTTTGTCCTTTCTCGTGTGTCTTCTAAGCTACTTTGTAATCAGCTTGGCTCTTTAAGCTAGCTTGGCTATTATTAAGTTGATCATTCTTCTTTTCTGCTCGGATGGGTCTTTTCAGCTTAGGATGAGCAAGTTGGCATAGAATAGGAGTTCATGTAGAGCTTGGGCTAAGTCTAATTAAGGTATTTCCCCTCTACTTCTTGACCCTTTATGGTTAGGATGAGTAGGTTAATGTAGAATAGGAGTTCGCTAGAGCTTGGGCTAGGTTGAATCAGGGTATTTCTCTTATGCTTCTCTACCCTTTATGCTATTTTAATGACTTCCTCCTGTATATGAAACCTCTGGACTTCAACAATGTTTTGAATTTCATATCGAAGTCCTACAACGAACCTTGATACAGTATGAGCTTTGAGCTCATCTAAATCAGCTTAAATCATCAGCATGGGGAACCCCTTAACATAATCATCCATAGTTTGGTTCCCTTGGCGAAGCTCTCACAACTTAGCAAATGTATCTTGCAAATATGACTCAAGTACAAATCTACCCCTCAACAGCCTCTTCATATCTTTCTAAGTCTATACACCTCATCTTCTATCTCTTTCTCTAGCTACATTCAAGTTCTTCCATCACATGGTAACATGTCTAAAGAACTTTAGGGTAGCAAGTCAGACCTTCATCGCTTCGATATACTGATTGCAACTAAACACCTTTTCAACCTTCTTTTCTTACTCCAGGTACTCATCACCATTTCCACTTCTAGTGAAGGTTGGAATCTAGACTTTAACATTTTGAAGTCCTCGAGGAGGTTGGTGTCCTTGTTCCTTTACTTCATCATATTCTCTGTCTTCTCCTTCCTCTCCATCAACATCCTCTTCAACTTCTTCATATTCTTCTTCAATCTCTTCCACCTTAAGTCTTCATTGAGCAACTTGGTTTGCCACTCCTCCAGCTCATTGAGGATGGGTTAGGCAATTAACTCGACCAGCATAGCCATATCTCCTCTCTTGCAGTTCTTCTACTTAGCTATGATTGGGTATATCTTAGGGTTGTTGTCTATTTGCTTGCATAGTTGTGACTAGGCTCTTAATAAGGTTGATGAGCTTATCAAGCATGTCATCAACCGATCGTGGCGTGTTACTGCCATGTTGACCTCGGCTAACATGAGTGCTACTTTATTAGTCTCCAATGGTGCCTCGCACACTTGAGTTTGACATTATGCAACACTTTTTGTCATGACTTTCTTTAGCATGAACAACTTTAATAACATTTACTCTACAAAACCTTACTACCTACTACTACTTCAACATTACTTTACAATCACCACTTACATAGTCTGCTACTTCTTACTACTTAGAATCACTTTATTGTACTTTCAACACTTGGTCACCTAACATAATGCAACTCACTACTAAGGTTAAAGCTTGCTTTGTTTTTGTAGTCGAAAAACAAAGTAGGACAGAGTAGTATAGATTACTACACTTACCTCTTGTAAATCAATACTCCTTAGCTCACAATTTTGAAACTCACTATAACCACCTAAACATACTTCACACTTTGAACATATACTGCAATAGCTATGGAAGAACACATTAGCTACTAATAGTAATACGAACAGAACTTTACTGTAACTTCACACACCGCCACCCCCACCCCCCATGGAACCATGCTGTAATATCGGTGAAGTTGATGCATCTCTAGGGTTGTACACATGGAGAAGCACTACAACGAACTGAAACTAAGAAAAACAAAAGGGGTTTAGCAAAACTTAAGTAGCTACCAGCTGGATATGACACACCAACTAATCTTACTTAACCTAATCTTCACTTGATATGATGGATAAATGAGGACTAGGGTTACTCACCACCATTCCTTGCTAAAGGGAATATATAAGAGCTATGGAAAGAGAAGACACAATCTAATGCTCTTAAAAGGAATAACTGTTTTCAATAGTTCAAGTATATGATGTCTATGTACAAAGTAAATGGGGTTTATATACTATCCCTACTAAGGTTACATCCATATAAGGAAAAGACAAAAGGATAAATTACATATGTAACATCTAAGACATACTAAAAAGGGTAAAAATGATAAAAGCTGTATAATATATAAAAGAAAAAAACATTCTAGAATATCGTATAGAGGATAAGTGTCGATCTAAGGTTAGTGATTTGATGCGTGGTTGCTCCTATAGATGCAAGTTCTTTGTTAGCTTGGCACTTTCTGGAATCAGCTCGGAGGAGGTTGGAAGGGGAGCAGAAGACTTAGTTGACCTGTTTTAGGTTAGATCAAAGCTCAAATGTAGGGTGCTAACTAGAGCCTCTTTAGATCGGGTGTTTAGACAGCTTGACTCAAGTAGAACCTGGTGTTATTTAGTTTGGAAAAGGCCTTAATCATGGTTAAAGATTGGCACTCAGGTCGAATAAGATGAAGTAATCCCAAGTTGGTGATGGAATCCTCATCCTTGAATGGTTCTTGAGCTAGTACTGGTTAGGAAAATTCTTGTAACCTTCTAGCTTAGCTTTTGGTGCTAGGTTCGAGAAGTTGATTCCTATCGAGGCAAAAGGGAAGGGTCGCTGGGTAGGGGTCGGGGGTGGTGGAGGAAGTTAGTATCAAATTACAATTTATGGTTGTAACATCCTAAGCTAACCTAGCCCATGTCAACTTGAAGCCCCAACCTTAGGAGTTGCATTTCATCCATTTCTTACGTTTGTCTCTACTCTTCATCTCCATTCTTTTATGCTTCTAATGAAGCAAATGAGGTAGGACTATAACTTATGAAACATTCAAATTGTGAGAAGTTAGGAATGAAGAGTTAAAAACATATCTAAAGATCTATAAGCTAGGAATTATCAAAAGCAAATCAAGAGCAGTATAACAAAATTAAGCATGTAGAACCAACACTAGAATTAGAAGCACTTAAAAAGCAAAAGTGTGAGTGTAAACCTGATTTCTAAGCTCAAATTTGAAAGGCCATAACCATTTGCATATCAAGACTTATGTAACTCATAATATATTAATAAAGATCAATTTCAATATACTCTAACTTGTAGCGAACCACTTTGCCATTAGGCATCATGTTTAATGTTAAAATTGCATATTTTTCACATATCAAGAGTTATATGACTCATAATATGTTTAAGCTATTATAAATTTATCCCTCATTTAGGAAAGTTTATATTTGGTAGATTTAATTTTTTGTTTTCTTTTATTTCCAATTTATTCTATTTTCTTAATATTTATAGGGTTTATGCCTATAAATAATCCTATGAATCATTTGTATCTATCATCTTATAACTTATTATAGAGTTTATTCTCCACACATATTGTGCTTCATACTATACTCAATATTAAAAAATAATTGGGAAGATTTGCCTATGGATTTTATGTTGGGATTGCCAAGAACTATGAGGGAAGCTATTTTTGTTTTCATAGTACTTTAAAGATGGCTTATTTTATTCAATGCAGGAAGATTTGTAGTGGGGTTATTAGATTATTCTTTAGAGAAGATGTTTATTTACACAAGGTTTCAAAATCCATCACATTCGACAAAGCATAAATATGTAAGTTACTTTTAGCAATCTTTGTAGAAACCTCATTTTTGCCGCATTTTATTTTAATTTTAGTCTCTTTTTATTTTTATTATTATTTTTGGCTAGGTTTACAAAAGAGAAACCAAAAAATTAATTAAAAAATTGTGAAAAACCAAAAAATTTGAAAAATACAAAAAATTGAAAAAAAAAAAGTGTCGAGGGTTTGAGATAAGTTATTTAATTGTTTAGGGTTAGATAAGGTAAAATTAAAAATATACATGTGATTTAATAAACTTTAAGCCTTTAAACATTTTGGGCTTTATTAGAAATTATTTTTAAGAAAACTCTAGTGAACATTTGAGTTCGTAAATGGATTTTTTTCTAATTTAAAAATAATTTTAATTGGACTAATTAAAATAAGACTTAGGATTTATTAAATTTAAAAATGGTGTTAAAAAATCTTTAGCATGTATATTTTAGGCTATTTGAATGTGTTTGGGTCAATTTAAAATAAGTTATAGTCAATTGGGCTTAGGTTTGAAAAATAAAATTAAAGTGGGGCCTAATCTAGAAGGCTTAAATATGCTTTAAGTACATAAGCTATTGAGAAATTGAGCATAGCTCAGTTAGTAAAGGCATATAAGTTGCTTCAAAAGTTTGCATGTTCGAATCACGTATATGCTAAGGTGTTTTATTTTTGCACTTAATCTATGTCATGTGCAAGGCATTTGACACCTTCTTCTCTAACCATTGGATCCAATTCAAACATGGAAGAGAAGCTCCAGTAACCTTCTAGATGTTGGATCTTCACTATATTTCACCAAATCTTTACTTTTTTTATATGAATTTGAATGCAAATCTATAAAATCATTATCAAAATTTCTAAAAAACAAATGGATTTGCATTAATAATAACAATTTAAAGATTTGATGAAATCAAGTAAAACCCAAGCTTTATCTATGCATGCTACATGCATATCTCGAGCACTAAACTAGATTAAAAACCCATATTTACAAATAGCAGGACTCAGGAAAGAGAGGACATCATCAATCTTACTAAAAAAAAAAAAACCTACTAATCACACTGAATCAAAACTTTCTTTCTCTAGACTTCCACCATTATTGTGCACTTTCTCTCTCCTCTCGTCGTCACCCTACATATAGCATATAGCCTAACATTAGTACACTACAGAAGTGAATCGATAGTGACCCACATTCGCTTGTAATACCCTATGGACAGCAGTGGAACTTTGGCATTGTGAAAACCTAAACAACCTATTTCGTATACCTCCAACTCGACGCCCATTGTTACAACACCAAACCTTACCATGATAGCTACCCTCCACTATCCTTGACCCAAAACTACTCCCAACGACTCACTTCTATAGTACTAGGCATAACTGAACCTAGAACCACCATCTATAATAAACTACAACGTGACAGCACCTAACTCCAACCACCTTTACATGGTAGCAAGTCCACGCAATCTTGAGCACTGTGCACATACAATAGCCACAGCATCTAGTCAAGAGTCACACGTACACAACAATAATTTGCAGTATACAATTGTTCTCATCCGAATACAGCAAATTCAAACCCAAATCCACAGTTAACTACTACCCAACTCTCTTGAAACCATTACTCTAAGCTAAAACGGTGTGTCTAAGCATCCTTTCACCAATAACTTAGCCACTAAAATGCAATTTCTCGTTTAAAACTACCCAAAGAAGCTAGGGATGTAGTTGTTCTTCTTCCCTTGTAGTAACCTGACCTGTATTTGACTAGAGCCCCATGACCGCTTTTGATTCAACCCACATGTTAAAGTATATGTAGGTTTTCCTTTTTCTAGTATAGTTTCCCCCCTTCCACCTCTTGTTTTATTTTTTTTTTCTTATTTTGGTTTAGATGATTTATTTTATTGATAACCTACACTAACTTTAGTTTATTTTTATGCAGGTTTTATTTTAGTGCTATTTTTAGTTATTTTAATTATATGATTTATTTATATATCGTTATTTTGTGAGTTTTATTATATGTGTAGATTAACATGTTATATTAGTTTTTACACAATTAGGATTTTGTGTATAATCATTATTAATCTTAGTTTCTGTAGGTGCTTATGTCGATTCCCATTGATTCGTACATGTCGCATCTCTTGCATAAATAGCATGTTTTAGCACAAAGTTGTATATTTTTAGTCAAAATTGCATATTTTAATAAAATTCAATATTTTTGTTAAAAATCATACTTCTATTGAAAATTTGCATATTTTTCATTAACTTTACACTTTTAAGTAAAGTTGGCATTTTAGGAATTCTTAGAAAAATCATTTTGTCACTTAGTTTTTCATAAAAAAAAAAAAAATTTAATTGGCATCTTTTCCATAGTTTAGGTTTTTTTTTTCCCACGATTTATGCATCTTTTCTATGGTTAGGCATTTTATCTATTATTTAAATATCTTTTCTATAGTTAGGCATTTTTTCTATAATCCATACGTCTTTTTCACGGCTAAGCATATTGTTAATAGTAATTACATTTTTTTTTATAAAACGATACATTTTCCATGATAATTGCATATTAGCATATTTTCATAAAACTTGTATCGTTTATTTATTTATTTATTTTTCTCATTTAGGAGTTTTAGGATTTTTTATAGTTTTGTTACATAGTCATTTTTTTCTAAAAGTAAAAATACTAACTTGGAGTCTTTTTGAAAATTAAGTCTTGAATTTTTTTTTTTAATTAGGAATAAAAATTAGGTTTTGTTTTTAAATATTTTTCTTAATAAAAATAAATTGATTAAAAAATGTAAACCTAACCCATTTTTATAAATAAAATTCATTAACCTACTAAAGTCTTTTTAAGAAATGAAAACTACAATCGGTTTGATTTCAATTAGCAGGTACATAGGTACCTCCAAGGTAACCATAAAATATTTTTGTTTTCTTTTCATTTTTAGGGAAATTTCATAATAAAAATAATTAAAAATTCATTTTTATGCATTTTAACATCCTTTGCATGCTTTTTCAATTTTTGAAAAATTATAAAAATAAAGGTCCATTAGTTGCTTCTTTTTTTTTTTTTTTAATTTTTATATGATGACTTGGTTTTAATATGTTAGTCTTTAAATTTAGATTTTCTAGTTAAAATTTCTGAAAAATTATTATTTTTTTTAGAAAATCTATAGACTAGTGACTAAATTAGGGTTTTCTCACCTAAAAATCCTAATTTGATTTTTTATCAATTTAACAAGTTGGTGACTTTAAGTTATTTTTTAAAATATTTTTTTTTGTAAACATTTTTTTAAAGAAAAATGTTTTTCCTTAGTTTTATATTGAGTAATTTATGTTGAGTGGGCTGAACTTAGTATAGGTTAAATTAAGGAAAACTAAAATAAAGCTCGACAGAATTAGCGACTTCGCTGAAGTCATAATAGGCTAGCCATGTAAAATTAATGGTTTTTTTTTTCTTCCTTGTTTTTATTTTGTTTATTGTATATTAATGTAAATAGTTGTACTAATTAGGTGTTAGTTATGTAGGCTTGCTAGGAAAAGCATAGCATATTGGGCCTATTTTGGGGAATTTAGGGTGACTTGAGTTTTTTTTTTTTTTTTTAAACATTATTTGTGTGCTTAGACATGGTCAGACTTGGTTCACTTTAAGAACCTAGGACAGGTTACCTTTGTATAACCCTTAGGTTGCTAGGGTCTTTACTCTCGCCTGATAGTGATAGGTGAGCTCACTTATACTTATGCGTTGATGTAGCTTAGTAGGTGTTTCTTTGGAATGTTTGAGGCTATAAAACTTGAGACCCATAGATCTTGCCCTTTTGTATAATTGTAAAATAAAAAAAAGGGTTAGCAATTTTTAAATAATAGAAGCTGGAAAAGAATTATTATTACCTGTGGCCAATTAGGCCTTATTTTCAAAACTTAACGTACTTATATATATAACTATACATAGGCTTTATTTTCAAAAAGAAAAATTTAGAAATTCATACACTTATATATGTAAGCTCACATGAATATTGACTATGAGTTTATAATAATTTTATTCTTATAGTTTATTAATTACCAACATTATTGCATTATACATGTGTGTAGCATATTACATCACATTTATTTTTATATTTTTTAATTTACATAATTGTATATATATGTTATCTTGTGTAATATATTTGAGTCCTATAGATTTTCTTTTATTTCATAAGTAATAAGTTATGTAACATAACATTGAACATAGAAGGTACAAAATTAATAATATTCCCTTGTACCATAATATGCTACTGTTAAAAGAAAATTTGGTATTAACTTGTAAATTTTTTTTTGAGCATGTAATTATGGAAATCAACTATGGTAAAGATTATTATGGAATTGTCATTTTTTTAAGGCTTTCCAACAATTTTTTTTTAAAAAAAGATATTTTATGATAAAAAACCAGTTTCACGATAATTTTTTACTTAGTCGATTTTTATTGCAATGCCCAACATGTACTATACTGTTCAAAACTAACAAAATACAAAAAAAAAAAAAAAAAAAACTGATTTAACCATCAGATTTCCATTGTAAGTTATTTTCCATCTTAAGATTATCAATCTTGTAAAAATCTAAGTTCTCATTCTTTCTATTTACTCATTGAGTTGTCACAATCCTAATAAAGTTTTCTTCATGAGTTGTCACCATTTTTTCATCTATTCAATAAGTTTCCAATTGTAAAATAATTTCCGCTTCTCTATATCATCTTTGTAATATAATTGTCATCTTATGTCCATAATTGTCAATCTTAATATTTCTAATTTTTTTTTTTAAAGTTTAGATTCATCAATGTCAGTATTAGGCTTTTGTAACATAAAATCAACATTGATTTTTTCAATAAAAGTTTCCAAAAAAAAAAAAGAAAGGTTTTTAAAATTAAAAACTTGATTTTTTTTTTTAAAAAGGGAATGTAGTGTTGCTAATAAGAAGGGATTCTTGTAGGGTTTAAATGATTATCTTTTAAGTGGTTTTGCCCAACTTAAAGCTCATAATCACTTGTTTTCATAGACAAGATATCTAGAACTCTTAATTAGAGAATTGACATAATAGAAGAGGTTTTAAGCAAGCACACGAAGCAAATTGAGACCATGGTCCATACCCGAGCCTAGGTATCTATTGACATACTATTTGAAGTAGAAAAGTCTAAAGATTTGCTAGTTCATGAGCCCAACAATAACAGCAAAAGCCTAAGGAAGGATTTAGAGCAGGAATTGATGAAGATGGAGGAAGAAATCTTTTAGAAAATTGAAGAGAAAATGAAAGCTCTAAAGGATCACAATGTACAAAGTGAATTGGACTTAAGGCAAAGTTTATGCTTTTGAAGACATGAGTTACTTGAGAAGTTTAAGATGCCAAATTTTGAAAAGTATGATGGAACGAGTTGCCTTAAGCTTCACCTTAGGATTTATGTCCGCAAGATGGCCTAATTCACCAAACATGACAAGTTGATGATTCATACTTTCCAAGATAGCTTAATTGGGCCAGCATTAGCATGGTATGCCCAACAAGACTTGGTAAAGCTTGATACTTGGGATAAACTAACTCAAGCCTTTTATCAACAATATGAGTTCAATGAAGAAGTGGCTCTTTCCCTAATGGATCTGAATAACATGAAAATGAAGTTGACTAAGTCCTTTAAGGAATATGTCTAGAGATGGAGATCTACAGTCGCTCAAGCCATAATACGATTGCTAGAAAATGAACTGATCAACATATTCATCTGCACATTAGGTAAACCTTATTATAATTACCTATTGGGCTATACTACTTCCATATTTGTAGATGTAGTCATAGCCGGTAGTCGCATTGAAGATGCCATTAGAGTGGGGAGATTGATAAGGAAGGGATTAACTTCATTGGATTCAGAAGCTACTGTAAACACTATAATGTCCCATCTAATGATACGCGGACCTAATGCCCTAAGTATTAGCCTAAAGCTCAAGGAAAATAAGCCAAGCTTGAAAATACCTAAAAAGAGGTTAATTCATATCCTAATTCTTATATCTCAAGTCTATTGTCACGTAAAAGAAGAGGGTTTGCCACATCCTAAGACTTCGACACTAAGGTATAGACCTCGAAAATACGATCTCGATGCACAATGTGAATATCACATGGCTTAGTAAGGGCATGCTGCTGATCATTGTTGGGAGTTGAGGAATAAAATCTAAGATTTAATTGACAAAAAACTGGTCAGTTAGACTTCATCAAGGATCTAGGGCCTAAATTCCACATAGAGCCTACTATTAATATGATACAAGGTTTCAAAAGGTTATTAGGGATAGATTTGAATGGTTAAGCTCAAGGGGCATGTTACTGTCAGGGTCTAAAAAAAAGGGTGGCAACTGTAGAAGAAAAGTTAGCAAGGTTAAAAGAAAGACTTATAGGTACATAAATAGCAATGGGTTATATGCTCACATGGCTTGAAAACTTTGATCTACTACAGGTGAGACGTCACAACCCAAGCATGAGGATAATTCAGGAAAAGAGAAGTTAGGAATAAATTCACCAATTAGGAAAGCCTAGGATCAAGACAAGCCCATCCACAACATGAGGAGGTAACTTATAGAGTTTAAAATTCCAATGGCCAAAGTATTCAAGCAATTGAGAGAAGCAAAGTTGCTAGCATGTGAAATCACGGCAAAGAAGTATAAGTCGAAGGATCATAACCCAAACAAATGGTTTGATTATCATGTGGGCTAAGTAGGGCATACTACAGAGAATTGTTAGAAATTGAAGCATAATGTGCAATGTTTGATTAATGTAGAAATTACCCTGCTAAGCTTTCTACAAGCTAATGGGTCAATTGGTAGTAGTATCACTTCCTTAAATTTTGGAGAACCATCAAACAAACAACCTCCAACATCAAATGTTGAAGGCCTACTACTATCATCTAATAAGGTAGCTCATCATTTGAAGTAGTTGAGTATATTTTTAGGAGATCAATTTAATTGAACGGGCTAAGCTAGAAGGAGCGATAAAAATAAGGGCATGAAGTAGAAAAGAGTTATAGTTTCTACATTTATTTCATTCAAAATAATCTTTTCACTTTGGAGCTTGTACTGAACACATTCTATTTGAACAAAATAGTTTTCATGTGCATTTTTGTCTTTGAAGTTAGCTCAATTCAATGGAGGCATGTAATTGGCCTTTCATTAATGAAACATTTTATGCAAGATTTGGGGCAAGGGAAAATGGGTGAAGTATATTTGAACTTAGAACTTAAAATTTTCCGCCTAAGGGAATGGTAACACATTACTTGAAAAGTTTAGGATGAAAAGAGGTAAACCATGTCTTAAACACTAACCTTAAATACATTATGAGAGATGAGTGCCATGTATGTGAGTATTGAGCTCATTCCTTAAATTAGGTATTTCTTAAACTTGGTAAACGTGTCAAAGTGATGTTAGACACTTATTTCACTACCCTGAACATAATTATCTCTTGCAACCCTACTTGAGCTTTTTTAGGGATTTTGCTTAAAATTAACCTTGTCAATAACCACCCCACACTAGGGCACTTGGGAGGTTAGGGTTGTTAATTTGGAGAAAAGGAGTAGACTAACTTATGCTTGCCTTAGTTGTGCCAATTCATAGGCAAATATAATCATAGATAATTCAATTTCTTTAGAATGAAGAGTTTCAGACCATATACACCTAACTCAGGCTTATATACCCATTCAAAAACCTCAAGCCTATAGATTTTTCCTAAAACACTCTAAAGTTATATATACTTCTCCTAAACTTATACTCTTTGAACTCATGATTTTAGGGCTTTGAATCCTATCAAGTGAAAACTTAACAATGGAAGGTGACCACTTTGATAAAAAAAAAAAAAGAAGAAGGAAAAATAAAAAAGAAAAGAGAAGAAAGAAAGAGAAAAAAAAAATGAAAAGATTAAAAATAAGCAAGGTAGTCACCTTCAAAGACGAACTAAGCTATTAAAGGTTCGAATTTGTGAAGGATATATAAAGGCTAAACACTTTCAACTCCTAAGCCCAAAAGCAAATCCTTCATTTTATGGTCCTACCCACTACATCACCCTTGATGAAATTCTGTTGACTAAAGAAATGGATTTATTTTTAGCAAAATTTGTTTATGAAACTAGACTAAGCCCATGTTTATTTTCTCTTAGGTTATTGGCATGTAAACTCGAGATAGATTGTATATGATTTCTTCAAAATTGGCCGAAACACATTGATATCCATTTACTTAAACCATTAACCAAAAGCCTTACATTATAAACCTAAGAAAGACCTAATTGATTGACTACAATATACTATTTATAAGATAGGCTACAATTTTCTGAATTGATGCTAAGAGTGAAAACAGACCTGTAAGAGTGAAAACAGACCTGTAAGAGTGCAAGGAAGTCCTCTTTGACCAAACATTTTTAGTAATGATACTTAATCCCTTAGTAGAAAATTAAATGATAGTTGAGTGCTTTCTTAAGAACATGAATGGTTATTTAACCTAAGCTTGAAATTAGTGCTTCTACAAAGTTCAGAAATCATGAATTATATTTTAGGAAACAAGATTGAAAGAATGAATGGGCAAGAGCTAAGCTGACCTCTTATTTGTGATCTTTAGAGTCTTTGAAGCTTTCTTACTTGTTAGCAACACAATTTTCCATCAAAGAGTCTTTTTTTTTTTTTTAATTTTTGCAAGAAAACCTTTTTAGATCACTTTGTCAAAGCTCATCAAAATCCTTGAAATTCTTAGATCGCTTGTGTTGTGAACCGTGACTAAGAACAGATAAGGCCGGTCACTAGATAGATCTAAACTTGCAGAAAGCTCAAAAAGGGTTAATGGGGAAAGATACAAAAGGGGGCAAAAATGATGAATAAAACAGTAAGCAAAAACTCATGAACAGCTCCAATGGATATGACACACTAATGGAACTTCCGAAGACTCACGACATAATTTGATATGACGCATGAATTAGTCTAATGAGGTTACTCGTCACCCAACCTTGCTTAAGGGAAAAGATAAGAGTGATGCCGAGAGTAAATAACAAAGTTAACGTAAGGAAGAAAGTACTCAAAAGTATAATGAAGACAATTTAATCTATTACAACTACAAGTATAAGGGTAGTTATACTTGTAAGTTAGGATAACTTGTCTAAAAGGGAAAAGATAAAAAGGACATTTCCTAAAGAAGTAATGTACAAGATACAAAAGGGTAAAAATGAATATATAAGGAAAATAATTATTGATGCTACAAATTCTACATATGATATTGTACACGTGACAATGCTGCATTGGTGAGGTTGTTAGGAGATGTAGATAATAAAGTATGGACAGATAAGCTTCTTTGAGCAGGGATGGCTTAGTCAACTTGGACTCTCTCTCTCAACTTCTTGGTAAAGAAGATGTCAAGTAATTGATCGACTCAATGCTAGAGAGTAATCATCAACTCAGCATACCATAGAAAAATGGGCAACCATATAGCACAGCATTAAAGGTGACTCAATAAGAAAGTACTCGACCTCGGCAAAGGTTAGCTAGAATAGAAGGATTCATCGTACTAGCCCTTTTAGTCTTCAGGCTTAGCTACGGGTCAAAAGTCCGGTAACCTAATTCCCAATAGCTTGCCCTTTAGTATACTATCCATTTTGTAAAGTAATATTGGATCACTTGCTCATTAGAGTGCCATCCAGTTTATTCTAAGATCACTTGCTCGTTAGAGCACTATCTTATCTTTGTTAGATCGCTTGCTCATTTGAGCACCATCCAATCCTTTCTAGGATTGCTTATTGAAAGGAGTATTATCCTATCCTTAATTGGGTTACTTACTCATTAGAGTACCGTCCAATCCTTTCTAGGATCACTTACTCAAAAGAGTGCTATCATATTCTTTGTTGGATCGCCTGCTCATTGGAGCACTAAATAACCCTTTCTAGGATGACTTGCTCAAAGGAGCACTATCTTATCTAGTCCTTTCTAAGATCACTTACTTAGAGGAGTGCTATCCTATTCCTAGTTAGATTGTTTGCTTAGTAGAGCGCCATCTTATCCTTTATCAGATTGCTTGCTCATAAGAGCACTATCCTATCCTTAGTTGGATCACGTGCTCATTGGAGTACTATCTAATCCTTTATAGGATCACTTACTCAAAGGAGTGTTGTCTTATCCTTAGTTGGGTCACTTGTTCATTAGAATGCTATCCAGTCATTTTTAGGCTCGCTTGCTTAAAGGATTGCTATCTTGTGCTTGGTTGAGTTGCTTGCTCAGTAGAGCACTATCCAATCATTTCTAAGATCACTTGCTTATAAGAGTATTATCCTGTTCCTTGTTGGATCGCTTACTCAGTAAAGCACCATCTAATCCTTTTTAGGATCGCTTGCTCAAAGGAGTGTTGTCCTGTCTATTCCATTCTAGGATCACCTACTCATAGGAATGTTATCCTATCCTTTATATTTCGTAAAGTAATCTTAGTTTACTTGCTCAATGGAGCGCCATTCGATCCTTTTTAAGATCGCTTGCTTAAAGGAGTGCTATTTTATTCTTTATTAGATCACTTGCTCATTAAAGCGTTGTTTAGTTCTTTTTAAGATCACTTGCTCAAATGAGCACTATCCAAATATTTCTTGGATTGCATGCTCATAAGAGTACCAATCTATCCTATTCTTTATCGAATTGCCTGCTTTTTAGAGAGTTGTCTTGCCTTTTATCGGATCACTTGCTCAATAGAGCATCATCTTATCCTTGGTTGGATCACTTGCTTAGTCAAGTAATGTCCAGTCATTTAAAAGATCACTTGCTCATAAGAGCGTCATCATATCTTTTATTGGATCGCCTATTTATAAGAGTGTTATCCTATTTTCACTCTAATAAAGCATCATCCTATCTTGTCTTCGAAAGATTTATCCTTTCAAGCAATAAATCTTTAAAAGGATCTATCCTCTTAAGGATACCCGACCTTTCAAGTCGGGACCCTATTGGTTTGATATTCAAAGCCCTTTATCCTGTCTTTTCAAGATGGGATTCTTCTCGTTTAATCTTACCCTATCAGTTTAAGTTAAGACTTGGCCAAAATGGGCATGTCATTTTTGTCTTTGTAGTGAAGTTTTACTTAAACTTCATTATAAATAAGAGTAGCTATAGATATCTCATTTTTATCACCCTTTATTTTAATTTTAGTCTTTTTTATTTTTATTATTTTTTTTGGGCTAGGTTTATAGAAAACATACAAAAAAATAATTAAAAAATTGTGAAAAACCAAAAAAATTGAAAATTTCAAAAATACAAAAAATAGAAAACCAAAAAATATATATAGTATTGAGGGTTTGAGATAAGTTAGTTAATCGTTTAGGGTAGGGTTAGATCAAGTAAAATTAAAAATATACATATGATTTAATAAATTTTGAATTTTTAAAAATTTTGGGCTTCATTAGAAAATATTTTAAAGAAAAGTCCAGTGAACATTTGAGTTAATAAATGGATTTTTGTCCAATTGAAAAATAATTTTAACTAGATTAATTAAAATAAAACTTAAGATTTATTAAATTGAAAATTGGTGTTAAAAAATCCTTGGCATGTATATTTTAAGCTGTTTGAAATAAGTTGGAGTCAATTGGGCTTGGGTTTGAAAAATAAAATTAAAGTGGGGTCTAATCTAGAAGGCTTGATTACACTTTAAGTGCATAAGATATTGAGAAAAAAGAGCACAACTCAGTTGGTAAAGGCATGTAAGTTGTCTCAAAAGGTTGCATGTTTGAATCACGTGCGCACAAGCCTTCTTCTCTAACGATCGAATTTGGTTTACACATGGAAGACAAGCTCCAACAACCTTTTAGATGTCAAATCTTCACTGTATTTCACCAAATCTCACTATTTTTATACAAATTTGAATGCAAATCTATAAAATCATTATCAATATTTCTAAAAAATAGATGGATTTGCATTAATAGTTACAATTTAGAAATTTGATGAAATCAAGTAAAACCCAAGATTTATCTATGCATGCTACATGCTTATCTCGAGCTTTAAACTAGATTCAAAACACATATTTATAGATAGCAAGACTTAGGAGAGAGAGGATACCATTAATCTCACTTAAAAAAAAAAACCCATTAATTACACTGCAACAAAACTTTCTTTATCTGGACTTCTACCATTACTGTGTGCTTTCTCTCTCCTCTCATCCTCATCTTACATATAGCATACAGCCTAACATCAGTACACCATAGAAGTGAACCGGTAATAACCCATACACATCTATAATACCCTATGGATAGTAGTAGAACCTTAACACCATGCAAACTCAAACGACCTATCTTACATACCCCAAACTCGATGCCCATTACTACAACACCAAACCTCACCACGATAGTCGCTTTTGACCACCTTGATTAAAACCTACTCTCAACGACTCACTTCTATAGCACCAAGCATGACCAAACCCAAAATTGCTGTCTATAGTAAACTTTGATGTGATAGTACTTAACTCTGACCACCTCTACAAGGTAGCAAGTCCACACCATCCTAACCACCATGCATACACAATAGCCATAGCATCTAGTCGAGACTCATACATATATGATAGTAATTTGTAGCCTACAATCATTCTCATCCAAACACAGTAAATTCAAAGCCAAATCTATAACCAACCACCACCTATCTCTTTTGAAACCACTATTATAGGCTAAGACAATGTATCTATGCATCCTTTCACCAATAACTTTGCCACGAAAATGCAATTTCCCGTTTGAAATACACGTTTGAAACTACCTTGAGAAGCTAGGGATGTAGTTGTTCTTCTTCTTTTGTAGCAACTCGACTCGTATTTGACTAGAGCCCCATGACTTGCTTTCGATCCAACCTGCATGTTAGAGTATAGGTAGGTTTTCCTTTTTCTAGTATAGTTATATTTATTTTTCCCTAATATTTATTTCCCCCACCCCCCCTCTTGTTTTATTTGTTTTTCTTATTTTGGCTTAGATAATTTATTTTATTAATAACCTACACTAACTTTAGTTTATTGTTATATAGGTTTTATTTTAGTGCTAGTTTTAGTTCTTTTAATTATATGATTTATTTATTATCTTTTTTTTTTAAGTTTTATTATATGTGTAGATTAACGTGTTATATTAGTTTTTACGCAATTATGATTTTGTGTAGAATCATTACTAATCTAAGTCTTTGCAGGTCCTTATGTTGATTTCCATTGATTGGTGCCTTTCGCATCCCTCGCATAAATTACATGTTTTTGCACAAAGTTGCATAAATTGCATATTTTAATAAAATTCAATATTTTTGTTAAAAATTGCACTTTTATAGAAAATTTTAATCTTTTGTTTAAATTTACATGTTTTTCATTATATTATATTTTTAAATAAAGTTGGCATTTTAGGGATTCTTAGAAAAATCATTTTATCTTTTAGTTAGTTTTTCAAAATACAAAAAAAAAAAAAAATTATTTAGTGTCTTGTCTATGATTTAGGCATTTTTTATATGATTTAGACATCTTTTGTATTATTAAGTATATTGTTAATAGTAATTGCATTTTTTCCCATAAAATAGCACGTTTTCCATGATAATTGCATATTAGCATATTTTCATAAAACTTGCATCTTTTATTTATTTATTTATTTTTCTCATTTAGGTGTTTTAAGATTTTTTTAAAGTTTTGTCACGTAGTCAGTTTTTCCTAAAATAAAAAATACTAACTTGGGGTCTTTTTGAAATTTAAGTATTTAAGTTTATTTTTATTAGGAATAAAATTAGTTTTTTTAAGGATTTTTCTTAGTGAAATAAATTGGTTAAAAAAAGTAAACTTAACTTATTTTTACAAATAAAATTTGGTAACCCACTAAAGTTTTTTAAAAAAATGAGAATTAGGATCGATTTAATCTTAATTAGCGGGTACATAAGCACCTTTAGAGTAACCGTAAAATATTTTTGTTTTCTTTTCTTTTTTAGGGAAATTTTGTAATAAAAATAATTAAAAATTCATTTTTATACATTTTAACATCCTTTGCAATCTTTTTTTTTTTTGAAAAATTATAAAAATAAAGGCCCATTAATTTTTTTTTTTAATTTTTACATAATAACTTGGTCTTAATAGATTTGTCCTCGAATTTAGATTTTTTTGTTAAAATTTCTAAAAAATTAATATATTTTAGAAAATTCGTAGACAAATGGCCAAATTAGTGTTTTCCTACCTAAAAACCTTGATCTGACTTTTTCCTAGTTTAATTGGTTAGTGATTCTAAGTTATTTTTGAAAATATATATCTTTTTAACATCTTTTAAAGAAAAATGTTTTTCTTTAGTTTTATATTGAGTAACTGAAATTGAGCAAGATGGGCTTAGTATAGGCTAAATTTAAAAAAAAAAATCTAAATAAGGCTCAGCAATCTTTAAGGAAAATGTTTAACTCTTCCTTAAACTTCAATACTGTAGCTCATTCACAAACTGATGGAAAAATAAAAGCAATCAATAGAACTTTAGGTGACCTAATTCATAGTATCAATCGGAATAAACTAAAGTAGCGGGATGTTGCATTAGCACTAGTAGAATTTATAATAACAATATTGTTTGTAGTGTAACCGAGAGATGTCCTTTCTCTATTGTTTATACAAAAGCAGCTCAACATATTTTTGATCTAATTCAATTATCTAAAGGTGAGGGAAAGAATATTTAAGCTAAACATGAAATGGTTGAAGTACACAAAAAAGTTAAGTAGAAGCTTGAAGTTGTAAATTAGAAGTAGAAGTTTACTTCCAACAAGCATAGGAAAAGTGATAAGAATCAACTCTTTGAACCTATTACCCGAAGCTGAGTGATTACAAGGACTTGCTTGAGGATTACTAGCTCGAGAACCACTTAAGGACGAGGATTCCATCACCACCCAAGGATTGTTTCACTTTATTCGATCCGAGTATTGAGCATTGATCACAACTAGGATAAACTTCAAGTAAGTGTGTACACAACCTTTACCCGAGCCAACTTGTCACAACAACCAACTTGATAAAATCTCTACTGAAGCCCAATACTTAAGCTTTGACTTAACCTAAGTCAGGTTGACTAAACTATTTGCTCTTCTCCTTATCTCTATTAAACTAACTCCAACTAGTGTTGACCTGCTAAAGACATCATAATAGTAGTTGAATACAATGTCATTTTGCCCATCAACCTTAAATCTTTTATCTTTTCCTTGTCTGCATGTAACCCTAGTAGGGCTAGTATATAAACTATGTGTGTGCGTACGTGCATGTGTGTGTGTGTGTGTGTGTGTGTGTTCATGTGTGTATGCCTGTGTGTATGATTGTGATTGAAGTGTGAAGTGTGTTTGGGTGGTTACAATGGGTTTCGGAGTTATAAGCTGATGAGTATTGATTTACAAGACATAACTACAATAATTTGTATTACTCTATTTTTTTACTATGAAAATAGTAATCTTAGTAGCGAGTTGCATTATGTTGGGTAGCGAAGTGTTGGAGTACGTTAGTATGATTCTGAGTAGTGAGTAGTAATTGATTGTGTGAGTAGTGGTTTTGAAGTATCACTGAAGTAGTAGTGGCTAGTAAAATTTTGTTGAGTGAATATTATCAGAGTTGTTCTTGAGTAGAGGCTAGAAGTGTTATGCGATGTTAGATTTAAGCATGTGAGGCACAATTGAAAACCAAGATAGAGACACTAGTGTTGGTCGTAATCAATAGAGAAGTAACACACAAGGGTCAATAGATGCCAAACTTGATAAACTCACTAATTTTATTGATAGTCTAGTTACAGTGATGCAAGCAAATTGACAATAATCTCAAGGTATGCTTAATCATGGTCCAATAAGAGAGGTATGAGAGAGGAGATATGGTTATGTTAGTTGAGCTAATTGCTTAGCCCGACCTCATGAAGTTGGAGGAGTGGTAAATTGACTTGCTTGACGAAGACTTAAAGTGGAAGAAATTGAAGAAGAGGATGGGGAATTTGTAGAAGAAGTGGATGAAGAAGAAAAAGAGGATGGAGAGTATGATGAAGTGAAGGAATGAGGATAGCATCCTCCTTGAAGACTTGAAAATGTCGAAGTCCAAAACCTAGCCTTCATTGGAAGTTGTAATGCAGATGAGTACCTAGAATGGGAGGAAAAATTTCAAATGGTGTTTGATAGCTATAAGTATACCAAAGTAGATAAAGTTTGACTTACCGCCCTTAGTTCTCTAGAGTAAAGGATGGACGACAAGGTATATGCACATGGGATGATATAAAGAGGTTGTTGAGAGGGAGATTTATACCTAAGACTTGTTTACAAGATACCTTTGTAAAGTTATAGAAGCTCTGCCAAGGAAGCTGAGTTGTTGATGACTATGTTAAAGAATTTTAAATGTTAATAATCCAAGTTGATGTAGATGAGCCCAAAGCTTACACTGTATCAAGGTTCATTTTAAGGCTTTGATATGAGATTTGGTGTATACTTGAAGTATAGTTGTTTCATACACTAAAGGAAGCCATTAAAATGGCATAAAGGGTCAACAAATAGAAGAGAAATACATTGATTCGACTTGGCCCGAGCTCTTTGAGAGCTCTTATTCTACACCGACTTACCCACCTTAAGTCGAGAAGACTTATTTAAGCCAAAGAGAGGAATGACCTTCTTAACAATACCCAAATTGGTATGAAGAGCTGAGCTAATGACAAAGTAGTTTAGAAGACATATAAGAGAGGACAAACTTCAAGTTACAAGACAAGCGAGATAAAATGTTTCAAGTGCTTGGGTTATGGACATGTGGCTTTTAAGTGTCCTAGTTGATGTGTTATGGTCCTCCGAAGTGATAATGTAGATAGTATGAATAATAGTGAGCTTGAGACAGAAGAGAAGGATGTTGGAAAAGTTAAAGTAAAGGGTGAGGAAGAGACATATGTTTATACTAACCAAGGAGAAGTAGTGACTTTGGTATTGAGATAAGTGTTGAACTCAATGTTAAGCTATGAGGAAGATCAGAGAGAAAATTTATTTCACACTAAGTGTGCTATTAAGGGACATGTATGCACAATCATAGTAGATGGAGGTAGTTGTACCAACATTGTTGCTCAATCCCTTATGTAGAAGTTGGGTCTATCAACATTTAAGTACCCTTGACCTTATAAGCTACATTGGTTGCATGATAAAAGTGATTTGCACATGACTGAATAAGTAATTGTACCATTATATGTGAGGAATGTGTACAAAGATGAAGTAATGTGCAATACTATCCCTATGGGAGCTTCACATCTACTGTTAGGAAGACCCTAGTTATTTGGCTAATGTGTTGTATACGATGGATTTGAGAATACCTTTGCCTTTAGAAACGATGGGAAGAAGATTGTATTGCAGCCTATCACCCTTAGTCAAGTGAATGAGACTTATAATCAACTTACTCGAGCTAGCAAAAAGAAGACCTTAGCAATGAGTTAAAGGGAACTCCGAGCTGCTAAGAAGGTCGAAGAACTTATGTTTTTGTTGATTTGAAGGTTATTGGAGTTGAAAGACTTAGATAATACACTAGAAGAGGTCCAGAAATTGATAAATGAGTTTTTCAACTTGTTTTTGAAAGAGTTACCTTAGGAACTGCCACTAGTCAAAGGTATTGAGACTACATTGAGCAACAGCTAGGTGTAACCCTATCGAACATACTTGCTTACAGAATGAACCCTAAGTAGGCTGTTGAGCTAAAATGACAAGTGAATAAGCTCATGAGCAAGGTTATGTGAGAGTTAGTATGATCCCTTGTATCATGTCTACTTTGCTCATCCTAAGGGAAGATGGTTCTTGGTAGATGTGCATTGATAGCCGAGCTATTAATCAAATTACTGTCAAATATAGATATCCTATACTAAGGCTCGATGACATGTTAGATGAGCTTCATGGTGCTCGAGTGTTTTCAAAGATTAACTTAAAATGTGGCTCTCATCAGATTTGTATGAGAGTACAAGACTGTATTTAAGATAAGGTGTAGTCTTTATGAATGGTTGGTCATGCCATTCGGACTCACCAATTCATCGAGCACTTTTATGAGACTCATGAAGCAAGTAATGTGCCCATAGATTGGAAGATGTGTGGTCATATACTTTAATGACATATTAGTGTATAATGCTGAACTGGCTAACCATGATGGTCAAAGAAAGTTCTAAGTAATATTGATGCTTAATAGAGTTTGGTTAAATGTTTAATTACTAGTAACCTTATCACCAACTTGAGGATGATATGTGAATTATCTCTTAGGTACCATAAGGGTGTTAATATATGTTAAACAAGCACTTAAAGAGGCACAATGTTATGGATGTGTATGATGGCAACTAACTAGATTACTATTGGATGATATATAGATGGTGAACCTAATACAAGATTGTTAGTCTAGATATGTTACTTTTAGAATCTTATTTGATGTAGTGAAACTAGTATGAGACGATTGGTATTTTGGATATATGGATTTCAACATATCATTGGGTATCATGTTATTCACCTAAGATGTTGGAGATTTGTTATTATTAGGAAATTGCAAATTTAACTAGGTGAAATTAAAAGATTAGGACTTAGAGGCACTAATACGTTTGTTTTTCTTAGAGAAATTATGCCTCCTTAAATAAAGTTTACAAAGGGAGTTTGAATACGAGAGTCCCTTAAGAAATAACTTGGTCTTAATACTTGATACTAAATTTTCAAGTATTAAACTATACTTTTTGGACAAAGATGATATGTAAAATGATTATGGTGAGATTCGAGAGAGAGTAATTGTCAAAAATAAAAATAAAATTTAGGAAAAAAATAAAGGCAAAAATTGAGAAGTAATACATTTTACCTAATTATCTTAAGTAGCTCTTCAAAAGATTACTCTTATCAAGAGTGATAATCTTTAAAATGTGAATCTTGTCCATTTGATTGGATTTAGATTAATTATAAATTGATCAAGATCCTTAGTCATGAACAAATATAACTCTAACACTAGAAACACTTCAAAAAAATTATCAAAAGTTATATAACTCTTTCATAAACAACATTCTTCGAAGTTTTGTAGAATTAACAATACTTTGCAACCTTTTCACAAAACTTCTAAACTTTTTGTCTTTGATAGAACTTCTTATTCTTGGTAAGGATTTGTTTAAACAACCCTCATAAGTGATTCAAACAAATCTTAAATCCCCTACAACTCTTCGATTCAATTGATAATTCACATTGGTATTACTTTAATTGTCTATCAAGCTTCTTTTAATAGTTAGTTTAAATTTCAAAAATATTACAAGAAATCTATTTCAACATTTCTCCACTATATTTTCGAATATCTACTGCAAAAAACATTTTCATGATTATGCTTATAGAATCGTATTGTTAGAACTAAACTATATCTTAAGTAAAATCTTTAAAGTTGCAATAGAGTAATGCATAACTAACCTTTTTAAACTTTCACATATTCTCTTACAACTTGAGAATTCATACACATAATCATGGTCACGTCCAATAAGTGAAATTCATGGTAGCACATTTATGATTGTGTACTCATCTTAATCTCAAAAACATTTGCAAAAGTAAACTTCTTAAGCGATTTACAAGGTGTAGCACTACTCTTATGCTCAAATTGATGGATTCCATTAAACTAATTGATTTAAATACAAAAGCTACATGTTAAAATATATTTATTTCATCTCATCTTCTTTTAAGAGATAATATTTACAGTACACCTAGTTAATAGTGAGTTGTTTCTATCCCTTAAACACTAGTAATTGGTGATATGATAACTTACGGAACAGAAACATCACTACCAACTATAAGAGTTTAAAAGTAATCTTAACTACATTATCCTTCACAAGACCTCTTAAATGATCCTTTTATCGTATTAAGTTACTACATATTTTAGCATAAGTGATGGTTATAGTTCCATCCCTTATTAGCTTTATAATATATTCATGTCATAATCGTATATGTCTAAAGTTTCCATTATAAATTTTATTATAGGCTTAAGAAATTGTGACTTCATTATGATAAAAGATTGGAATGGTTGACACATGTTGTGATGACAACCTTATTTCCATGAGCAAATTTCTCTATCATTTTACTTCTATGCTGGTTGTAGTAAGTGTTATAAACTTAGTCTCCATTGTAGAAAGTGATATACATATATCTATTCCTTAGATGCTTAATTAATGGCTCTCCCTTCCCATGTAATATCCATTCAATTGTTTGAGCTTCTAATATTAGCACTTGTTATCTAAACTATATCTAAAAGATCATTATATACCAATCTAAGTTTCATGGTTTTTTTTTTTCAAATTTCCAAAACCCTTGAAATAGCTTTCTTGTGCTTTGTAATAGAATTATTAGTATTTATTGATGACTTGCACATAACATAAGCTATATTAGTTTAGCATAATGTTAAACATACATCAAACTCTTAATAGCATTAGCATATTCTAATTATGATATTGCCCTACTTGAGTTTTCATCTAACATGAAATGAACGTTATTAGAAGTGCAAAGCTCTTTCTTTAAAACTTTCTAAGTATTTTCTCAATATAATGAGATCGCTTTAACACAATATCCTCACTATAATTTAATACTTCAATGAATAATATTCTATTTACTTCATTAAAATTTTTCATTTTAAACTTTGAGGTGAGGTACCTATTTTCATTAATGGTGTCCAAATTAGTGCTAAACAATCAAATCATCGACATTTAAACAAACAACAATGCCATAATCCTCTACAAGTGTTAAATAACTAATTTCTCAGTGTTATTGTACTTGAAATCACTTCTCACATTTATAGAATTAAATTTCTCGTACTACTATTTTTGAGCTTGCTACTCTATATGATGACTTAAGTAACATGCAAACTTTCTTTTTATTTCCTAACGGTATCTCACTATCTAATTGTTCATCTATACTTCTTCCTTGATTAGGGTTGTGAAAAAAAAAAACTATGAATCATGAATTCAACAAAACATAACAAAAAAATGGCTTTTTTGGAATAAGTTTGGTATCCTAAGATTGGTTTGTGGTTTGATTTAGACCCGAATCAAACTAGTTAACTCAAAGTAAAAATTAAGAAGCTTGATGCATGATGAGTTCCAAAAATATACAGGAATGAATGACCAACAATGCAACTATTTGTTCCTATCAGATTGGACTTTTTTTCAAGCCTCAACGTTGCATTTAGATGCTTTGAAAATTAATGGTTTGTCCATGTAAAACTATAATGAGGAATTTCGAGTTGATTATATTGTTCTTTGGTTAGACCCCCAACATACATAAACTATTAAGTAATATTAATTATAATGAACATATGATATATATTTTTTTTCTTTTTATGTTTCTAAGGATACCATATGACTACATGTATCAAATGCTTCTTTTATATGATGATTCAAAATGTGGTTTGAACTAGATTGAACTGTTTTTTTTTCTTTTAAGCTCTAAAAATTTATAAACTAAATCGTATAATTATGTTACAACGACTTGATCGAAGCTTTTCGCACCAAGGAATTATTTACTTTGGCATGGAATATTGCATAGTTTTATCTCTTAGTGCAATAGTTTCCCAAGATGTTACTTATCTTGAGATTAACTTAGTCTTAGTACGCTCAACTATAGAGTTCTGATATACACTAAGCTGTTATATCAAAAGGCAACATCAATAGTAAAGTTTTGTTACTTAGTATCTAAGAGGTATTATAATCCATCCTCCTTACAAAATTGATGTCTTGTTTGTTCGTAGGTCTAGGACCACTACCAACTTGGGACTCATCCCTCCGGTTGGTGAACTACTTTGATACCACCTATAATGATCCAATTGGAACTCTTTGCATGGAAATATTGTTCCTTTTGACATGGAATACACTACAGTTTTGTCCTTTATAGTAACAACTTCTTAAGAGGTTACCCATCTTATAATTGACCTAACTAAAGCATAGTTATTTCAAAGTTTCGACTACTCCAAACCGTTATACCAAAACAAGTCTTGATAATTAGAGTTTAATCACCTAGCATTTGAGGGATATTACATGGGTTCGATTTAAAGGGAAAAAAAAAGTTGAATTATTATATTAGTTTCAACTCCGTATGGAAGGTGAACTACACTAAACTAAATCATGTCCATCCCTATCTTTGATGTCACCATTCAAAAAAGCCATTTTAACATCTATTTAATGCATATGTGGCTTGTAAATTGATGTAAGGGCTAACAACACCCTCATGAAAATCATTTTAACTAGGAGAGTATAAGTACCAAAATAATGATTTTCTGTAATTTTGCAAATTCTTTAACCCCTAATCTTGCCTTGGAAATTTACAAAGAATCATTTGAATTATATTTTTGTCTAAATACCCACTTGCAACCTATTACCGTAGACCCTTGAGAAGGAAAACAGTAACCTAAGTATATATTATTAGACAAGAAAGAGTCTACTTTGTCACGTACCACATCTTTCCATAAGTTTGCATCTCTAAAGCTATAGCATCATTATAAATCTCAAGATCACGATCAACAATAAGATGGTGTTTAGTTAGCAGAATTGAGTAGTACAAAACTAGACTGTACAATACAAGGAAAACAAAATAATACAACCTTCTCTTACCACGTTTCATGTATGCAGTATTAAATGTAGATTTTTGTGATTAATAAATTATTAGTAATTATTTATATTATAAATTATCATAGACTTTAGTAACATGATTTAGGAACTTAGTATGGGATTATTTTTTGAATTCCAAAGATATATTTATTATGTAATATGGAATGAATTTTTGTACCACCAAATATATATTACAAATTTTTTAGTTTTAATTTATTACTTCAAGGCCTTATTGTCTAGTAACATTGTCTAATATGCAAGTCAAACAATGAATAAAAGAATCAATCCAGTATTTTACTTAAAAATATGGTAACCAAACAATGCCTAAATATAACAAAGTTTTGTAACTTACGGAGTTTCTATTACCTTCCATAAGAAGCTAAGAACTTGTGAATTGATGAATTTGGGATCCAGATTAGTCTTGCTTCTTTTTGCGCTTTTACAAGGCTCTGTAGTGGGTTTCATATTTGCTTGTACATTATTTCTTTCACCAAATTCCTTAGGTTTTATACTTAGTTGTGTAGTAGGAGAAATTTCGATTTCAGCATCTCTTGTTTCAACTATGACATTAGATCTTCAACTTGGTCGCTACTCGTTTCAACTATGATATTGGATTCTAGATCTAATATCTTATATCCTTAAAATTTTTAAGCATAACCAACAAATGTTCCTCTTGAGGCCCTATACTCCCATACTTCAAAATATTCTGGTTTCCTTCCCTTTCCATTTTCACATGGAGCAAAACGTTAGGATTTAGATGGGGATTGTATTCAAAATACGACATGATGAAGTTAACAAAACCTTTTTCCCCAAATTCAAATGGCAATTTAATATTACGGATTAGTAGATTAAATATACCCACCAAGGGTCTTTTTTAACATTCCGCTAACCCATTTTCTTGTGGTGGATACAGAGTGGTGTGAGTGATAGCATTATCCAGTAATTGTAATTTCGGCACCCACGTACATCACCTTGATATAAATCCTGCGGTTTGTTATGGTGACCTAAATCACTTCATATGAGTCTAAGTATATTTACTCTAGAAACTTACTCGACTGGGGACTTGTGGTGTCTTCAAGTCATCATTAATAATATCAATCTGTAAACACTCTCATGAATCTATGGGACTTTGCCATAAAATAGATAAGAAAATAAAATTATACATTCAACCATATATACTATTTTTGTTAGTTACAATAATTCACTTATACATTTGTAAAGACACATCATGCATCCTTTGTCGAAGGAAAAATCATGAGACGGCTTATCCTGTGACTCGGCAAGGCATCTCAACTATTACGAACCACACCCCTATACCAAAAGTCAAAGGCTATGTAACATGATATGTAGTATCTATGATGTCTTGACTCTTAACCGAAATTGATTTGGTATTTTGGTTGTTTGTTTGGCTGGAAGAGCCCCCAAAACTTTTCATACTCTGGACTTTTCTGATTCTCATTAAACATAGCAAACATATATGTCTCAATCGGCGAAGGTCTCTTTGGCGTCCCTACCTTCACGTATTCAATCAAATTTGTGATGTAAGTCCTTGCATTGTCGATTGATGTGGCGGTGCCACCGTCCGACGGCCACCCGGATTCCGATACAACAATCCTCACAGAACCCCCATTATCCTTCTCAAGTGCAGAATATAATGCATCCAGTGTTGCATCAAACAGGTACTTGTATCCTAGTGGACCGTCCTGAACCACCACGGAATTAGACGTGAGCAAAGCATAATCTAGGCTAACATCTCCCTGGCCGCCAATATAGCTGAAGTAAGTATACAAGTTTACTAGTAAAGGAGAGTTATTCTCCAATAAGAACTGGATAAGCGGGTCTAGGATCGGTCGGTATTCGGGCTTAAAAGAGCCGTTTGAAGGTGGATAAGACTGTCCAAGGATCCCCACATCGACCGCAGTTGAGACCTTGATTTGGTTCCCCAATCCGGCATTGGAGATGGCTTTTTGGATGTTTTGTATGGCGGGAACAAGGGATTGCGCGGAGGGGTCTGTAGTGTGCACTTCGTTTCCTACAGCAATGTATTGGAACTTGACATTGCCATAGGTTTTGACGTTGTCTTGGACCCATCTATCTGCATTGGCTTGGTTAGCAGCGATTTCTTGGATTTTTTTATTAGGGACTCCAAGCATGAGCTCAATGTTGAAACCCCTTAAGGCTTGAAGGGTTGCTGGATCTGGATCATATAGCCTCATTTTTCTTATGTTGTACTGGTTGTAGAGTTGCACAACTTCCTGCGGTGTTGGTAGATTGTTGCCCAACCGTCCATAGCATACTCCTAATCCACTAGCTGTTAGATTAAAAGGGGAATAAAAAAATGTCAGTAATAATCAAACCTGTCTTTTTCCCGTCCCCATAATATGGACAGTTGGGTGGCCAAAATAATCAATATGGGTTTAAAATGATTTAAAGGAACTAGGAAGTCGGACATGCAGGGGAAGAAACTTTTGAGGGACTAAAAAATTTTTCCGCAGATGGAAAAATTTTCAGCTACCTGCTAGTTTATTATTTATAAATTTTATGCTATGCAATTCTATGCGCCATATGTAATACTTAGCAAAAGAAATGAATAAAGTGCAAATTTATTATGTTTTTTTTTGAAGGAAATTTGTACAGTTTTATTCATGTTTTTAATAAGTTTTAATTTATTACCAACTAAATTCAAATCATTGAAAATATAATCAATTTAATAATTGAGATCTAATAAATATAAAATCATTCTCATAAAAAATATAAATAAAACCATAAATAAATCATCCATTTCCTAAATAAAATTATTGAATTGAGGTACCGTTCTACACTAGCACTCGACGCGAGGGAGTAAAAGCAAAGTATGTACGTACTGACGTCATCCGGAGCAGCATATCCGGACCCAAAGTTCCAAGCAAGTAAGATTTCTTGACTAGAAAAAGAAGAAGGAAATTAAGGAAAGCAGTGAATGATAAAAAGAAAAAAAACCTGTCGTTTTCACGCTGCACAGTATTAGCGAGAAAGCCAATATTATTGCATGAGCAAAGGTAGTGCTCCCGGAAGCTTTTAAGGAGGCTTTTTCCATGAAGGATGTTGAGGAGCAACAAGATAGAGGAAAAGTATTATCGTACAAGTGTTGGAGTTTTCAATAATAATATAGATTCATGAAATCTACGAATAACGTTTGGGTTGTATTTTGAAATGGGATAACAGGTCATATATATTTATAGGCTTATAAAAGGATAGTTGCTAGTTGGACTATGTTGTCTATATATAAGCTATATAGCTCGTCCTAGATTATTCCAATTCATTTTTTATTTTTTATTTGATTTAGCAGTGATGGAATTTGCAATTTAATTATTGTGAAACCTATTGACGCCAACAAAAACATATGCCATGTTAGGGCAAAAGAGGGGAAAAAAGAAAGAAGAAAAAGAAAACAGTACATTATACCTGTCAAAATATCAGGTAAAATATCTATGGTTACAAAAACAACTTCCCGCCAAATATTAGGTAAATTAATATCTCACCACTTAGATAGCGGGTAAAAGAAGTACATATGAAACTATTTTCAATATCTTATAGAAGCCCAACTAATTTTTGCGTCTATGAGGAAAGTGCATTTAAACGGTTTGGCCAACTTTCATTTTAAATCCCAACAATTTTTACGTTTAATAAGTCCTTCATTTAATATATAAATACTTTGGAACTACTTTATATTTGTGATAATATTCAATATGCTTTTTATATTTAAATAAGTTATTTAGTTATATGAAAAAATTCAGTTGAGTCGTTTATTTATATTTTAAGTGAATCATTCGTGTTATTTTTATGCTATCATACCATGCAAGTTCTTTGTATATTAGAAGAAATATTAAAATAAGAAATTAATTGGTGTGATAACACAAACAGTATGAAGGACTTAAATATCTTGCTTATAACTTAAACCATGTGGTTGAATTTTAGCATGAGTTTAAGAAATTTCAATGGTTCATTTAAAACATGAAAAGCTCAGATTCACTTTCAATGTAACATAAACCAATTACAGCATACTTTGTTTTTCCGATAAATAATTCAATTTATCTTGTGTATACGTGTGTGCCATTCGTGAGGCTCTAAGAAAGCTATTATGTACAAGATGGCCATAATATCTTTCTCTAAAAAGGAAGAAAAAAAGAATGATAATAATTGAATATCTAATCATAATAAATAGTTATACACAAATTTTCATTAGAATATTAGGCTAAAAAGCACCCTGGTAACTTTACCATATAGTTGTGGCAAATAATAAGTTGAAAAAAAAAAAAAGAACATGGTCATATACTTATATACTTTTATTGATACCGTTTATCATTTGAAAGTAAAACAAAGGAGCAATTTATAAACATACAGGACTGACTTCTCCACGATACACCTGAATGAGAATGATTTCGCTAGGCCAGAAGAATTATTTCTGGGGAAAATCATCAAATATTCAAGTGTTTTTTTTTTCTTTTTGGCCAATCAAATGTTGAAGTTGTTTTGTGATAATCATTTGAACCCTCATCATGATAATCCTTCAATTCCAATGCATCGTTTGGCGCTTTATAATATAATGAAACGACACTTTATATTACTATACGAGTGATGTTCCTAGGAAAAGTAGTATTGATAATAACTTGAAAACGAAAAAAAAAAAAAAAAAAAGAACTCATAATGATGCCAGTTTTGCAGTTGAGACGCACGAGAAGCCCGGTGCAATATTGTATTTCATATATGGTAAAGATATACGATTGTTATGTATGATTGTTAAGCATGTCCGAAGCAAACATAGGTGTAATTCCTTACAACTCTATCTGCATAAAGATTCGAAGAGGCCAAACGTGTGATTCAAATAGGCATACATTCATACGCAGTACGCTCGACGATCCACATGCACAAGTCACAACGAAAGTGCTTATACTTTGTCCTGCTCTGAGTCTTGGATTGCTTATGTATCTTTTGTAATAACTAATCAATTTTACGATAGCTGTTTTTTAACTTTTGATCAATTAGAACGAAAATTTACAATAAGAAACTGGACATAAACGGTCACTTTGTGATGTTTCGAAATGGATAGGGAAATTTTCCGTACTTTTCATCTTTTTTTTTTTTTTTTTTTTCCAACTACATTAAAATTTGGAAGAAAAGGGATATGAAACTAATATTTCCCATTAAAAGACTAGTATTAATCATGCCATTATTAGACTACAGTGGCCATGACAAGCTGGTAACCTATTTTAAGCATGTTAATGTGGAGTTCTTTAGTTTTTCTATAAGTTGTCACAAGATGTCTATTTTCAAATATTATTACCTTTTGTGTCATCGGTGATTACATACTCACATATAGAAAAATGATCTTAAAGGCAAGCTCTATTTTATACTTCATTATATATGATTTGTTGGAATAGTGTAGGAAAGTACTAGGTATCAATAAAGGAAATTGAATCCCTAAAGTACATGTTATCATAATCTTTTCAAAATATATAATTCTTGTTATACCCATGCTTGCACTTAATTCAATCGATAATTAAGCAAGATACAAATCACAAATGAAGATCACTTCATCCTAGAGCCAAAGGTTCTACATGGGCTTAAATTTTGTCTTTATGTCCTCGAGGACTCGGTGCAAAGGGTATTTCTAATAAGTGTAAATTGTGCTATACTTTGACTTGGCTTTATTCTACTCTTATGCATATAATCATGTGCTTTTCCAAGATGTTTGAAATGGATGAAGAGATTGCACGTGAAGGGGGCCTCATGTGCAAGAATGAAGGGGAACAAAAAAATTTTGAAATCAACTTCACTGGAGCACTTCATTTTTTAACCAAATGTCACTTTGCTTAAGCGAAGCGATGGAATTGTAGAGGTAATGTCTTAGCTTCTTTATGGCGAAGACTATCTATTTTGCGTGCGATGAGAAGTCCTATAACCGAGTTTTGAGGGATCTTTTCCTTATAAATTTTGCTCTTGGAGAAATCTTGGCCCTCCATAACATTGACAAAGCCCATGCGCACTTTTCTGACAATTGTATAGACGTGAAAATTCAGATATAATGGTGTTGGCATGAGTCACACACTTAATGTAACCTTAAAATAGTGATGTGAAAATGACACATAAAGGATGATTTAAAGAGGCTGGTAAGAAGGAACTTAGAACATCTACCTCACTAAACTTGAGAAAAAAATGACTGATTCATCAACTAAGAACGTATTTGATTCTTAAAAGTAAAAGTTTGGCAACAAAATACTGTTTCTCTAGTTTACAATATATGTCCAAATAACTATGAATTAGTAAGTATTTATTGGTTTGATCATATTGGATTGCATTTGTAGTCAATGAGCAGGAACAATTCTTACGAATTTTAATTGTCTCATATTAAAAATCACGTTATATTATATAGCTAGTAATAGTTTTGCCTTATAAATTAGTATTTTTCAATAGATTCTTCTACTATTTTTAATGGTGTTTTAATTGCATGATGAAGTAAACACGAATACTCCATTTATTGTCTAAACATTTATACTCCATCTATTATCTTTTGGTTAATTATGAATTTTAATAATCTCATATTAAGATTCATGTTCTATCATTTAGCCCATGGCAGTTTTATGGATTAAAATCATTAGAAACATCAAAGAGAATCTAAGAATTTTTCGACATAAGAGTGATTTCAATCTAATCATCATAAAAATATGTCTACTATAAAATATACGTAGATTGTTCTGGTAAAGAAAAGGATTGACGTTATAGAAAAACTTGAACAATTTGAGCATGTTGTGTTCATGGTTGTAGGAGACTTCCAAATGTGAGAAACGAAAATGAATTGAATGTATGAGTTAGTTAATTAGTTATGCACAGTATCTCTTTATATATAAGCAAAAAGGAAATACATAATATGAGAAAATAACCACATGTAGAAATAAATAAACTATAGACTATACTAAGGGACTAAAGCTCTACCACAATGCTGTTACAAAAAATAATACAACTTGAAGAAGACCAAACTTGGAACAAAAAAAATCAAGTTGAGAAGTATTAATAGCTTTAGTCATGCAATCTGTGAGTTGAGAATCTAAAGAAACATGTACAATTTCCAGAAAACCAGAATTGATGTAGTTGCATATAAAATGAACATCAATCTCAGTGTGTTTAGTGTAGGCATGAAAGCAAGGGTTCTTATCAACTTTCTTGGCAAAGTTACTATTGAAAAATAAAGAAATGAGAAAAGATAAAGGAATACCTAAGTCTTGGGAAAAGATAAGAAAACCAAAGAAGTTCTCTAATGTAAGTTACAATACTCCTATATTCTGCCTCAACTGATGAAATAGAGACTGCTAGCTATTTTTTGTTATGCAATCAAAGAGGAACCAACAAACATACAAAACCCAGTAAGAGACTTTCGATCTGTTCGGCAATTTCTCTAGTTAGCATCTGCAAAAGCATGCAATTTAAAAGAAGAAGTAGAGGAGTAAAACAATCCTTTGTCAATGATTCCTTTAATATATCGTAAGATATGAAAAGCAGCTAAAAGATGAGGCTTCCTTAGATTGGAGACAAATTGGCTAAGTTGTAGAGCAACAAAACTTAGGTCTGGTTGTGTTAAAGTGAGATACAACAAACTTCCAACAATGTGATGAAATAATGAAGGATCAGGTAATTCCTCTCCTGTATGTGAATCAAGATGCAAATGTGCTAGGAAAGGAACTGAAAAAGGTTTTGCAATAGATAACCCAACGTCTTGTAATATATCCATTGCAAACTTTCTTTGATTGAGCCAAAAACCAATGGAAGATCTGTACACTTCAATGCCTAAGAAAAATCGTACATCTCTTAAATTCTTTATAGTAAAAGCTTCGTTAAGTGATTTCTTCATTACTGAAATATTAGACAAATGATCCCTAACAACCAAAACATCATCTACATATACCAATGCTACAATAGAACCATATTGTGTATGTTTGGTAAATAGGAAATAATCATTTTGGGACTGTGTAAATCCAATAAAAATAAGATGCGTAGAAAACTCCTTGTTCTATTACCTAGAGGCCTGTTTAAGGCCATATAAGGAACAAACTAACTAACATATTTGACCTGGACTTGCCAAAGTATATCCTTCTAGTACAGTCATATAAATTTCTTCATCAATAAAACCGTGTAGAAAAACATTATTGACATCCAATTGATGCACATGCCATCCTTTAATTGCTACCATAGCAAGTAAAAGTATAACAGTAGATAACTTGGCAACAGGAGAAAAGGTATAAGTATAATCTATTCCCTCAACTTGATTATACCTCTTGGCAACTAAACAAGCTTTATAGCATTCAATCGTACCATCAGGTTTGTATTTCACCTTAAAGACCTATTTACAACCAATAGCTCACTTACCTAGAAGTAAGGAAGTAAGTTGCTAAGTTTGATTCGCATATAAGGCAAGTAGTTCCTTTTACATAGCTTCAATCCATTTTGAATCATCATTTGCCTTATGATAACTAATAGGCTCAAGAATAGCAAATACATTAGCCAAAGACGCAACATACTCCTTAGGATATGATGAAAAAGATTTTAGTTCAAGAAGAGGATAAGGTATATTATGCTATGAAAATGAAGTGGTGAAACTATTGTGAATACTATGCAAAAAGTCATTCAACCAAGCTAGTGGCTTTTGTACTCAATTGGAGATTTTGGATTCTGTTATAGTTTAATCTTGTTGACTAACATCAAGGACTTCTTCAAAGACATTTTGTATCAGAATTATTTTGATTTGGTGTATCAAAGACCATATAATTAATAGTAGAGACTTGAGTAGGGAAAAGTATATGGGAATTGTGTATAGAAGTGTTGTATTTAAGATTGGAAAAATGCTTAAATGGAAATTCATCCTAAAAAAAAAAACATTACGACTTATAAAGACAAGATGAGACTCCAAATCATACAACTTATAACCTTTTTGCCCATAAGGATATCTTAGGAATACATACTTTTTTTCTACTTCTTAGATCAAATTTACCCCTTGAATGCTTAATAGTTGCAGCAAAACATAAGCATCCAAATACTTTAAGATCTTGGTATGAAGGAACTTTATGAAATAACAACTAATATGGAGATTTCTAGTTTAGAACTTGCATAGGCATATGATTGATGAGTGTAGTAGCAATAAGAATACGCTTTCCTTAAAAGTGTTTAGGTAAATTTGCATGAAAATGAAGGGCTTTAGTTGTATCAAAAAAATGTTCATATTTCCTCTCAACAACTCCATTTTGTTGAAGAGTGTAGATGACAATTCTCTGATGTGAAATCTCGAGTTTACTAAACAAACTTTGGCACTTGTATGATAGAAACTCAACCCCATTGTCGGTTTTAATGTGTTTAAGTGTGTAACTAAAATGATTTCTAATATAGGCAAGGAACTTAGCAAGAGCAGAATAGGTTTGAGATTTGTGTTTCAACAAATATGTCTATGTATATTTCAAAAAATCATTAATAATAGTAATGATAAATTTCTCTCCTAAAATGGAAGGTGTATTGAATTGACCCCATATATCTATATGAAGCAAATAAAAAGCTAAAGTAGAGACAGAAGTGCTTAACCTAAAAGGCATTCTATGGAATTTTGCAAACAAACAAGCTTCACAATTGAATTTCTAGTCTTTACAATTCTTATATTTATCCATATGAAATAAATATGATAAGCAAATATGTCCTAATGGTTGATGGAAAAGGGCACTTTACTATTAGTAACAACAACATTGTTGCAAATCTTTAAACTATCACAAACAACAAAATTATGAAGTATATCTATAGCTTGGTTTGACTTTAGTACATAGAGTCCAAAAATAGCTTCACCTTAGGGTACATTTTGTTTAGTAGCCAAGTCCTATAGAAGGCAACGGTGAGTATTAAAAGGAATGGTTAAGGAATTTGGATCTAAAAGTTTGCTGATTGATATAAGATTGAACTTAAAACCAGGAACTAGAAGCGCACGTTTAAGTATGATGTGTATTAAATGGTATATTACCCATAACTTGGACTGTTTTCAAGTGACCATCAAGCATTTTAATTTTAATTGGCTATTTTAGTGTTTGTTTGTCTTGTAAAAGGTAAGGAAAAGGAGTAATATGGTCAAAGGCTCCTGAATCTATAACCCATTTGCATACATCATCATCAATTTGAGCTTTTAAGGATGAAAAATTACCCATGAAGTTGACAACACTAGCTTGATGAACCTCTTTCTCATGTCCTTATGTATCTTTCAAAACTTTCACAACCTATTAACAAATTTTAGTAATAAGGTTAGATTCATTATACTCTTGACAATCTAAAGGTGTATCAAAAATACTAGTATTTTGTTGATACCATGATGTCATAGTAGTAACTCTTCCATTATTCTTTCCACTCATTTTTGACCCTTTGTACCAATTCGGAAAACCAACTAGTTCAAAACAATAATCTATAGTATGTCCTTGCTTCTTATAATGTGCACAAAATAACTTGTATCTTCCTTTTTTTTCTTTTCTCTCAAACCCTCTTTGTTTTTGTACTCCTTTTACTAAGCATGTTGTCGCTACATCATCAGTGTTTCTTAATATTTCACTCACTTGCTTTTGTTTTTCTACTTAATAGATCAAATAATATGCCTTGCCTACTATAGATAACGGATCCATAAAGAGAACTTGATTTTGTACACACTCATATGCATCACTTAGACCCATAAAAAATTGGAACTGTTGATTTTTGTTGTCAATATCATGCATTTTCAATTTTAGATCACAGCTACAGTTTTCATACGCTTCACAAACACAAGTACAATTCTCACTTAAACTTCCTAACTCATCCCAAAGCCTTTTTAATTTGTTAAAATAAGCAATTATACTCAAATTATTCTACTTCAGATTTGATATCTCCATTTGTAACTAATAGATCAAAGGACCACTAATCATGCCAAATCTATCACAAATATCTTTCCACAACTCTCTAATAGAACCAGCTTACATAAATGCTTTCAAAAGGTCTTTAGTCATGAAATTTAACAACCAGCAACAAATCATAAAATCATTTTTAATCCAGTTCTGATAATCAGTTTCATTATTAGTAGGTTTTTCAATAATTCCTTCAATAAAGCCTAGCTTAACTTTGGCTCCTAGGGCTAACTTTATAGATTGGCTCCATCTATGAAAGTTTGATTTGTTAAAAACAAAATTCGAAATCATAAGTCCTGGATGATCTAATTCGGTTAAGTGATACGGATCTCCAATTATATTATCTACTCCAGTAACTAAGGATTTAGACATTTCTTCAACAATTGTTAAATCACATAGCAAACCAGAATGCGAAAAGATTGACATAATGAGAAAAGCAGATCAATGAGAAAAAGGATCCTATAACTGCTTTGATAGCATGTAAAATATGCATGGATTATTCTTGTAAAGAAAAGGACTAAACTTACAGTAGAACTTAAACAATCTGATAATGCTCTATTCATGGTTATAGGAGACTTCCAGATGTGAGAGACAAAAATGAATTAAATGTATGAGTTAGTTAATTAGTTATGCAAAGTGTCTCTTTATATAAAAGCAAAAAAGGAAATATGTGATATGAGAAAATAACCATGTGTAGAAATAAATAAACTATAGACTAGACGAATGGACAAAAGCTCTACCACTATTGCTGTTACATAATATAATATAACTCTTAATATCTACTCTAAGAATTAAGGCTCATGAGCATAGTACAATTGATTAGATTATCTTGCATAGAAATATAAAATATAGTTAAAATCAATTTGGGGTAAGTGAGTTGTGAAAGGAGTTTAATTACTAGTTAAGAATTACAAATTAGATGACTTAAAAGAAAAATCAACTTAGTATTAAGGAAATTCATAGCTAAAAAGGGATCTTAGTTAAACATAAATATAATCCAAATTATAAGTCATGACATTTATTTTGAGCATACGTTAAATTATCTAAAAATGATGGCTAAATCAACACCTAATTTCTAATTGCTAATTTTGAAACTTGAATTTAGATTCTCTAAAGTTCTTATTTCTTAAAGGGAAAAGTATAAAAAAGTTTTTAACATTTCATGTATTAGTCCTTAACCTTTCATTTAGTCCATTTTAGTCCTTAACCTTTTTCATTTAATCCAAATAAGTCCTTCTGTTAACTCTGATAAATTTTCTGTTATTGTGTATACATATTAGTATATAATTGATCCATATAAATATAAAAAAGTCTTTAACATTTATTTATACATACGAATTAGTCTTTAACATTTGGCTATATATACAAATAAATCTTTAACTCTTTTCATTTAGTCCATTTTAATTCTCAACGTGACTACACATAAAAAAAAAACTAATGGAGGGATCTTTTTGTATATTTATTAAAACGTTGAAGACTAAAATAAACTAAATAAAATATTAAGGACTGATTCATATATACAGATAAACATTAAAGATTTTTTTGTACTTATCACTTTCCTAAAGTTATAAAAGTAATGGTTGTTATTATCTAGATATTTGATAAATCGTAATGTTAAAATTATGACATAAATGTTTTAAAAATCTAAATAACACCAACTATTATTTTTGTAACTATAGGAAATAAGAACTTTACAAGATCCATTAACTCAGGTTTTTTTTTTTAATCATTTCTTAATATTAATTATTTTAGTTTGTAATTAATTTAATCACCTAGAAAAAGGAAACTTTAATATAGTTGGTAGTTAGCATAACAATCTAAAAAACTTGGTACTCCTTGCTGTATTTTTTTTTTTTTAATTTTCTCTCATATTTTGATTATCTCTTTTCTGTCTATAGAATAATTGATTTTCTTGCCTTTCTAGTCAAATTTTAGTTAGAATTTCTTTTTTAATTTTTCTTATCTTGTTAGTTAGGCTTTTTACTTGATTTTCTTACATTTTTAACTAAAGATTGTTTGCTTGCCTTTTTAGATAGATTTTTTTTTTTTAATTTCATTTCTTGTCTTTTAATTAGATTTTATTTGTTTTTATGGCCTTTTTATTTATGCATTATTTCATTTTCTTACCTTTTTAGTTTGATATTATTTGATTTTCTTATCGTTTTAGTCATATTTGATTTCCCTACCAAGGTTGAGCTATCAACTTTATTGTATAGGGTATCTACCTATATCTTATTCAGTTAGACAGGTTCTAGGTAAGTATTGAAAGTCATTAGATAAGTCTCAAATAACAAGTTTCTAAAAGCTTTTTCCATAGGATAAGGTATGGTTATAATGTTTTCATACTTTGTATCCGCCCCTAAAACATATAAACTACGGTTTATGGGTATGGGTTCTATCTAATTAAGTTATCATTTCAATTGGACGTTTCATACAATCTTTTGATTGTGTTTCTATGCTATGATATTAGAACTATAATTTAGGTGTAGTCATATAAAAAAAAAAAAAAAAAAAAGAAGAATTTGTTCATATCCAATTTTCTCTTTTCTTATACATAAACACAAAAACCTTAAACTAAAATAGGAAAACCCTTAAAAAGATCTAAAAAACAAAAAATCCTATTTTCCATTGAAATTAAAGTCTTCCACGTATTTATTTAGATATAGAATTACCCATATCATTAAGTCTCCCTTTTTTTAGAAATGGTAATTAAATAACTATTTTTTTTAATTGAAAAACATATCGATATGTCTAATAATAATGCTTGTTAGTCATTGATGAAAACGAATAGAAATGGTTTTTCCAAATGCAGTTTTAACCTAAATGCATCCCAAAATCATTCAAAAACTCAACTTGCAAACATATAGTAAAACGAAACACAATCCTCCAACTAATATTTCAGTCATGAGAATCAAATTTATTATTTTAGATAAGACAATAAGAACAAAGAAGCAATACATTCCACAACAAGAAATTACAAAGGCAACTACCTTTTTTAGGGGTTTGGGCATCTAAATCCGAATACAAAATGTAAATTTGCTTGTTGGGTTGGAATCTTTGTACAGAACTACTGAAAACTCTCTCCTACTAATGTGCCATGACTTAGAATATGTAAAGAGAAGATCATGGATCGAGAACTCCCTTCCCAACTAATCCCAATAGAACAAATTCCTTCCCTTCAAGCCTTATTGAATAAGAAAAAAAGACACTTAAAATTTAATGAGTTAATGATCTATTAGAAACTTCACCCCCTTCTTCCTCTTAGGTTAATATGACTGGCCATCTTTCACCTAAGACCTCATAACCAGACCAAACCATCAATCTAAGGGCAGGTTATAATACTGACCCACTTGAGAAACATAAAGGAAAGAAATCACTAGATAAGAAATCTTATCGAGACAAAGCCTCATCCATTATACCTAAAGCCTATGCAATAAACTTTCAACTAAATGAGGGGAATGAGGACATGGATGAAGACCTTGATTTAACAGAAGAGGACCCAAATGCAGCAGCAAACAAGAATGGCGAAGCAATACATGACCAAGAGTCGGAAGGAATAAAGAAAATCTCCTTAAGTATTGAAAAATAAGAAATTTGAAAACCATGGCAAAATTCCATTATTATAAAAATTTATGGATAGTGAAATATCCGCTTGTATATCCAAAATTAAGAGCTCTATGGGAAGTACAAAATGACTTTAACATGATCAGTTTAGGAATGGGATATTATACGGTTACTTTCCAAACACCTGAAGACTTGCAAACTGTAATAAGAAATGCACCATGGTTTATTTTCGGGCACTTTCTTGCAAACACAAAATGGGAGACAAACTTCCAAGCTTCCCGAGCGACTTTCAATTTTGTAGCAGCATGGATATGAATCCTAGAACTTCCGCTGGAATATTAATCAGTCACAACTCTAAGGAAAATTGGTGAAGCTATAAGACCAGTGTTAAGGTATGATACAGTCTTTGCTTATTGAAAGAGGATGATTTGCAAGACTCTATATTCAAATTAATTTAGCCAAACCCTTAATACACACTGTGGTAATTGACCGATTTAACTATAAAATACAATATGAAGGGTTAAACAGCCTTTGCCTTAATTGTGGACATGTGGCAAAAATCACAATGTCAAATGTTAAAAAATGATGCTAACGACAGGAAAATGAATGCTAAGGGATTCAAGGAACCAAAGACATTCGCACCATCCATGCCTTCATCATCTGAGCCAAGGGACAATAGAACATTAAATTTAAGCAATAATGAATCTCTACACCTGGGAATATTCATTGACCAGCCATTAAGACCCTCCATCATCTAAAGCGTCGAATTATGGAGATTGGACACTATTCCAAAGAAGAAGACATGCACCCAAAACCATGAAAAAACCAGTAACCCGCCCCAAATCTAGTTCCCTAACACCAAAGAAAAACAAAACCCCAACGACAGAGCAGACCATACCCCGATCAAACAGCTTCGCTGTGCCAAATAACTCAACTAATTACAATGTGACCTACCCTAAAAATATCCTACATAGCAATGATAATCTGCCTCCACTGGTAAGAACATTCCATCCCATCAAAACTTCTGAGACAGAAACATCACTACCTTTAAACGGTGACCTAGATCCACAAATCACCTTTAAATCTCCTCTTTCAAGTTCCCATCCACAAACCCTAAAGAATACATCCCCATCCCTCGAGAAACTAGCGAGACAGAAGAACGCAAATGGACATGCGCGTCAACGTTTCGACCAAGTACATGACAAACTCCCTAGTCTTCTGCAGCACAGTGGAGGTTGCGACACTCCTGCTCTGTGACTCATGCCTGTCGAGCTTCCACAAGGAGATTAGAAAAGTAATGGATTTGGCTTCACAGACCCAACGATATCAATTAGCCACTACTCTTATAGACACTGTAGACACAATAGCTCCCAAAGTTCAATCAAAGTCATCACGTGGAACATCATAGGTGCAAACGCACTCAAGAAGATTAGTGCAATCAAAGAGCTCGTGCATGATATCAGCCCCGACATGCTTTTGCTAGTTGAAAACAAGATGGATGCTATTGGGGCATACGAGCTTGCTTATGACCTGCCCTTTGATGGATTGCTATGTTCTAAGGCAAAAGGTGCTAAAGGTGGCCTACTCCTGTTGTGGATGGAAATCTCACTGGCAGTGAATCGTATTCACCAGTTGCTCCAAGAACTCCATGTTCTAGTCTAGGTTAGGCCTTACAATACCCCCTAGTATTTTACTACTATATATGCACATTACAAAACACACTTGAAAGAATCACTTTGGCATAAACTCAGATTTTCTCACTCTTCAATAGGAAATAGGCCATGGTGTTTACTAGGAGACCTCAGTGATATTGTGCATAGGAACGAAAAAGGTATTATCTTATCATACCAGTACGGCAAATTGTGGTCTATTTAATTTAGGATGTGGTCTATCAAATTTAGGATTTGTAGGGTCTAGGTACACCTGGTTGAATAAACAAAACATATCGAGTTTAATCTAAACTAGAATAGGTAGAGGTTAGGCTAATTATGCTTGGAAAGAACTTTTCCTCGATGTAAATGCCAAACACCTTAGCAAAACAATTTCAAATCATTGCCCAATACTGTTAAAAACTCAGCCCAATTAGACAGCCGACAAGCCTAATCGACACTTTCAGTTTCAACCAACGTGGCTTTCCCACCCTACTTTTCCCAGCCTAGTTGAAACTGTCTGGTCTCGTAACAACAATGAGCTACCAAAAGTATTACCAAAATTTCAAGAAACACTAAACTATTTGAACCGTAACATCTTCGGTTTCCTTGGGAAAAGAAACAAAGACATCTTAAAAAACTTAAGAGCTAATGAACTAAGCTTAGCAAATTAACTAACATAGGAGCTGATGGCTATTGAGCAAGATTTAAGAAACCAGCTGAACATTGTCTTACAACAAGAAGAATACCTATGAAAATGGAAATCCAGCTAAAAATGGATAAGGGACATTGAAATAAACACAAAATACTACCACGCCCTAGTCCTAGCTAGAAGACATAAAACAAAATATGGGAACTTAAAGATGTGATGGAAAGTGGATAATGGATCCACAAATCATTAAACACGTTCAAACTCACTTTCAAAAGCTTTACATCACTTCAAAACTCCAGATCTCCATGATTAATATTACCCCAACAAGTTTACATGGCAGCCTCAACCAACAACAACATCAATCATTGCGCCAACCAATTACCCCACAACAGATTGAAAGTCCATCTTTAGCATAGGCTCTACCAAGGCCCGAGGTAAGGATGGAATTCATGCGAAATTTTATAAAAAAAAAAATTTAGCCTTTGGTAAAACACTCCATAATAACATTAATTATCAAAATTTTCTCTAACAAAATACTTGCAAGCTGTCTAAATGAGACCCTACTAGTTTCAATCCCCAAGCAATTAGTTATCAACTAACTCTCTCACTAGAGGCCAATAAGCCTTTGCAACATAATTTATAAGGCAGTCAGCAAAATTCTTGTGAACCATCTATGGCCACTCTTACATAATATAAATCATCTAACATAAGCAAGTTTCTTTGTTAAAAGGAATGCCTCTAGCAACATTCTCCTCCTACATGAAGTCATGCACTCGACAAGAACAAAAAAAGGAAGCAAAGGCTTTATGATCGTAAAATTAGACCTTGAAAAAGCTTTTCACTGCATTGAGTGGGATTACCTAGCGGATGCGCTTAAACACTTAAACATCTCGAAAAAACAAATCCATTTAATTGGTTCTTACCTTTCATCAATTTCAACTCAAGTCATTGTAAATAAGGAAATGCTTAAACCTTTTTAACTTATTAGAGGCATACATTAGGGGATCCCTTTTCTGAGGACTCAAAAAAAAAAAAATTGAAAAAGGGGGCTTACAAAAAAAAATATTATGTGTAGGGAGCAATGACGGTGGTTTTTGGAAAAGCGTCTATTGTTTTTTAAAAATTATAGAAAAAGGCGCTTTTCTAGAAAGCGCCTTCTTTTTAAGCTTATAAGGAAAAGTGTACTTTCCTAAAGTGTACCTTTTTTTTTTATTAAGTTTATAAAAGAAGGTACTTTCTTTTTTAAAGAAGAAGTCGCTTTTTGAAAAGCGCCTTCTTTTTTTAACTATATAAAGAAGAAAGCACTTTCCAGAAAAGTGCCTTTACTGTACTATAACTCCTTCTCACGATTTTTTGTTTTTTTTTTTTTTAGAACGCATCCTACATAGTACACAAACTCCCTCAAGTTCTCTCTTGGCCAAAAAACCTACTTCTACTACAATCCAACACTTCCAAGCTTTTCTTTTTTTTTCGATTTTGTGACTAGGAATTGAAGGTAGACATCTTCCATTATCAATTTCATGTTTTTTTTACACAAATCATCTCTATACATGTGCATTAATAGAAATCAATATTAGGGCTTCCTTTTTGGTGAAATTGCAATGTACATGTTTTCATCTTGGTGTTGTATATTAGTATGATGTTTGAAACACTGGTTTAGGTAATTTGTTTGTAGAATAACAATTGAAACACGTATTACCTATTATGGAGTTTAATTTATAGCATGTTAGACATTAAATGCAAGGTGTTCGATGAAATGCTACAGTGGAGTTATATGATACTATTGTGTACACATTCATGTAAATGGGTGGTTTAATGATGTTGTTATTGTTTTTTTATCTATTAGAAATTGCCTTCTTCTTTAATGTGTTAAAAAAGGAGACACATTTCCGCAAGGCACCTTCTCTTTAACACATTAAGGAAGAAGGCACTTTTCTAGAATGCACATTCCTCTTAACATATTAACAAAGAAAATGATTTTCGAAAAAGTGCCTTCTTTGTAATTTTCAAACAAGTAGAAGGCGCATTTCAGAAATACGCCTTCATTGCTCCTTCGTTGTAATATTTTTTTTATAAGCCCCTTTTTTAAATTTTTTTTCAAGGCAAGTGCGTTCCTCCCCTTTTTCCTTAACTTATTCATTATATAGATAGAGTTTCTAAGCTGTCTTCTAAAATCAATAGTTGAAGAGCCCTATATCTTTTAGGAAACCATCAATAAGACTATTGCATTTACTTTTCGCTAATGTATCCATATCTTGTTACTATCTAATGCTTACTTAACTTAGCAAAAGCAATATATGAGACCCTTGAACTATTTTAGATTGTAGACATCCCATTTTTGCTTGCTTCTATTTTACTTATAGTTAAAGAACCTTATTTTTTTCGAGAAAGGCCAAAAAATAGAAAATATCAAAATAATTGAAAATTGTGATAAATACTAAAAAATTGAGAAAATGAAAAAACTCCCAAAAAATGAAAAATCAAGAAAAGAAAAAAAATTTAAAAATAAAAAAAATATATATAAAATAAGAAAAAACCAAAAAAATAAGAAAACTCAAAAATTAAAAAAAAAAATCATAAATAGGGTTATGTTAGGTTCCATTTAGGTTAGTTCGGGTAGAAATAAATTTTTGAAATAAAAAACAGCTTTTGAAGTCAAAATAAACTTGCAATTTCATCAAATTATGAATCTTAGATAAAAATTGATATATTTTGAAAATTCATTTTTTGAGGAGATCATAGCCTCAAATTGCATCTCAATCGAATATAAAGTGAGCATTTTATGGTAATTTAAAAATTTGAATTAAAATTGAATATGGGCAAAAATAGAGTTTCCACTTTGGTCAAAATTGGAAAACTTTTCAAAAAATTTTGAATATCTACTTATTACATGCTACATTTTTTTTTTAGAGCATAGTGTGATTTGCTAAAAATGGGAGGGTTAGTCGGATCTTGTCTCGAATATTAAAAAAAAAAAGAAATTGAAAGTGAAAAAAGTTGGAATGGTATTTGAATTAGGAAGTTGAAAAGAAAAAGGAAAGGAAAAAGAAAAGAAAAGAAAAGAAAAAGAAAAAATAAAAAACAGAAGAAAGGATGATATGTGTCATCAAGGCTTGGTGCCATGTTGCATTGTACCTATTTTTAGGTACTACGTAGCATGCTCTTAGGCTGCCATGTAGTCTAACCATATAGCAACATGTGGTGATGGGTTTGACTAAGGCAACCCTTCTCTTTCTCCTCTCCTTCCCTTTATCAGATCAAAAATAAGATTATTATAAGATCTTAAAGATAAATTATCTAACTTATAAATAATAATCTTGGGAGTCAAATGGCATGTAGTGTAACCATGTAACCATAATATATACTTGATATGGATATGTAATATGATAATATCCTAAATATGGGTAAACTACGGAAGTTTAGAAGGTTGCTATTAGAAAAAAGAAATTACTTGCTATCAACGACTCAAAAATTTAATTTATGAAATATAACAAAGAGATAAGTTAGTCAACTTATCAATATCATAATTTGGAATGAAATGATATCTAAAAGACATGTATATTCACTAGTTATACATGTTACTCAATGCGTATGCAAATATAATTATATACACCATTGATGTGAGTAAAATATGCTCAAGGGCATTAAATTTACCAAAAAAGAAGAAGAAGATATGCTTAAATTATTAATTATAATTTGATTGTGTTGAATTAAATGGAGAATGACACAAAGTAGCTAAATATTGAAGCATATACCTAAGGAATTTGGCTAAGGTTTGGAAAAAATATCATAGCAAGTAAATCTAGCTAAATTAATATTGATAAATATGAGCCCATAACTCGTTTCTCTTTCATTGGACCAATGAGGGGGCTTGTAGATATATAGGCAACTTACTTTAGCTAAATGACTACAAATTTGCTAAGGCATATGAATAGTTGACACCTAGCTAAGGAAGCATTGAAATTAGACATGTAAGGTTACAAACAAAGGTATAACTAACCCGGGCTTAGTATAAATAACTATCAAGGAGTTCATTTAGATGGTTGGGGAGACAAAAACAAAGAGAGCATAGCAAAGAGAGATAAACTAGCATTTAAAGGAATTATAGGAAATTGTTGGAAAGTTTAAGTAAGGGGCATAGTGTTTAAGGATCATATAACAATTGATAACCTGACAAGGTGAGCCTGTGGTATTTTAAGTCTAACAAGGAGGGAAATTTGGTCAACAAGTGGTGGTCACTAGTAGTGTTATGCTCCAAAGTCGTAGAGTTGCAATAGTTGTACCGTGTAAATCAACCTATGATAGTAACTAATTTTACAGTACCTATCATAGATATGATTTACATAAGGTATCTACGACTCTTCACTTTGAAGTAAATAGTTCAATTAAAGTTTAAGCTAAAATTTATATAAAAAGTTAGAATCATCATTCATATAAATATATTTACATCCATATTGTCTTAAAATCCTAGGAAATTGCATATGTTATAGTAGTCGGCTAACTTACATCTTACACATCGATTCATATACCTAGAATACTATCAAGACATTAAAAAGACTCGATTGTATAGCCATTTGATCCTCACTCCCCATAGCTTCAAAAGAGAATTGACCTCGGGATAATTGTTTCATAGCATATCAATCAAAAGTCAGAACCTGCAAGAGAATCTATATAGGTATGAGCAACTATAGCTCAATAAGTTAAGTTGGAGACTTATAAAAGTAAAATAAACGCAAATAGGATTATCAAGCAATTGATTACATGCAATACAATAAGCAAATGCCATCACATAACGTAATCCAGTTTATTGTGAAATTAAAGTAATTTCACTTGCTCTAATCCGGGTTGAGGAGTTCCCATGAATGTAACAACTTACAACCAAACTTAGGTTTGTATAATGGAGACACCATTCCCCTCAAGACTATACCAAATCCAGGTTTATGCAGTGGAGACACTACTCCCCTCAAGACTATCTTTCGAACCAATGTCCTCATTCTCACCACGACCTCCTCTCTTGTCACTTAGTTTGGCTAAGGATGAGGAAAAGACTATTATGCTATCCAGCACTATCTTTTCGAAGGTGTTGATATTTGGTTGGAGAATCCTAATGGTCCTTTAAAAGGTTGCAATGCATGTCTAATTAAGGCATTTAGATTGGTTATGATTAAGTACAGTTTAGGGTGATCAAATAATTTCACACCATTCCATTCACATCAATCACCAAACCTAATATAGAATTCAACACGAAATCAAATACTCAAGCACATACATACATAACTACTTACAAACACAGTCAAATAAAATCTTAAGTCTCCGAGTACTTTAAAATAGTAATCTAAAATACAATGAAGTATTAAACCTAACGTACTTATCTTGGTTTGCTCAATCACTTGTCGTAGGTCGACTCATCTTCGTATCTTATAATATATAACATAAATATGTTTTAGTATTGTTATATATATATATATATATATATACTTTAAGTTATGAATTAGCTTAATTCTTCATATATACATATTATTTACTATCGATTCATTTGAAGTTAGTTTTGGAATTGGTTTCTAAATCCAATTCTGATTTAGGTTCTAAATCAGTTCTAACTACAGGCATTATACATAACTCCTAAAGAAATACGTTCCAAACCCTAATGTGAAATTAATCACATCAAGCTCGGATAACTTAAGTATCAATTTTGGTCTTAAATCAATAATATAATCTACTCGGTAGATTCTAATCTTCGTTTATGTGAGAAAATTTTACATTTTTCCTATAATTGCCTAAATTGATGTTTTCTACTAGATTTATTACATATTAATATTATTATTATATTATCCATTTTAACATAATATTTTATATTTATCATAATTCCAATTCCATATATTATCAAAATTACATATATTTACTATATAATACCCTAATAATCACATCTAACACCTTAAATATCACAATTCTTATACCACATCAGATATGAATATTTTAAAATCCCTAATTATAAAATAAATCATTAATTGACCCAAAAAATCCCTAATTATATATATTTTAAAGGCTTAAAAATCATTTAAAAAATTCAAAAATTAATTTCTTAAAAAAAAAAACCTCATATCACTATTCTATATCACTTAAGTAGTCTACATAAAAAAAAATTAAGCTTAAAACTACACTTTTAAGGCTATTTAATTCTAATTCGAAACATGCTCGGTTTTGTACGATTTTTTAAGAATCATATATTTTCAAGTATAATTAAATCTAATCAATATTTTTCCTAAATTTAAATACAACGAAACATTAGAATAATAAAATTTATAATTTTTTGGACAAAATTAATGATTTTAATAATTTACACAAAATCAGGCTAAATTTTGGACTCACCTAACTGTAGGACTTTCGACAACTAGCAGCGGTCCAAGGGGTATCGGCCGGTCTAGGCGATGGGTTAGGGTATGGTGGTGGTAGCAGTTCGATTCCAGTTACTGCATAGATTTTTTTTAATTTTTTGAAAAACCATAATTCTCTCCTTTTTTTTTTTTGGTTCTCTCTAATTTTCTAAGACTCTAAATAAACCAAATGACCTTCTGGTGGAGTTTATCTATTTATAGAGCTCTTAAGGAATTTTGGTGCATTAATTGGAGTTGATATTTGCTTTATCCTCTTCTAATTTGACTTTTTGAGTGTGTTAATTTTATTGATCAATTTTTTTCCTTTCCTCCCTGACCTGCCATGACTCTAAGTTGGATCATTCCTCACCTCTCTTATTTCTTTCTAATTTTTTCTTGATTTTTTAATTTTTCTTTAATTATATAGCATTTTTCTAACATTTTTTTAAGTATTTTAGGTAATTTTGTGTATTTTTACCTATGCATAAATACATATGGAGTACAAGTAAATACTCTTAAATATTATTTATATTATTTTATGATTTTTATTGTACATATAATTTATCTCTAGTGATTCGTTAGTTATTGAAATTCATTTCATGCATTTCCAATAAATAATAGGTAATATGCTTAAAATTTAATATTTTAATATTATACTATTTTATTACTTATTTTTCTAAATTCAAACTTATGGGACCACTTTTATTAATATTTCTAGCTTTATTTTATAATTTAAACATGATCGGATCTTTTAACCGATCGTCCTAAACTTTACGTACTAAGTCCGATCCCACAGTTATAGGGCTTACATTTTCACCGCCCTTCAAAAATGTTTTATCCTCAAAACTTCTATATATCAAGATTGCACTTAAATAACCAAAAGCATTAATTACACACTTTTATTAACTTGAAAGTTAGAAAAGCCATGGATACTACTTTATCACCGTTGCTTTTGGCTCCTAAGTAATCTCCAAATCTGGACCTTCATTCCATTGGACATTCATGTACTCCATATCTCAATTTCTTAACTTCTAAACCCAATTATCCAGTATTTTTATGAGCTACTTCATCACTTGAAAATTTCTCGTTGACGCCAATGGCTTTATTTTCACAATTGCATTCAAGTTCTTAACAAACTTCCTTAACATAGAAACATGGAATACATCATGGTAACCTGACAAGCTTTAAGGTAATGCTACTTTGTAAGATACATTACCGACCTTCTCTAGAACTTCAAACAGGCTAATATATTGTGAGCTTAACTTTCTCTTTGAGCCAAACTGTCTAAGTCCTTTGAATGGACTTATCTTAACATAAACATGATCACCAACTTCAAACTCCAATAGCCTTCTTTTCAAATCTACCTAACTCTTATAACGGTCTTGAGCTTCCTTTATTCGTCACCAAACAATTTTAATCTTCTTACTTGTTTGGTTAATCATGCTGGGTCTAATCATTACATACTCATGATTTCAATATAATGGCGATCTATATTTCCTCCTATATAGTGCTTCATTAGGTACCAACTTTATAGTTACATGGTAACTATTACTATAAGCAAACTTTATCAATGGCATATATCTATTCCAATCGCCTCCAAAATCCAACACATATGCCCGTAACATATCCTCTAAGGTTTGAATCGTTCGCTTACATTGTCTATCTGTTTGTGGATAATAAGTTGTACCAAATTATAACATTATACCTAAAGCTCTATGCAAACTCTCCTAAAATTTGGATACAAACCAACCATCTTGATCAGAAACAATACTCTTTGGCATACCATGTAATCTTACTATCTCTCGGATATATAGCTTAGTCAACTTTTCCATTGAATCGTCCGTTCGATAAGATAAGAAGTGTGCACTCTTTATTAGTCTATCTACAACTACCTAGGTTAAATCATAACCAGCTTGAGTCCTTGGTGGTGCTACTACAAAATCCATAGTAATATGACCCCATTCCCCTCTTAGTACTTCTAGAGGTTGTAATGGTTTACCCGGTCTTTGATATTTTGCTTTAATTTTTTGGTACATAATGCATTTTATAACATACTATGCTACATCTCTTTTCATTCGATTCCACAAAAACATGAGTTCTAAATCTTAGTACATCTTATTTCCTCCCGAGCGCATAGTATAACCAATAATGTGCGCTTCATCCATAATTTCCTTCCTTATATTGGGATCTTGTAGCACACATATCTGTCCTCTAAACTTTAATATATCTCTTCCATCCACATTGAAATCAAAATCATTTCCTTTACTCTATTTCTCTTTTATCTCCATCAGATCCTTATCTTCCTCTTGCTTCTGCTTTATTCTCTCCAATAAAACATGTTGCAGTTCAAGATTCATTATTTGACTATTAAGTCTACACCAATCAAACCTAATTCTCAACCTTTCAAATTCATGCACTAATTCACATTAGGAAGTTAACAATAATCCAACCTGTTCATAATTTTTCCAACTCAAAACATCTACTACCAGATTGGCTTTTCTAGGGTGGTAATTTATATTTAGATCATAATCCTTAATTAACTCTAACCATCTCCTTTGTCTTAAGTTTAACTCCTTTTGAGTAACGAAATATTTCAAACTCTTGTGATTAGTATATATCTCATATTATTGTCCATATAGAAAACATCTCTAAATCTTTAAAGCAAACACCGCAACTGCTAACTCCGAATCATGAGTTGGATAATTTCTTTCATGTGGCCTTAATTGTCTTGATGTATATGCAACAACTTTTCCATCCTGCATCAATACACAACCCAATCCATTCCAAGAAGCATCATTATACATGCTATAAGGCTTATTTGGATCAAGTAATGTTAATACTAGTACTGTAACCAATCGTTTCTTCAACTCTTAAAAACTCGACTCGCATTCCTCACTCCATTTAAATTTTACATCTTTTTGAGTCAGCTGAGTTAATGGCTTGGTAATTTTGGAAAAATCCTTTATGAATCATCAATAATATATAGCCATACCAAGAAAACTCTTCATCTTTGTAATAGTAGTTGGTTACTTCTAATCCATTACTACTTTTACTTTATTAGGTTCTATAGAGATTCCTTCACTAGAGACAATGTGACCTAGAAAAGAAATTTTGTCCAACCAAAAATCACACTTACTTAACTTAGCATGTAGTTTATTCTCCTTCAACTTTTCTAATGCTAGTCGTAAATGCTTTGCATGCTCCTTCTTGGTTTTTGAATAGATCAAAATATCATCAATAAACATCACAACAAATTTATCCAAATACGGTTAATATATGCGATTCATCAAATCTATGAACATAGCCAAGACATTTGTTAAATTGAATGGCATCATTAAAAATTTAGAATGACCATATCAAGTTTTAAATGCAATCTTAAGTACATCTTCTAGCTTAACTTGTAATTAATGATACCCTAATTTCAAATCAATTCTAGAAAATATAGTTGCACCTCATAATTGATCAAACAGATTATCAATGCGAGGTAACGGATGCTTATTCTTAATGGTAACCTTATTTAGTTATCAGTAGTCTATGCATAATCTCATGGTACCATCTTTCTTCTTCATAAACAATATAGGTGCTCCTCATGGTGAAACACTTAGACGAATAAATCTCTTATCCAATAGTTCTTGAAGTTGCTTCTTTAGTTCTTAAAGTTCTATGGGTGACATCTTAAATGGACCTTTAGAAATAGGCTCAGTTCTAGAAATTAGCTCGATAGTGAAGTCCAACTCTCGATATGGAGCTAAATACGGTAAATCCTCCAAAAATTCATACATTACCAGTATGTCCGCTACCTTAAGTGCCTCTTTCTTTACTTCCATAACAACCACTCAACAAAATCTCTAACCACTCTCTTCTACCTTTGTCTTATACAGTTCATCACATATCTCTATCATAGCTAAATTCAGTTTGCTTTCGCTAACCTTTCCTTGAAATACTATTTCTCCATCATTAAGAGTAATAGTTTTACTTCCACATTCCACAATTGCTTTATTCTTAGACAATCAATCTATTCCTACTATTATATCATAACCTTGTAAAGGTAATATTACAAGACTTATAGGGTACTCTTTCTCCTAAATCTTAATTCTACCATCGGCTAACACTTCTTGAGTCGTTACCTTCTTCTCAATAAGAGTTTTAACTCTATAAGTTGTATTAATCTTAACCATACTAATCTCCTGTTCATTTACAAATTTTTAACTTGCAAAGGAATGAGATGCACCAGTATCAAATAACACAAAAGTAGGTTGTCCATTTATCAGCACATTCCCTAGAATATACTAATACTATGATTACTAACTAAACTTGTATTCATAAATCTTAAAAATGCAAACACTTCAATTTAATTCACACTTAAAGTACCATCAAAATAAATAGTCTGAATATGTACCTATCACAAGTCCTTCATCGTTTTCTTCTTTGATTCCCTTAATCTCTTCAGCATCATCATAGTAGTACTCCTCCATCCAATATGCAAAATCTTGATCTTTCTTAGCTCCTATATCCTCTAAGGTAAAAACTCGAGCGGATGTGATTGTGTTATCAAAACCTTCCATCCTCTTAGTTCCTTATCGAAATTGTGGACAATTTCTAGAGAAATGTCCCTTTCTACCACATTTGTTATACTTCACATGTTTCATTTTAGGGCATGTTCGCAGCATATGGTTCTGATCTCCACATATAAAGCATTTTCCTTTAAGCTGAGCATAGTTTCTCGAAAAATGATTTGCGCCCCATTTCCAGCATTTGACATTACCATCTTTATCATAAAAACTCAAATCAAGCACTGACCGTACTGGGCTACTAGCTAAAGTTCCTGGTTTCCTTCTCTTTTGTCCAGAGTTAGTAGTAGCACCAAGATATGATCTCTTAAATGATGAACCAAGTCGATAACCCTTATCAATATTTTGACTCTACGTTGCTTACATCCTTACACGATTATCTTTCAGTTTCCTTGTCTTATCTATGACTTCATTATAAGTGGTAAAACCATAATCTAATAGCTTGTAATACATTGTGGAGTCAAATCTAATAAGGAACAAATCCTTCTTTAATTTAATATTATCTCAATATTAATCAAGTGCATATTGTAACAATTTATTAAACTCAGTTTCATACTAAGTTACACTCATACCACCCTTCTTTTTTGAATTCCTCTTTAAGCCTTTGTAAAGTAATATTATTCCCCAATTATCTTACTTTTGAGTCTCATCATACTTTAGCAACTAACTTAAGCACGAAAGTGCCATAAAATAACTTTTGAGATTTAGGAACTCTAAAAGTCTCAAAACTTCGTTCAATTTGAGCTAGCCAATCATCAGCTAATGTTAGCTTCCCATTTCTCCCTTAAAATAACAGTTAGCTTTTACAAACTTAAGAAGTTTATTTACCTCTTGTGGTTGCTCGATTCTTTGTTCAACCTCTTGGGGTCTCTTGTTTCCCGTATTATTGCCAATCATAAGATGTTAAATCAACATTCCTTGCCGCCTCATTATCATATGCATATTGGTAAGTATTTGTCTAATAAGTATATTCTCTTATGTAGGTGGTGCGGGTATATCTTGTTTATTTTATTCTCTTTTATAACCTACTTCTAACTTGATCCAAAAGCTACAAAATAAATCAAAAGTCAAAATACATCAAAAGATCCAAAATATATCAGTTTCCATGAAAATTGCTACCGGATCATACCTAAAGATCTAACTAACAAGTCAATCATCTAACTAGAACTAGTCCTCATCTGAACAATCTATGATAGGTGCTTGATCAAAGGAATCATGATCCATATGACCTCCTACCAAATGATCTTCCTCCTCATCATCTGATTCAAAACTTATGGATATTATCTCTAGACTCTTAGGGATCATAATCACCTCATACACCTCATCATCAAACTCAATCACTTTTCCATTCCCTACTTTAACTATCCCGATATCTGCTATCACTTGCATAACTGAAGCATGAATATCCACACCAGGCTCATTTTCATTCTCTATCTCTTGCTCCTCTTTAGGTTCTTCTTTAGGGTCTCCCTTAACATTAGCTTCACCCTCTTGATGATTACTTTGTGCATCTGAATGGGTTGCTTCTTGAGGTTTTACAAGAGGTAGATTTTCTGGTGATGGTTCTTGCATTTCAGGTTCTGGATTTGGTTTAGGGTTAGAGGTATCTCTATGCTTACTTTAGTGGGTTCTAGAAATTGAGGAAACCAATCGATGATTCTTGGTGGATATTATCTAGGAATATATGGAATGTCAATAGGGATATAAGTGATACTGGTTGGGTAAGGTCTCCCTTCCTCTAACCTAATAGGAAAATACCTCAAGGGCATCATAGAGGATATAATCCCCTCTCTCTCTAACCATCGTTGCTTAAAAGCTATTATAGTAATATACCTATCATATTGAGGCCCTAAACTCAACACCATCCATGCTCATTGATCCTTCTAGCTATAACATATCTCATCATGAAATTTATCAATAATCTCATCGACTGTCTTAAATATATTTCAATCGGCCAACTCTAAAAGTAACCACTGCAACTTAACCCTATAGTTGATAAGGGACTCCTCTCTATTCCAACTAAACTGTATCCAACTAAGTATTAACTCTCCCCTTTGACCTTGTAATTACAATTAGAATCAATTAACATTCATTACACTAAACATTATATTTACTTCTGTTTTTTAATATGCTTAATACAATCTTTTATCGCCCACTTAATACTATCCACTCTCAATGCTCCTATAATATCTATTTCTTCTAAATCATGACACTTCAAAGCGAGTTTACTAAAACTATGCTCTGATTTCAACTAAGAACTGTTATGCCTTGAAGTTACAAAGTTGCAATAGTCATACCAGGTAAATCAACCTATGACAATAACTGACCTTATAGTACTTATCATAGATATGATTTACATAAAGCGTTCATGAATCCTCGCTTTGAAGTAAATAGTTCAATTAAAGTTTAAGCTAAAATTTACATAAAAAGTTAGAACCATCATTCATATATATATATATATATATATATATATATTTACATCCATATTGTCTTAAAATCACAGGAAATTGCACATACTACAGTAGTCGGCTAACTTACATCTCATACATCAATTCATATACCTAAAGTACTATCAAGACATTAAAAAGACTCGATTGTATAGCTATTTGATCTTCACTCCCCATAGCTTCAAAAGAAAACTAACCTCGGGATAATTGTATCACGACATATTAGTTAAAAGTTAAAACTTGCAAGAGAATCTATATGGGTATGAGTAACTACAGTTCAGTAAGTTAAGTTAGAGACTTATAAAAGTATAACAAATACAAATAGGTTTATCAAGCAATTAATTATATGTAATGCAATAAGAAAATGCCATTACACGATGTGGTCCAGTCCGTTATGAAATTAGAGTAATTTCACTCGCTCTCATCTAGTTTGAGGAGTTTCCGTTAATACAACAGCTTACAACCAAACATAGGTTTGTGCAATGGAGACACTATTCCCCCTAAGACTATCCTTCAAACCAATGCCCTCATCCCTACTGCAACCTCCTTTCTTATCACTTAGTTCGGCTATGGATAAGGAAAAGACCATTATGCTATCTAGTGCTATTTTTTTTCGAAGGTATCAATAGTTGGTTGGAGAATCCTAATGTTTCCCTAAAGGGTTGTAATGCATGTCTAATTAGGGTATTTAGGCCGATTATGATTAAGTACAATTTAGGGTGATCAAATAATTTCATACCATTTCATTCACATGCATACATAACTACTTACAAACACAGTCAAATATAATCTTAAGTCTCAGAATACTTTAAAATAGTACTCTAAAATACGATGAAGTATTGAACCTAACTTACTTGGTGCCCTTAGTTTGCTTAATCAATTGTTGCAAGTTGATTCGTCTTCGTATCGTATAATATATAACATAAATATGTTTTAGTATTGTTATATATATATATATATACACTCTAAGTTATGAATTATCTCAATTTTTCATATATACATATTATTTACTACTGATTCATTCGAAGTTAGTTTTGGAATTGGTTTCTGAATCCGATTTTGATTTAGGTTCTAAATTAGTTCTAACTACGGGCATTATGCATAACTCCTAAAGAAAAACATTCTAAGCCCTAATTTGAAATTAATCACATCAGGCTTAAATATTTTAAGTATCACTTTTGGTCTTAAATTAGTAATATAGTCTACTCGATATATTATAATCCTCATTTATGTACTGAATTTAGTCTCGAAATGAGAAAATTTTACATTTCTCTTATAATTGCCTAAATTAATGTTTCCTACTAGATTTATTACATATTAATATTATTATTATATTATTCATTTTAACATAATATTTTATATTTATCATAATTCCAATTCCATATATTATCAAAATTACATATATTTACTATATAATATCCTAATAATCACATCTAACACCCTAAATATCACAATTATTATACCACATTAGATATGAATATTTTAAAATCCCTAATTATAAACTAAATTAGTAATTGTTCAATTAATCATTAATTAACCCCCCAAATCCCTAATTATATATATTTTAAGGGCCTAAAAATCATTTAAAAAATTCTAAAATTAATTTATGAAAAAGAGACTTATAGTACTATTTTATATTACTTAAGTAGTCTAAAAAAAAAATTTGAGCTCAAAACTACACTCTTAAGGCTATTTAATTCCAATTCGAAACATGCTTAGTTTTATATGGTTTCTTAAGAATAATATATTTTCAAGTATATTTAAATATAACCAATATTTTTCCCTAAATCTATATACAATGAATCATTAGAATAATAAAATTTATAATTTTTTGGACAAAATTAATAATTTACACAAAATTAGTCTAAATTTTGGACTCACTTAACTGTTGAACTTTTGGTAACCAGCAGTGGTCTAAGGGGTGTCAGTCGGTCTAGGCAGTGGTAGCGGTGATGGCGGTTAAATTCCAGTTGGTGGTGGTTCATAGGTTTGATTCAATTGCCTCTACTGTATAGATTTTTTGTAATATTTTTAAAAGCTCTAATTCTCTCCTTTTTTCAGTTCTCTCTAATTTTTTAAAACTCTAAACAGACCAAATGAGCTTCTAGTAAAGTTTGGCTATTTATAGAGCTCTTGAGGAATTTCAGTGCATTAATTGGAGCTGATATTTGTTTTATTCTCTTCCAATTTAACTTTTTAAGTGTGTTAATTTAATTGATCAATTTTTTTTTTCTTTCCTCCCTAACTTACCATGACTCAAATCTAGATCATTTCTTACTTCTCTGATTTTTTTTTTTAATTTTTCCTTTATCTTTTTAAAATTTTCTTTAATTATTTAGCACTTTTCTATCATTTTTCAAGCATTTTAGGTAATTTTACGTATTTTTACCTATGTGTAAATATATATGGAGCGTAAGTAAATACTCCTAAATATTATTTATGTTATTCTATGATTTTTATTATTCATATAATTTATCTCTAACAACTCGTTAGTTATCGAAATTTATTTTATGTATTTCCGATAAATAACGGGTAATAAACTTAAAATTTGATATAATAATATTATATTATTTTATTACTTATTTTTCTAAATTCAAACATATGGGATCATTTTTACTAATATTTCTAGCTTTGTTTTATAATTTAGACTTGATTGGATTCTTTAACTAATCACCTTAAACTTTATATATTAAGTCCAATCCTATAGTTACAGGGCTTATAGGTGGAGCTTTAGTGATTAGAGAATAGAAAATGCATGATTTTCCGCTTATAATTTTCTATTTTTACTAAAAATATCAAATAATATTAAAAAAATTATGAAACTTGGTTTCCTTAAGTATTTTTGTGTTTAGAATCAAAATATCAACCCAAAATATTAAAATTAAAATCTTTTATATGGGTACCATAAGAAACTACCTTATTCTAATGAATTTTGCATTAATTTTTAAAAATAGTAAACAATGTTATTTTGAGCTAATTTTTGGTGAGTATATTCCTTATATGATTTATTTAATTTAAATAAAAATAATTGTTGATAAGCTACTCATATATAATTTATTAAATTTATTTTACACAATTTGTCATGTTTTTCATGTTGAAGAAATAATAGATTTTTAATTAAATTTCTTAATCAATTTGATTTGTAATTATTTCTAAAGCTTGGTTATGATTTTGAAAGAATTTAGTTTGGATCTTTTAATTTTATTTGGTTATTTACCTAATTTAAGCTAATATTTAGCAAAATTAGGCTTAAAATCGATATTTTGAAAAATATTATATATTATACCATTTTAGAACTTTTCATGACCAAAGTATAATAATTATAATTTTTTTTTAGTATAATATATTTTTGGTGAATTTAATGGAGTATAGATACTATTTATTAAGTAATTTGTCATTATCTTTATATATTTTGCTATAAATGATGAATAAAGTAAATTGTATAATTAGTACCATAGTTAGGGGAGTCCTATTTAATGTTACATATGATCTATTCTTTATTGGTCTTAACTTGGCTTAATTGAAAGATGAGAGTATTATAAGTGAACATAGTACTTTAGTTAAATCAAAAGCTAAATAAAAAACAAAATCAGATACTACACTTAAGTGTTCCTGTGTAAGTTAGAATTGGAAATTGAGTCAAGTAAACTAATTACGATTTTCACTTGATAAACCTAAGATATAAGTCAAATAGAATCCAATTAGAAATTATGGGGTTAGCTTGAATCAAAGGGTAATTTAAGGGATAATTCAGAAACTAGATCAGAGACTAAGTTAGAAGCAAACTTAAACAAATATATCCTTAATAGAACGCACTTATAGTATACTAAGACAAAATCAAACTGATATATATATACGCACATCATAATTTGTAGATAACTTTGATACTATATGTCTTTACTAGGTGAAGTTGTTAAAGAGGAGTGATGAGTTTCTAATTGCACATATTTTATTTAGTGATTTTTGATAATTTTTCTTTCATATTTAAGTTTATTTTTAAATAATAATATTTAATTGAGTAAAATTTTGTTTTATAGGTTTTGAAACGATCTATGCGAGAAAATGAGAAGATAAAAACAAATTTACTTAAATCGGAGTTAAAATGAGCAAGTTATGAAGATTTGACAATTGACATGACCAAATGACATAACTATGTCATTTCCACATGAATTTAGACCTTATTTCCCACTGTTATAGCTTAGAACATGACCTAAAGATACAATTTGTGTCCTGGTTGTATCTTTTCCAGCCGACTTATATTTTTATTTATTTCCTATATAGAGCCTTATTAAGGTTTGTTTAATGAGGGAACTTTTGGCACAGCTTTAAGGGAGTTTTTGAAGCCAAGAATAATCATGAAAGTGAAGAGAAGAGAAGAAGAGATTTCAAGATTTAATTTTGTTTAGATTTTAGGATGCTTTTTTTTCTACTCTTTGATTTTAGATTCTTATTTTACGATGTATAGTAAGTAGATTTTTTATATTTAAGTCTTATGGAACCTAGATCTATTCATGTAAGATGATAAGTATTTGATTAATTTAATTATTTATTATTTTCTTGATTTGACTATGTTTACTTCATGATTTAGGTTATTATTTCTATGAATAGTAATATAGAGTTTGATATCTTATAAAAAAATTAAGAGATTTCTTATAAGATTAGATTTAGGCATAGCTGATGAGGATTATTGTAAGATTCCCCTAGAATTTCAAATTAAAGTGCAGAAAATTCATTGTTCAATCATGCAATTTTAGATTATGCGATTGAAAAGAAATTCTAATAGGTGATTTTAGAGTTAGGGTTAATCGGCTTGTGAAAATGATTAATCATAGTAGAGAATTCTCTCGGTTAAGAAAGATTAAAAAATAAATTAGATTATCTTTAAAAAAATCACATGTTAGATTTAGGAGAAACATGATTTAGGTACAACATTAAATCTTGAATTAATTTCCAATCAAATTGCTTAGTTAATCTTTAAATTAGTTTTAGTAGTAATTTAGATTTACTTCTTTAAGTTTCTCAAAATTTAATTTGTAGGTTAGATAATAAAGATCTAATGAGTATTAGTAATCCTATTAATCCTTATAGGATCGATATTCGGACTTATATTCACTATATTATAAACTAATAGGTACACTTACCTATACTAAGTTTTTTGTGCTGTTGTTGGGGACTTTTGATATTAAGAAAACCAGTAGATTTATTAATCTAACCATTTTTTTTTCTTATCTTTCTTGATTTATTTTCTTTTTCTTGATTTTTTTTTATTTTATTGGTGCGATCTTAACTAACTTCTCTATTTTCTTTAGTCTAGTACATAACAAGAAGCTAGTCAAGGGATTTGATTAAAATTGATCCTGAGATTGAGAGGATGGCCTTACGCAATTTGAGATAGTGATTTGTCAAAGAAATAGTGGAGGCAATAAACCAAGGATCTGCAATTAGATTGAAAGGCGAAGTGGAGTTGTTGAGGGTAAATCAAGGATCAAGTAGTAGAACAAGAATCTAATCATGAAATCTTACTCGATGACATCATGGCCAACAACTGGAAATATAATCGGACCATGTTAGACTACTCCCGACTGTCATTAGTTAATACCCAATCTTGCATTAACTGACCAACTATTGTAGCCAATGACTTCAAGATCAAGCAGAACATTATTCAGATGGTGCAACAGTATGTACAATTTGATGGCCTCCAAGACGAAGATCCTAATGTAGATATTTCCAATTTTTTGGAAATAAGTGATACTTTCAAGATTAACGAGGCAATTGATGATGTTATTCGGTTATGCCTCTTTCTACTTTCTTTGTGCGACCGAGCTAAGTAGTGGTTGAATTTCTTAGCAAGGAATTCAATCACAACCTAGAATGAATTGATGAAAAAATTCTTAGAGAAGTATTTTCTACCTACGAAAATTGCAAAGCTCAAAGCCAACATTTAATCTTTTACCTAAATAGAGGGTGAGACCTTATACGATAAATGAAAGCAGTTTAAGGACTTGTTAAGGCAGTGTCAATTTCATGGCCTCCCTTTTTAGATGGAAATGCAAACTTTCTACAATGTTCTCAACCCCTCTACCAAACAAATGATAGACGTAGCCAACTGGAGGTACTCTCAATACTAAGACACTCAAAGAAGTCCAAGCTTTGATGGAAGGTATGGCCATGAATAATTATCAGTGGGAGAACCCTAGGGGAAAGCAAAAAGTCGTTGGCATATTTAAGCTCAACATTATACAATCTTTAGCAACTCAAGTGGAGATGTTAAGTAAGAAAATTGAATCCTTCTTGACTGGTTTATAACAACCACAGTATAGCCCCAAAAACTTCATCCAAGAAGGGATTGTAGGTTGTGCGTAGATAGAAAAGGTTGATTTTCTAAGGAAACCTACAAGACCTATATAATCCTTATAGCAACACCTATAACCCAAGGTAGAGGGACTACCCCAACTTTTCATAGGGAGGTCAAAATCAAGGTTAAGGGCAACAATGGTAAGCAAGAAATTAACTATAGCAAAGATCAAATTTGCCACCACTTGAATTTCAATAACCAGTACCACCTCCACTTGCTCTAGAGAAGAAGTTGGAAAGCCTATTAGAAAAACACATTCAATCCAACGAAGCTTGAATGTAACAAATAGATGCCTCTTTAAAGAACTAAGAAGCTTCTATCCACAACTTGGAAAATCAAATTGGCCAAATTGTCAAGATGTTGAATGAGAAACAATAAGGATCATTACGTAGGAACATTGAAACAAATCCAGGGGAACATGTCAATGCAGTGACTTTGAGAAGTGAAAGAGAGTTGCAAGTTCAGAAGAATGATGGTGAGGAAGTAGCTGAGAAAGAAGTAGACATCAAGGGTAAGGAAAGGTTAGAACTGTTGAGATCAAAAGAGAGTGTAGAGCCACCAAAAGTAAAGAAGTACAAGTTGCCTATCTCGTATCCATAGCAACTTAAGCAAGATTGCCCTAATCCAACTAAGCAATTTGATAAATTCCTTAATCTTTTTAAACAACTTCACATGAACTTACCTCTTGTTGATGTTTTATTGCAGATGCCAAAGTATACAAAGTTCCTTAAGGAGCTTCTTTCAAATAAGAGGAAGCTAAAGGATCTTTCAACTATTACACCGAATGAGGAATGCTTTGTATTACTCTAGAATAAGTTGCTAAAGAAATTATAAGATCTAAGGAAAGAAACTCTAAGTTTGTCATTTTTTCTTCTTTTTTATAATAATGCCATTTAGCATTTAGCCATTCGCCATCCTTGAGAAATGTATGCAAGAAAGGTAGGTTCTAAAAGTCGTTAAACTCTATAACCTCATGTGTTTCTGAAAAATAGTTCCTTGGTCATATTGAAGTTTAAGTAGGGTAGCCTAATTAGTCTCGAGTGATGATTGCCCCACTACACCTGGAACTTATGCAATGGCTCCCCGTTTTAAGGTCCTAAGATAGCTCGAGTTTAACTGTGTCTATCATACATTCATGGTACATAAAATAAATTCTCCCTCTAAATAGTTAAATAATTAAAACTAAACCTGCAGTAACGTTAGTTATGGCATAAATAATAACGAATTAACAAATGAATAAGTAAATAAATTACACTTAGTAAGGTGATTTTTAGAGATCAATTTTAATTTTAGAAAGTTGCATGGCTAACCCTCTTAACAATTCCTAATGAAGTCGCCAAGTTGTCGAGCCTGATTTTTTTCCTCCCAGTTTTTAAAAATTAGTATTCTTTAAACCAATCAATCTTAAACCCTAATTGTTTAATATTAAATTTCGAGTAAGATTAAAAAAAAAAAACGGTTTGTTTTAACTTTAAAAATTTTTTGGAGTTGCTACCGACCAGAGTTAGGAAAAAGAGTTAAGTTATAACCAATTGGATGGATTAATTATAACTTAACTACTGATCTTTTGATAAAATTGATTTTTGTTAAAATAATTTTAAGAACTAGAAAAACGGATTTGGGAGTTAGGATTTTTAAACTCTATAGGTACCATTGATTTTCTAATTTTAAACCTAATCCTTTAAAATCATCTTTTAATAATTACCTTAGAAAAAAAACAAAAGTTAATCAATGGTTAATGAATTTGAATAATTTAAACTAAAGTGGAAATTTTTTTTATTTCATTTTTTACAGTCACCCTGTAGGTATTTACTTATCTACTATTTGAGATCAGACATACGTAGTTCTTTTTAAAAAATTTTAGTAGGTTGATTTATTTTAACTTTTGAAAAAAGGTCGGGTTTATGTTTTTACCCAATTCAATATATTTAAGAAAATTATTCTAAAGATTCCTAATCAATATTTATTTTTAGAAATTCTAAATAGGATCCTAATTTTGAAATGTCCATTTATTTTATTTACGAAAAAAAACTAAATTTTTCTAAGTGATAAAATTTTATTTATTAATTATTTATTCTACTTCTAAAAAATAAAAATGGACTATTTTTTTTTTTCTCTTTTTCTTGCTTTTCTCCTCTTCTTTTTTTTTTCTCTTTTTTTTTTTTATTATTACACTTACATGGATGACAAATAAGGAAAAAAAAAATTGTGTAGATCAATTCAACTCGATTTAGCTCAAGTTGACTTGAGTTGGCTTCGGTTGACTCCGATCAGCTCGAATTGGCTCGGAAAGTTGGATTGGAGTGTTGAATCTAGGGTCTTTTGGTGTGAAGAATCCGATGGTGATGGTGATGGTGGTTTTCGTCAAAAACTACCATGAAGGAAGCTATCCTAAAGAGAGAGAGCGAAGAATCATGCTAGAGAGAGAAAGCTTCGATTTTTTGTTGTGTCCCCTTGTGTGTTTTTCGAACCCTATTTATGCCAAACGAAGCTTGAACGAGCTTTGAAAGCTCACTAATAGAGAAATCGACCATGAATGGGGATGTTGGATTTTTAGTTTTTTATTTCTTTTTTCATTTTTGGAGACAATTTAATGTCAAATTTTGATTGAACTTAGATGAAATTTGGATCTCGATTCAAAGTATGTCAAGTATACTACATGATTTCACCATTAATTCGGTGAAATTGTATAATAAATAGAATAAAAAATGACCTTAAACTGAGCATACAAAGGAGAAATATGCTAAAAGTTTGGAGAAAAAAACGTAAGGGAGAAGAAGCTGGGGTATAGGTTACATGTGGAGCACATGCAATGCACCCTCACATACGCGTACATTGTACACATGCGATTGAAAAAAATTTAGGCACTCAGGGCCTTAAGCTTAGTTAAAAAATAGACCAAGTTTTATTAAAACCTAGTCCGACCCATTTACCTTTTTTATTTTTCTTTTTCTTATATATAAATAACCAACTAAAAAATAAATAGATAAATAAAACTAAATAGATGTTTTGAATTCTCTATTTATTTATTTATATATATATATATTAGTAACTTTCTTAAATTTTCCTTAATGATTATTATTATTTTTTGTATTTTCTTAATTTTCTATTTTTTGTATTTTTCCTAAATTAGGACCTTTTACCCTATCTTAATTTTTTTAAAAAAATAAAAGGAGCAAAAATGAGGTGTTTACATTCTCTCAGACTAAACTTACCTTTAATAAGATGTCTAATTAGAAGGAGTCATGTTGAGCAACATTTGCTTGTTGAATGAAGCTCAAGTGTCCTTAAGAAGAAGTTTAGAGCCTAAGGAATCCCTAAAGACAATGATATGACCCTCAGATAGAAGATGCCCAAGTTGTTACAAATGGATGGATAGGTTTGATGCTTTATTACAGTTTTCATGGAATATGTAAAGAATCAATACTTGTTAGCAAATCTTTAGGGGGAGAGAGAGAAGGAATCCCCAAAGACAATGATATGACCCTCAGATAGAAGATGCCCAAGTTGTTACAAATGGATGGAAAGGTTTGACGCTTTATTATAGTTTTCATCGAATATGTAAAGAATCAATACTTGTTAGCAAATCTTTAGGGAGGGAGAGAGAGAGAGAGAGAGAGAGAAGATAATTTTTTTCCAAAAAAAAAAAAAAGAAAAGAACAAGAAGAAGAATCAAGGGGCAATCTTCAAAAGACTATTCAAAAGTCTAAGTCTATTCTAATCTAAGTTGATTCCAGTTAAATCCATTCAAGCATTCTTTACTTCAATCCAAGACTTTAGTGATCAGCTCTAGAGCTTTGCTCCCATGATTGACCCCTTTAGTTAGTTTTGTCCTATTTTCCTAATAATTGAAATCGTACAATCGTTTCTTAGGTCAACGAATATCATTTTCAAAATTTATTCAAATTCCCAGGGTCCCTGCTTGGTGAAGCACTGTCCTGTTTTTTTAAGTATTTGAATCACTTGTTTAGTGGAGTACTGTCCTATTTTCAAAAGTATCTAGACCACTTGGATGACAAAGCGCTATCCTGTTTTAAAAGTCTTTGGATCACCTACTTAGTGGAGCACTATCCTACTTTAAAAAGTCTTTGAATCGGCTACTTAGTAGAGTGCTATCTTGCTTTAAAAAGTCTTTAGATCATATGTTTGGTGGAGTATTATCCTATTTTAAAAAGTTTTTGGATTGTATACTTGGTAGAGCGTTATCTTATTTTAAAAAGTCTTTGGATTGCTTGCTTAGTGGATTATTGTCCTATTTTCTAAAAGTATTTGAATTACTTACTTGATGGAGCCCTATCCAGTTTTCAAAAGTATTTGGACTTCCTACTAAATGGGGCATTGTCCTGTTTTTTAAAGCATCTAGATCGTCTGATCAGTAGAGCGCTTCCCCATTTTCAAAGGTATTTGGATCGTCTGTTTGATGGAGCATTGTCTCATTTTCAAAAGTATTTAAATTGCTTGCCTAGTAGAGCACTATCCCGTTTTCAAATATATCTACATCACCTGCTTAGTAGAGCTTATTTTCTAAAAGTATCCGGATTGATTGCTTGATGGAGCGTCATCCTATCAAATCATGATCTATGAATTAACCTTCTAGGATCGATAACCTACCAAAGGGGCTCGAGCCAAAGGTAGCTCGTTAAGGAAGCTTTATCAAGATTCATGAATCTCTCCTTATTTCTTTTATAAGAGCAAATATGGTGTCTCTTTTGTTTTTGTAATAAAGTTTTTGCTAAACTTCACCATAAAAAGAGGTACTTGTAGACATTCTATTTTTACTTACTTTTATTTTTCTTTTAATTAAGAAACTCCTATTTTTCAGAAAAAAAACTAAAAAATAGAAAATACCAAAAACATAGAAAATTGTGAAAATACCAAAAATTTGAGAAAATGAAAAAACTCCTAAAAATGAAAAATTAAGAGAAGACTAAAAAATTAAATAAATTAAAAGATTAAAAAAACCATAAATAAGAAAATTTCAAATAAAAACATTAAAAAATCATAAAAGAACATTGCATGGTGATCCATTTAGGCCAATTTGAGTAGAAATAATTTTTGACATAAAAAATGGATTGTATAGTCAAAATAAACATATGTGATTTGATTAAATTATGAATCTTGGATAAAAATGGTCATATTTTGAAAATTCATTTTTTCAAGAGATCATGGTCTCAAACCAAGCCTTAATCAAATTTAAAATGAGCATTTTATAATCTCATTTGAAATTTTGAATTAAACCAAACATGGGTAAAATAGAGTTTTTAATTTGGTCAAATTTGAAAAATTTTGAACATATATTTATTAGGTTGCATATTTTTTTGTAGAGCGTGGTATGATTTTCTAGGAATGAGAGAGTTAGTTGGATCTTGTCTTTGGTAATAAGGAAAAAAAAAAAGAAAAAGAAAATGAAAGTGAAAAAAGTTGGAACGGCATTTGAATGAGGAAGCGAAAAAGAAAAAGGAAAGGAAAAAGAAAAGAAATGATAACGTATCATGTTGGCATGGCGATATGTGTTACCCAGCTTGGTGCCACGTAGTACACTCTTAGGTTGCCACATGGCTGCCATGCTACGACCTTGCAAGCATTAGGTGGTTTATTGGATCGATTTTCTTTATGTTGAAGTTAGTGCTCACTAAGTCGTTTTTTTAGAAAAATCGAAGGGTGAAAGTTTAGGGTTTCTAGAAATTGATTTGAGGCTTTTGAAGTTTGATATTTGAAGAGGTCTAACACCATTGACCATGCCTCAAGAGCTGATTAAAAACCACTTGAATCGGCCTAATTTTGTTCGCCACGTTGGTAAGTTCTTCATCTTGCTATTGTGTCCATAAACATGTTCAAAAAAAAAAAAAAAAAAGAAGAAAGAAAGAAAGAAATTTTTAGAAAAAGAAAATTGATGTTGAGTATGTTTTGATTATGCTTTGATGTGTTTTCATGGATATAGCATGTTTGTAATAATTATTTTTGATGTTATAGGGTTATGAAATTATTAGCATGTTATATTAGTAGCCTTTTATTTAGGTATTGTTGATTATGGTTGAACTAATAGGGATTAGGTGGAGTTGCATGGAGCTTGGGTGGAATGGGCCTAGATTTTGCCTCCTGCTCCTTAGCTCTTGCAAAAAAAGCTCCATGTAAGTGTGGCTCCAAGGGTCGTCCGATGCTCAAATTAGTAAGGAGCACTAAGGGAAAAAGAGGATAAGGTGGTTATGCTGGAAGCAGCAAAATAAGGTGTTATGCGGAAGAATAAAAGAGAGCTTAGATAGACAAAGCACGTGGACTCTAGCCCATGCACTAGCAAATGAATATTGCGTCTCTAATATATTTAAAAAGGCTAAACATAAGCGAGAGACAGTAAAGGATGTAACTTGGAAGCCTCCACTAACACAAGATGCAACGGTAAGGGGTGTGATTAGGAATGACGGGGGCAGTGGATTGTTGGGTTCTAATGTAAACTTGGGTCTCCCGACATTTTAAATGCTAAGCTTTGGGGCCTTGTATGGGTTCTAGAGTTGTGCAGGAATATTAGAATACACAAATTGGAAATTCAAATGGGTGATGAAATTGTAATAGAATTGTTGCAAAAAGAGCTCACAAATAACAGATTCACTTCTCTTGCTCTGTCTCTATGCAGGTAAGGGACAGCTAAAATCCGACAAATCAAGCTAATTTTTGAGTCAAGGGAGGCTAATGTGATAGCGGACTACCTAGCTGAGGAAGCAAAAGAAGCTTACTTTTTTCTACCACCAGAAGGCATTTTAGATATGTTGTTAAGAAGGGATGTAATGCACCGTGTAACTGCTAAAAAGAACGACGATGTAAATGATACTAATAGAGGTATAATCCTCACTTTTGACTATAATGGGGAATGCTCCCATAATGTCTGTAATCAAGTTCTTGCATCTATAAACAAGTAAAGTAATCTGTTCTAGAAAAAAAAAGAAAAAGACAAAAAAGACACTCCCTTATACGCCTCGTTTTTTGTGCATAGGGAAATAAAATTGAGGGGGGAAAAAAGAACATTTGTGGTGGGGGAAAGAAAAAAGAACATGAAGCTCCGGGGCGTTGAACGCCCAAAACAAGCATTCTTTTTACAAATGGATGAGGCTTCCTCTCTTATTTGACGTAGGCCAAGAAGCGTCGGAATTTGGGCCTCAGCTTATGGACTCATGACTTCCTTTTTACAGGCGTGAATATGCAGACAGTTTTAGGCTTTATTTTCGAATGCCAGCATGGACCGTGAAATGCATGAGTGTAATGTCTTGATTCCCCCTCTACTTTGTACAAATTTTATTTTATTTTTTTCGGTTAAGCTCTATCTTGTACTTTTAATAAACCATACGTGTATTATCCAACTCCACATATTTTTCCCGTTTTAAGTACAAAAGTTCACATATTAAAATAATATAAAGTCAAGGTGAAACATTATGTATCTTTTGAATTTTGAGCATTAAATCCATTGTGTATTTCACTGTTTGTGATCAATTTTCACTACAAAAGCATTATAAGTGCACACAAGTGTATTATTTAGCTGGGAGGAACGGATAAAATTACATACTATCATGGGGATGAACTGTAATGTCTTAAAATGGTTGGGAAAAGGACAAAAAATGATGCATATAGAGATAAACAATCAAATATAACGTAATAGTTTACCATATCTAATGAAGAGTAGATTTTATATAGCCAACCTTACCTAATAAGATAGAGTTTGAGGTTGTTATTAAAGTGATACGATTTGGTGAATTGAAGGTGAGATACTAATTTTAATGTTGTTAGTATTTGATATCAACAAATGGTTTTAGATTTCATTGTTATATCGGTGTTGTTATTATTAGTTATTTTTAAATTCCTTTCAATGTCTTTCAATACAAATTGGTCACGATTTTAATAATTTTGCATATTGTAGTAGGAGTAACAATAAACTTCGATTAGCTGGAAGTGGAGGATATGGAGTTAATTTTATACTAAAGAGGGTTTGCACTTAAATAATACATTGTATAAATCTCATATATTTTGTGCACAATTTGCACTACCAGCTTACCTTTTCACTTAAGTAGCTTTTATGTTCACATATTTAACATGGATTTTGCAATTTTAGGCTGCAAAGGAGAAGAAGCTGAAGAGGAAAGAGTGGCTAGGGAGAAAGAGCAAAGTTAAAAATTGAAAAAAATAAAAATAAAAAGAAACAGAAAAGAAGGAAAAGGAACGGGATCGGCTTGGACGAGTAACATCAAATTTGAGTCTATCAAGTTGATTGAATTATGGATTTCTGGAAAATAAAGTTGAACGTGTGCATCATTTGAATGAACATTGTGGATGAATTAGATAAGATGAAATAACTAACAAGCCGCTTATACGGGTTTGAAGGAACTCGTAATATTGTTTTCTCGATTAGTTTTCTTGGTTGGAAATAGAGTACCGAATATCATTTATTCGATTTAAATTCATTTGTAGGAGTGCAAGAAGAATTCAAATGTAAATAGTAGGAAGAATGAAAAAGTAATCACTATTGTTCCAAATTGATATGACAATTTTCGATAAAGGCCCACTTGATAATTTTCTATTGTTAATTTTCTTCCCTTAAACTAACTTAATGTGTTATTCGACCAAAGTCTTTTTTTTTTTTTTCCTTTTCCTTGACCCAATATGTAGCATAAAAACACAATATGTGTGAGGAAATAAACTTTATATTAATACGAAGGATACTATGTAAGGGTATTTGTAGTTTTAAATCCTATAATTAATAAGGAAATAGAATAAAATTTGGATCTCATAAAATTAAAAATCAAGTAAAATCAATAATAGCTTAATATCTAATGAAAATGTAGTGCCCTAGAACTTGAGGGGTTATAGCTTGCCACATGTCAACCTTAATAATTAAAGCATTAAACCTTTAATTTGTTTAAATTTCACAATTAAATACAAATTTGCCAATTCTTGTATTAAATAATCTCCTTAATTTCCAACTATGAGTGGCAAAATAAACCACTCAATCCACCAAATATAATAAAATCCATATAACTTGTACAATTAAGATAGAGAGCTCAAAGCTCAATAAAACCACAATTATTAATATCCTCTTTCTCAAGGAGCCTCATAACTCTAACCATTAACATAGAATAACTGATGGGAGTCTTAGATGACTCACCTATATAGCTCACAAGTATCAACAAATGTCACTAGAAACCAAATACATTATAATCATAAACCTTAAATAGAATATTAGTGCTACATAACCTAAGCCTAATATTTATGCATATAACGACTTATGACCAAAGTTGTAATAGTCTTTACCCTCAATTAGTGGCCGTATCTTATGTCATCATAATATTCCATATAATCAGTAGTATCTAAACTTGCAGTTAAAAACCAAAGTCCCCCAAGGATGAGCCATGCCCAATATAGAATACCTAAAACACATGCACATGATTAAGCAATCATATTTCACATGCATACAAGTAGTAAAAATGAGTGCAACAAACAACCGAATTATATCTTTAATAATTAAGTCATCAACCAACACAATCTTAGCATTTCAAGACTTGAGATAACTCATGATCCCTATACAAATATCCGAGTAACCAAGTAACTAATAACCATTCTAGATTTACCTAGGTTCTTTCAGTATAGGACTCTACTAGGAATAATATTGTGCAAAAATCACCAAGTGCCTCATCGACTATACTGGAATTGACTAATAGGAGGTCGAAGTCAAGCATAGGCAACATAATCAATAATTAACCCAGATATATATTAAGTCCATTTACTGCTAACCTAACAAGCACAAACACATAAACAAGTATCCTTACCTAGAGCTCATATCACAAAAAAATCTAATACCACGCAATTCTTAGTACCTATTTAAAAGTATAACTTCTAAGCTTAAAATTTATTAAATTCTTTAGGATTTGACTCAACACTTGTTCCCCTTTAACTTAACTCTCTACCCCATCCTTTGGGCTTCCAAATCACCCTCTACGCATCTTTTTATATCCTCTTGGTTACTTTTTGATATCTCATTATATACATACATCAACACATGCATACACGTAGGTATATACATATATGTAATTCACCCATATATTATATTATATTATATATTATAATATAAATATTATATTAAATGTATACATACATTATTTTGTATTAAAGAGTTAATATATACATAACATTTNCACAAACACATAAACAAGTATCCTTACCTAGAGCTCATATCACAAAAAAATCTAATACCACGCAATTCTTAGTACCTATTTAAAAGTATAACTTCTAAGCTTAAAATTTATTAAATTCTTTAGGATTTGACTCAACACTTGTTCCCCTTTAACTTAACTCTCTACCCCATCCTTTGGGCTTCCAAATCACCCTCTACGCATCTTTTTATATCCTCTTGGTTACTTTTTGATATCTCATTATATACATACATCAACACATGCATACACGTAGGTATATACATATATGTAATTCACCCATATATTATATTATATTATATATTATAATATAAATATTATATTAAATGTATACATACATTATTTTGTATTATATATTTAATATATACATAACATTTATAATATATATATATATTATATATAATATAATATAATATTTAATATAAATCCTCTCCCTCTCATCCCTTTCTCTCTTGTCCTTTCCTCTATCTTGTACCCCTCATCCTATTTCTATATAGTACACACTTCACTCTCTCTCTCTCTTCTCTCTTCTACTCTTTTACCCCCATCCTTACATAGCAGCGAGCACACACACTCTTTGCTATTAAATCACGCATGCATGCACACACACATCCACACACACTTTATGTGTGACACATACATACCATCACAAATACCTTCCACACTGACATGCGCACATATGTACGTGTATATAATACTAATAATACAATACTTCCACAATTCAAGCACATAAAAACCATCACCACCACTACCATAATGACAATTACAACCCTTTCTCCCAAATCTTAGAAAAATCCTAAAGGTATAAATCGCTAAAATAAAGTAGAAATAAAAGGAAAACTTACTTGGAAATAGAAGAAAAATTAATTCTTGTTAAATTTCTCCTTCAATAATACAAATCTTGGTTGGGGTTTTAGAGTTAGGTTGAAGTTCTAAGTTTCCTAGAAAAGTATTGTAATATTTTTTTTTTCTTTTTTGGTGAGGAGGAGATATAGTATTATAAGATATGTTGTTTAATATGAGGTTACTGGGAGGTTTAAATCTTTCCCAAACAATATTACCTCTATTATCCCTAGTCAATTATAAGTCATACTATGTCTCCAAGTCTTTAATATATTATTCTATTTCCTTCCTTTTCTTTATTCCATTATTTTTATTTTTTTATTATTATTGTTATTTTCTTTTAAAAAAAATTTTGAGTTTTATAGAAAATGTGTAAATTTAACAACCAAAATAGCATTAAATAGAAGCAATTTCTTGTAGGCTAAAGTAGACTCAAAAAATTTTTTATTAACATAATTATGAGTTTTGTAACTTTTTATATGCGAAAAATTATGATCTTTTAAACTTGATTAATCTACAATAAAAAAAAAAATCATAACTGTACTTCTAAATAGGCTTTTAGTTACTTTTTATAGCCTTTGAATGATTTTGAGTTAACTTCTAACTTCTTCTAGTTCTAATCTATGTTGCCTTTGGCTAGTTTCTTCCTCTACTTCTACTAATCCAAATGCTTAATAAATTTTAAGCACAACATGTTCGAGTCATTGCTTAAAAAGAAAATGAAATTTAGATACAATTTACACACTAAGTTTCTAGCCCATAATTGCTCTTTGATTTTTTTTTTCAAGATTCCACCAACTTCATAATCTATGTTTACTCCTATTTTTGAAGGAAGATACAATATTAGCAGTAGAATTATGACCCCTTGAATCATCAACTAATTATAACTAAGCAAAACCTACATTACGTCCCATACATGAGGTTTGTGTTTTAAAACTTCATTCATCCAATGAATACACAGGTACATAAACTAAACAATAGTTGTAGATAATTAATGTTCTATTAAGGAAAAATAAAAGGAAATATATAAATTTAGTTATCAATGTTTGCCAATTTTTCTATTTCAGTCATAAATGATTAATTTTTTTCTATTTCAATCCTCCAATTTGTAAATATTTGCAAACAAATACGTTGTTAGTTTGCAATTATTTTTTGTTTTAGAAATTGTCGTTGGTTGATTTTGGTGTGGAACTTTGGTCTTGCAAAAGTATAAACAAAAGGCTAAGGTAGGCCAGGGCTAATTTGGCGTAACCACTTCAATGCCTAAGTAAGTGAGTATTTGAGTTGAGAAATAAGTGAATAAGTAGGTAGAGTGTTAAAGAGCATAAGAGCTATGTTCATCTTTGATTGATTAGAGAAAGAGTTATTATAATACTTTCTTTTCCTTATTTATAGGTGAATATTAGATGTTTGTAATAACATGTAATCATTGGTTGTGGTTCACATGGTAGCTCCTTAATTAAGCACATGCCTAAAGAATGGGAACAGTAGGCGGTTATATAATGAGATTGTGTAAGGGCACAAATTTCCGTGCTACTTTTCAAATTCAAAACAAATATATAAGTAGCTCGGGCCTTAAGGCCCATTAGATGAGTCGAGTTATTAGGGACCTTTACTAAAAATAGTCTTGGTTGGCAGTTCAGCAATCAAAGTACCAAGCAATATCTTAGGGGTGAAATTCTACTATCAACATTTTTCCCTTAACTCCAGTAGTCAAGAGCTTGGCTATAGGAGTGAATAATAAGAGTTTTGTTCATCTTCAATTGATTAGAGAAAGATCAAGGGGTCATGACATGTCTTTTGAACCAATTTGCCATGCCATCTTGTGTTTGCCATTTGAAATGTGTCATATAGATTGTTAGGTGAAAGATCAAAACCTTTTGGTTTTCTCAGTTGTTTCTCCTTTACACAAGCATTAAGATAACCTTCACGTCTATTATCATTGCATTGTAGGGTTTATTAACTGCTGGAGGTATGGTAGCCCTCGGATCTTTGTCCTTGGATGTATGTCAACATCTACACTAAGCCATCTAATCAGTGCTCCAATCCCTATTAGGGTTGTTTTTACATTCTCAAGTAGAAATACTATCAAAATGCACGAAAAAAATTTTCCTTCCTCATTTTGGTTCTTATTCTATGATTTCGTTCTTCACATTTCTCTCTCTTGAAATTCTCTCTAGCAAACTCTCATTGAAACTTTGAGTAGCTTTGTTGCACGTGTGAGTGATCTTCATCAATTCAACTTCAATAGGTATGGTCCAAAGCATCATTTGTCCTCTTATTTCTTCAAATTCTAAAGTAACTCTTTCTAAGGCTACTTTTCCCCCTCAAAGAAGGACTGGTTCGACCTTTGCTTTTGGTGGTTCAATGGATAGCATAATGGACAAATGGGAGAAACTTATCCACATCAATGCTCTTCTTATGGATAATTATCTAGATGATAGGGAGGATAGGTCGGTTGTCAAGTATTTATACAACAACATAGTTCATAACATTGATTCTCCAAATGGGGTAGTGAGTGGCACTATTAGGACACTTGTCGCGAAATATAATAAGTAGTGGCAAGATCTCCCTAATGTATGGCATCTACGTAGGTCAAGGGAGGATGAAAGAGTTTGTTTTTCGATAGACCATGAGTTTCACTTATATTTAAAATATCTTGATTTTAGATTACACCTTCCAGTTTTCACCTTTCAAAAATGTTTCTTCATCTACTTTCATATTACTCCAAACATGTTTTGTCCAACACTTATAGGCTCCTTATCTTGTTTGAAATAATATGTAAGGAGGTTGAGGTTAAGGCTGCACCTTAATTATTTAGATATTTTTTCTCAATAAGAGGGTAGCCGGATGGTTGGTTTTATACGATAGCTTGGCATAGGCATAAGTTTATGGATAGATTAAAGTCTAAAATCCACAAATGGCATGATGAATTTGTTTCAATTAGGTTGGATGAGGCGTTGGACTTTTGGAATAAATGGACTGAGCCTATCCAAACCAAGGAAATTAAATTACTAGTGAATGATGCCATCGCTGCCAAGAAAATCTAAGAGAGATGAGGAAATAAGATGTTCTTTTGTGATTTTGAAAGGATTATATCATGATATGAGAAGGGGGAGCCTATATTTTTTGATGATGAAGGTAAGTTTGATCTACTTGCCATGCTAAATAGAGCTATAAGAGGAAAGTCATTCTCATGACTCATGGGGGGAAAATCGTTGCCTTTGAACTTTGTTCGACATGGACTTATAAGTCTTTGATTATTCCTCTCTCTTCTTATATAATACTCTCTCTCTCTCTCTCTCTCTCTCTTGTATAAACATAGGTGCAGGAGATGTGTATCCTAAGAAATTGTTGGCTCAAGCTAAAGCTAAGAAACAAAAGCTTGATAAGCGTGCAACTACTAAAGTTCCCGCTAATTGGCCACCAGCACTAAAGAAAATAGCCTAAGAGAAGGTTATGAAAGAGGCTGTTATTTTGAAGAAGAAAAAGGAAACCCCTTATACCGACGAGGGTCAAAGAACTAAGCAAATAGAGATTATCGGGACTACGTAGCTTGAGGTGCTTCCTATAATCAGAGATACTCCTTAGGAAGAAGTACCAAGAGAAGTTAGCCGTGATGTTGCTGTTGGCAATAGTGCTAAGGTTATTCCTCAAGAAGTTGTAGACAACTCAACAGACTGGACAAATATTAAGTTGAGTTCCAAAAAGAGAAGTAGGAAAGAGTTTGTTAACCAACCTCCATCCAAGAGAAGCAAGGGCATAGGCGAGAAGACAAAGGAGGTTTTAAGAAATAAAGCTCTTGGCATTAGGTCTATCAAGTTTGTTCCTAATCGAAAGGTGGGTAAATATTTTGTACCATGTTAGAGCTGCAACATCCTAGATGCTGATTTGGCTTTGGGCAATAGGGTAAAGTCCTTAGCCTTAATGGACGGGGTCATTCTCCTGGAGGATAGGGATATAGCAAAGAAGGATATGGCGAGGGTCAGTGGTTGCAATAAAGGACATATTGTTGCCAAATTGTATGATGTAAGTTTATAACTATGGTCTTTTCATTTATGGTTTACATCCCATTATTGACCCCTTGTTTGTATGTAGATTAGTAGCCATGTTCTAATACCTTGGATGAGGTTGAAGAGGAGATGAAAAAGGTATGTTTAATTTTATACTATATAGTCAAAAATCGATTAACTTATTCAACTTGTTAATCTTGTTATAGAAGGTGGAGGAGACTTATAACTCCTAAAAAGCACAAATAGTTGTAGATGAGAACATGAGGATTAAGGTCAAGATGGAGGCTAGAAAGCTACAGGAGGAGCTTTAGGCTAAGAAGTTAGCACACTCATTGGTGGCCAATGAGGTCTTAGGCCTTAAGACCTAGAATGGCGAACTTTACAAGGAGATTGAAGACTTAATGATAACCTTCGTAAGAAATGAGAAGAATGTTGGGAGTAATGAAGGACAATCACATCGATGAGTGAGAAGGAAGACAAATTGAGAGTCTAAATAAAGAGCTTGGAGATGAATGACTCTAAACTTGAAGCTTGTATAAATAAATTAGAGGAAACAGTGAAAAAGAAACCTTTTGTTAAGGAAGCACTATCAATTGTGACCCCTAGCTGGTGATATGAGAGATTGCCTTGGAAAAAGTTCTTGTAAGGGGTTTAACTGGAAAGGGTAGAAATTTTAAAGGTTCACCTTGACTATGAATTGTCATGCCTCGACTTTACCGATGTTGACAATGAGGATGCTAGCAGTAGTCATGAGGAAGTTGGCAAAGAAGTGGAGGTTAAGGTTTAAGGGCAAAGTGACAATAATTAAGCTAGCATTGAAGTTCTTAGATGTCGAGTAAATATCATTGAAGGAGACCCCCCTTATCTTCGCAAAGAGACATCTAACACCTTAAATAAGACCCTTAGTGCTAATAAAAAAGTAAGCTCTAAAAAGGCACCAAGCTTTGTCCAGCAAGATAGTAACTTTGCCCAATCCAAAAAGAAGAATGCCTCAAACTCTCAAGGAGTCAATTAATTTGTACTTTGTTTCTACAATATTTTCATAGATATTATTTGTAGTCAGGATGCTGACCTTTTGGTTGTAATTAACCTTTACTTTGCTTTTAACACTTTTTAATCCTTGGTACATTCTATTTCATGCATAGTTCGTACTTAGTGTCTTTTCATAGATGTAACGTTCGTTAGCTATGTAAGGCTTGAACTTTTAGGCATTAAGTTTTATTTTCTTAACCACGATGTTAGCTTATTGAAGGCCACTCAAAGTTCGTTAGCCTTGATTGGTTAGGACTATTTTTAGAGCATGTTTAGTGTTACTTGTCAATTAATACGAAGTTTATTAACCAATGATGGATTAGTTTGTTCGTTGCGTAGCTAGAACTTCATTAATCCGTTACTTGTGTATAGATCAGGAATAAAAGTGATGGTAATGAGAGATGCTTATAAACTTAAAACAAACACTACATATTTAAACATGGCATGGGCCATTGCCTTACATTGTTTGGAAAAGGAAAAGCAAAACCAAACATAGAGTAATGGTAATGATATAGAACTATTCAAAATAGAGCTTTAGATTCTCGACATTCTATGCGTAAGGTATGATCATTACATCCAACCTTTCTAGTTGGTAGGCCCCATCGCCTATGACATCCTAGACCCTTACTAGATCCTCTTTATTTGCAATGAACTTCCCTTGACTATCTCGTATGCCATTTGCCTCCAACTTCTTGTAAACCAACTCTCCAAGCTAAAATATCTTGTGTTTCACCTTTTGATTATAGTATCTTGCCCCCTTATGTTGATAGGCAACAACTCTTACTCTTGCAGTGTCTTTAATTTCCTCAATTGTATCAAAATTGGCCATAAAGCCTACCTAATTTACCATAATGTCAAACTTCTATGTTCATAGATTGGGTAACTCTAGTTCAATGAGCAGAACCACTTCTGATCCAAATACAAGCTTGAAAGGTGTCTCTCTTGTTGAAGTCCTGTGGGTGGTCTCATACCCCTATAAAACATTAGGCAATTCATTAGCCTATTTACCCTTAGCCTGATCAACTCTTCTTTTCAAACTATACAGGATGGATTGGTTAGTAACTTTAACTTATCCATTGGCGTGAGGATAAGCTACCGAAGTGTAATTTAGACGAATGCCACACTTTTTACAAAAAGCTTGAATTTATTGTTGTCAAACTGTGGCCCATTGTCAGTCACTATCATAAAAGGAACCTTAAACCTTAATATGATAAAATTGAAAACAAAAGACTTAACCTTTTGCTCGGTAATCTTAGCTATTGCTTTGGCTTTAACCTATTTAATGAAATAGTCTACTGCAACTATGATGAACTATTGCTAAGCTAGACTTCGAAAATGGTCTAAGTATGTCTAGCCCCCACTAGACAAAGGGCTAGGGGCTAATGAGGCTATGTAATTAGTCGAAGGCACATGGCTCAATGCCTTGTGTTTTTGACATTGTAGACATTGCCAAGCAACAAATTTTACGTTCTCTTTCATAGTTGGCCAATAATAGCTGAGTCTCAACGTATGGATACATAGGGTTTGACCTTTCCCATGGTTACTACAAACACCTCCATGCAACTCAGATAGAATTTGTTGAGCATCTTTCTGTGGAAGGCATTGAAGGTAGGGGTGTAAGAAGTTGTGCTTGTATAATTAGTTATCAATGAATGTATAGTTTGCATCTTAATATATCAACCTTGGATCTTCTTTCTTATCTTCAAGTAGAACACCATCATTTAGATAGTCAATAATCAGGTCCATCTAAGATCTTTCCCTTAGGCAAAGAGTCAATTCATAACTTTACCCGACGGTTTCTAGACTTTTACTAAGGAGATACTTAATAAAGAGCTTGTTATTCAAGTCAGGTAGCACCATACTAGCTAATTTAGAAAGCTTGTCAACAAAAATGTTCTTTACCTTCAGTATCTTCTTAATTATAAGAGATCGCAATTCCTTTATGAGTGTTTGTACCAGCAGTAAGTACTTACTCATCACCTCTTCCTTCACTGTATAGCTCCCTTTGACCTGATTTACAATCAATTATGAATTGGAGAAAACTTTGACTTTCTCAGCTCCAACTTCCTTTGCTAGTTTAAGCATGGCAATTAAGGCTTCATATTCTACTTCATTATTACTAATCGAAAATCTAAACTTTAATGCATATTAAATTTTCACATTTAGAGGCCCTTGCAAAATAAGGCCCGCATGTATCCTTCCTTAGTAGAGGAACCTTTAATGTACAAATTCCACATGGGTTTCTCGACCATCTCAATGCTATCTTCTTCTCTAGTGAAATTTACAACAAAATGTGCCAACACTTGAGCCTTTAATGTTATTTTGGGTTTACATCGCATGCCATAGGCACTTAACTCCAAAGTATACTTCATCATCCTTCTCAAGGAGTCTAGTTGTTGCAAGGCTTGTCATAAAGGTTGATCAATAAGAACAATTATTTCATGTGCCTCGAAGTATAGCTTTAATTTCCTTGCCAAGCGAACTACTGCTAAAACAAACTTCTTAATCTTTCTATATTGCTATTTTGGGCCCTACAAGACATGACTTACGTAATAAATTGGCTAATGCTCCTTGCCTTCTAATTAAACTAATACAGATGAAAGAGCTTGGTTACTGATTGATAGATATAAAAATAAGTCTTCTTCGGAGATAAGTATCGAGAGTACTGGTGGTGATGCTAGAAATCCTTTCAACATGTTAAATGTTGCTTCACACTCGTTAGTCAATTGAAATTCCTCTGGGTTCTTTAACATTTTGAAAAATTTTTTGCACCTATTTACGTTACTCAACACATATCTGTTTAGAGTGGCAATTTGCTTAATAAATTCTTGAACTTCCATAACGGTGCTAGGGGTCTTCATGTTTCGAATGGCATCAATCTTTCTAAGATTTGCCTCAATGCCATATTGAGTGATCATATACCCTAAAAACTTACCTAAGGTGGCACCAAAAACATACTTTTGCAAGTTGAGCATCATGTTCTATCTCTTCAAGATGTTGAATGTCTCTTCAAGATTTGTAAGGTGCTGATCTTTTGTTTTACTCATCACTATCATATCATTAACATAAACTTCGATGTTTTGGTGGATTTAAGGCTTAAACATCTTGGTTATAAGCTTTTGATAGGTCGTACTGGCATTTTTAAGCCAAAAGAACATTATAGTATAATAGTACGTTCCAAAATTTATGACAAAAGATGTGTAAACTTCATCATCCTTTTGCATCTTAATTTGATTGTAGTTAGAAAATACATCCATAAAAGAGAGTAAGGCATGCCTAATAATAAAGTGAACCATTTAATCAATTCTTGGTAAGGGGAAACAATCTTTGGAACAGTGATGGGAATCAGCCTCTGACTAAATCTAAGCTGAGGCCAAGCTATAGTCAGAAGGATAAGAGGAAGGAAAATAAGCACTCAACATCAAGTCTGTTATCAGCTGAGGCGCCAAGAAACCGTAAGGGCGAATACTCAAGACCAAAGAACCATGCGGCACAGCACCGAGAGACTCGTGCTTACCGAGAGTAGAAGTCGGTAATTATGGGTTAACATTTCTGGTGTTTCGGCCAAACCACGCGAAACTTCAAGGACTCCTTCTCAAACCCATACATCCAACTATCAACCTTGTCCAGTTCGGATACTACTCCTCCTAGGACATGTCGAGTGACTGCATGTTGACTTCCCCTATAAAACATATAGTTTTGTATTCTTGTATATGTTTTCCTTCATTTGATTTTATGGGCTCGATTCTTTAGAGTTTAAGGTCTTATACATTATTTACAGTTTTGCCACTAGGGTTTAGGATTTACTATAAATAGTAACATTTGTACTAACAAAGAAAAAGAGATATATAGATAGTGAAGATATTCCCTTATATACAAAGAGTGAAACTTTCCTCTTTCAAGCAAGGCTGTACTTGAGTTAGTAGAGCTTGTGTTTGCCGAATTATTGAGTGTCGATTACTCTCTTTAATCTCTCTCGTGTTCTAATCAATCTTATTCATAGGATTGTGATGAACCCCTTCATTTGAATTGGTTAGTGAGTTATATCTAACCCTCATTTGAATCCCGAGTGACATTTAGTGCTTGTGAGTTGTATCAAACTCTATTTCGAGCTCAAACCCCTGATTGTGTTTGTGTCTTGGTGAGTTATATCCATTCACATTCACCAAAAAAAACCTTCCTATTCTTCGTACCCATTTTTCTTTTGGAATCCCAAATACCCATTCTGGGTTCTCGACCTACTGTTGTTTCTTTGATCCTTATCATCATGGTATTAGAGCTTTGGGGAGATACGTGTGCTAATGTTCTTCAAAGTAAATTTGTGGTTCTAATATTTCTGGTAATCATTGTTCTATAGTGTAATGTACTGTTCGTAGTAGTCATAAGTAGCTATAGAAGCCAAATAGTGGTTGTTTCTAGGTTACTGTTATTGTGTTTTGTTGTTTGTTCAATTCTCTAGTCGGTTACTATACGGATAAGAACGTCAGAGGATATTGTCAACAACACTCGTGATAGTCCTTGTGGAAGCTTGACGTAACATATTGACAACTTAGATTATTAGATTCAAAATCTCACTGGCTTTATCTAAGAACTCACTAGATTAGTCAAAGGCTGCAGATGGGATGGCCGAGAGGAAAGAAGGGAGAGAATACCCACAAGTGAAAGTGGCTCTAATAAACTTAATCATGATGAGAGACAGTGGAGAAGAGCTGCTGAGCCGAAAAGGAGAGAAAAGTGACCTGAGTTGAGAAGAAGAAATGAAAGGAGTGTTGACTTTGAAGCAAATCAAGAAGCTTGAAGAAGAGAGCTGAGGTTGAGAAGGAACATGGCCGAATTGAGGTAAATCAACCAACTTGGAATGTAAGGAGTGAACTGGTGTGCTTAAGAGCTCAATTATTATTAAGACTTATCGGGGCAAAATTGAACTGAAATGAGTTCTTCGAGATATCGAAGAAAATTAGAGGAAAACGGTCCACAATCGAACAAGAGTAGCTGACGTAAAGCTACTCGAAGGATGTGACTCACCAACGAACATAACACAACTTCACACCTCACTTGATATGATGCACAAGTTGATGTCAAAGTCCACCCGCCACTAATCTTAAGCTACTTAGCAAGATTAGATAAGAGTGTAAGGGGTATGGACTTGGAGAGGATTGTCTCACAAGAACGGAGGATTCAGTATTAAGATGTAAGTTATCCTCATCTTACAAGAGAAAAAAGGACTGTTTATAGTAAGTCCCTAGGGTAGCATTACAAATAAAAAAATTACAAGAAAGTATTTACAAAAAGATGATTCTTAGTAAATACGAAAAGGGTAAAAAGGACAACAAACCAAAAAAATGAAAAAGAGTTAAATGTTAGACAAGGTGGACAGCTGACAATGTAGCATTGGTCCTATATGAATATTCTCTTAGTATAGTTGGTGGGAAGGGTCAAAATATTGCGGCACTAAAGGGGCTGGGACAAGAGAAATGGTAGTATGCCAAGAGAAACTACTCGATCATTTAAGTGAGTCTCTTGTCACTCAATAATAGATTCTCGACAGTAGTTTGTTAGAATACTCGACACAGTGTCCTTGGCAAGGGATCGGTCGGCATCATCACTACCAAGTATATAGACTAACGTATGACAATATGGGGAGCTTAGGGAGTTCAACCACCTTTTTTCGATGTATAGTTTCTTATCATCAGCGGGTTACCAAGAGAGAATTCTTTGGGAGAGGGATTGGAGGCCTCGGAGGTGCGTACGAGTAATAGGACCAATGACTGGTAGTGCATTAGTTTATCGGGGTTGTTAAAGATTTGCCCTCAAATCTTGGCCTTCATCATCATTAGGCACATATGGGGTTGAGTCAGCGATGTTGAATGTGGTAGATACACCGAAACCTTTGGGTAACTCAATCTCGTAGGCATTATCATTAAGGCACCTCAGGATCTTATAGGGTCCATCCGCTCTGGGTGATAGTTTTTTCGTCCTTTTGCTAGGGAAGCATTCTTTACTAAGATTGATCCAGACAAGGTCCTTAGGAGCATAAATGATTCATTTCCTTCCGCGGCTTCTCCTTTCATTCTATTGAGCTACAGTCTTGGTCAATTGCTCAGTAATTCTTTGGTGTAACTTATGAAATTCCTAGGCACGCTGCACACTGGATTGACTCTCCCCTTGTCTAGACAAATTGTTGACTAAGTCCAAGTGTAGGTTCGGGTTAAGTCCATAAATAACCTTGAATGGTGATGTTTTAGTGGAGTTGTAAGTTGAGCGATTGTAGGAAAACTCAATGATTGGTAGGCATAAATCCCAATTATGAGAGTTCCTTCCAACAGTGGTACGTATGAGGCTACCGATGGTTCTGTTAACTGTCACGCCCCAAAGCGGTAGAGTCGTAACAGCCCCGCCGTGTAAACCACCCTAAGATAGAAGTTGGCCTCACAACCGCTATCCTAGACCTGATCTACACAAGGCGTCCACAACTAACCCGCTTTGAAGTAGACAATTTGTAATTTAAATAAATCATTTACCTA